>CM017555.1:91463391-91820891 GCA_007844125.1 Sinonovacula constricta
TATTTTATATACACAAACTGTACAGATCTCACCTTTAAGCCTACATTTATATTGGAGAAAATAAACCACATACACTAGGCATTGTGTAAAATTTAAAAATATTTTGACAATTATAAACTATACCAAGTCATGCGTAATTTGTCAAAACATTTCTTTTAAATGTCTAAGTTTTTCACTGTATTATACAGTTTGGGTGACAGAACTTTTGTTAAAAAAAAGAAATTACAAATAAATGACTTCAATGGGTGAAATGAATTCAAACATGACAACAAAAAGTCTTAACAAAAGTGTCACCTTCTTGTTGAAAGAGTTTGTTCATTGTGTTATTTAACAATGTATCAGCAAGACACTTTTGTGTGAGAACGAGTTCAGATTACAGGCCTGGCAGGGAAAGTTTCCATTGTTTTAGATCGGATATTCCATTTGTTATTTGAATTTCTCCACTGAGGTGAGGAGGGTAGCTACAGTGTTTAACTACAGCTACTGTGTCATTGTGTTGGTTCAGTCTGTGGGCTGTCACTGGTTCAGATACAAGTGGATGTAGATACTTGGGACGAGGGATAAATTATTCAGTTCTATTATTGATCATTGGATAATCTAATTGTAAAACAAATCACTTTCTCTAACAAGTGTCAGGCTATGGGTCTGTTTTAATTGGTTACCTGCGTGTTAATTGAGCTCCTATTGAAGAAGTGTTTAGGAGCATGGTTCGTATCTTGGATTGTTTGAAATATTAATGGAATAGGAAGAATGCAGAGAGGTGTGAAATTTGAAGGCCAACCTGCAATGGGGAAGACCAAGTAAGTTTCTTTATATGTACATATTGTCTGAGGTCCACTGAGAAGATTGGATTTATCCAAATTAAGTTAATCTTATAATTGTTATTATTATTATTATTATTATTATTATTATCATTATTATTACAATCATTAGTATGATTATTATGACTATTATTAATAATAATAAATAATAATAATAATAATATTATTATTATTATTATCTTTATTATTATAATTATTATTATTATTATTATTATTATTATTATTGTTATTATTATTATTATTATTATTATCATTATTATTCATTATCATTATTATTACAATCATTAGTATGACTTTTATGACTATTATTAATTATAATAATTAATAATAATAATAATAATAATAATAAATTATTATTATTATAATAATTATTATTATTTTTATTATTATTATTATTATTATTATTATTATTATTATTATTATTATTATTATTATTATTATTATTATAATTATTATCATTATTATTATTAAAGTTTATAAATGCATCAGTAATAAAATATTCTCCAAGGCAGGTGATAGCTGAATATTTAAAAGGATATGTGTCCATCATATTTGTTTACTACATGTTAAATAAAAGGTGACTTTTGCTAAATATTTTAATCTGTAATACTTCACATCCAAGCTATAAGTACCCATAACTTCATATGAATTTGCATGTGGTTGTATGTGACAAAATACTGCAGTTTTCATCACATTAATAAAATAAATGTCTACCAAATATAACTGATCATTTTTGCTTCATGTTTTCTACCTCAAAGTTTAGTTAATAAATTTACTTTAAAATCTTTACGGAAAAATCCTACAATTTGCATGATATACACATTTTCTCCATCAGATGATATACACACTTTCTCCATCAGATGATATACACATTTTCTCCATCAGATGATATACACACTTTCTCCATCAGATGATATACACACTTTCTCCATCAGATGATATACACATTTTCTCCATCAGATGATATACACACTTTCTCCATCAGATGATATACACATTTTCTCCATCAGATGATATACACATTTTCTCCATCAGATGATATACACATTTTCTCCATCAGATGATATACACACTTTCTCCATCAGATGATATACACAATTTCTCAATCAGATGATATACACCTTTCTCCATCAGATGATATACACATTTTCTCCATCAGATGATATACACATTTTCTCCATCAGATGATATACACACTTTCTCCATCAGATGATATACACATTTTCTCCATCAGATGATATACACACTTTCTCCATCAGATGATATACACACTTTCTCCATCAGATGATATACACACTTTCTCCTTCAGATGATATACACACTTTCTCCATCAGATGATATACACACTTTCTCCATCAGATGATATACACACTTTCTCCATCAGATGATATACACACTTTCTCCATCAGATGATATACACATTTTCTCCATCAGATGATATACACATTTTCTCCATCAGATGATATACACATTTTCTCCATCAGATGATATACACACTTTCTCCATTAGATGATATACACATTTTCTCCATCAGATGATATACACATTTTCTCCATCAGATGATATACACATTTTCTCCATCAGATGATATACACATTTTCTCCATCAGAAGATATACACATTTTCTCCATCAGATGATATACACATTTTCTCCATCAGATGATATACACATTTTCTCCATCAGATGATATACACACTTTCTCCATTAGATGATATACACATTTTCTCCATCAGATGATATACACATTTTCTCCATCAGATGATATACACACTTTCTCCATCAGATGATATACACACTTTCTCCATCAGATGATATACACACTTTCTCCATCAGATGATATACACACTTTCTCCATCAGATAGTGCTTATAAAGAAAATAGTTATGTATGGCCAATTAATTCAAAACTGAACATTGAAAGATATAATGAAAGGTTACAGGTATCTTGATTTAATCCTTTACCTGCTGGACTCACCATTCAGCTCATTCACATTGGACATAGTCAACCCTTATTGTGTTTCCAGCAAGTAAAGGGTTCAATTATACGGAATGTTCACTATAATTAATACAGCAGTTCTATCAACTACAGTCATATTTAACAGTAATAAGGCCAGTCCATGAATCTAATTATATAACACAAAGTTTTTCAGACAATTGTTAAGTTATTTGTATTAATGATGTTAAATTGAAGTCTTTGAATAAAATTCTTCAATGGATTTGTCACTCAGAACTGTTATTCAAATACTGCAGTGTCATGCTAATTATTTTTGTTTTGCATGAGTGAAAATAAAAAATGCCCTACTTTAATAATTATTTTTTAATTAAAAGGTTTGACATACAGGGGGTCTACTTTAAAAATATAATTTAAACTTTCACAAGCCAAGAATTACTGGAAGATATTTAAAACACATCTATTATTAAATAACTTTTCATTAAATTTTAATATATAAAAAAGTTTAATTTTCATGTGACTGAGAAATTACATGATGCTGTTTAAAAATTATATAATCTTTGGATGAAAGAAATGTTAGATCTTCTAATTACATGTATCAAGCTAGTTATATTGAAGTTGAACTTCTATAATTAAGGCTTAAAAGAATTCAAGATTTGTTGAGTGTGCCCTACCACATTCATGTTTTTTTTCTGGGCACATAAAAAACAAGAGATTATTTTTTTCCAGCTTGATTACAAATTTAAATGCAGTAGACTAATATTGCTGGGAACATAAGTTATATGTGTGAGCCCTCATGAGTATTTTATCTGATGAAAAGTGAATTAAAATAAATAAACTTAATCTTTTTTAGCCTAAATGACTTTAAAGTATACGTTTATTACTTTTCATTGTCATTTTACATGTATTTGTTGGTTGTGTTCCTTTCTACATGATAACATTTATTTAAATTACTTTCTATCTGCTACTGAATATCAAATGATTTTTTACATAAGTTTGTATCAACTTACTTGCTAGAAAAAAAAACACTCACAAAATATTTATTTATTTGTGTTTTTGTTGTGTTTTTCAATGAAAAAACAGCAACAACATTGACAGCTTTTTATCACTCCACATTGTACATTGACTTTGTCAGTGTTACATTTTGTACACCATTTGGGATTTAAGACAGATTGAAAAGTTATGTTTCATGTGTCTCAGAACTATCAAACCATTAACAGAACTATCAAACCATTAACAGAACTATCAAACCATTAACAGAACTATCAAACCCTTACAGCAAATCCTCCTGATAATTTCATGTTTGTTTTTTACCTCATAGTCCAAACTTTATCTCTCGAAAATATTTGTTTTCCTTCTCTGTTTTTACGTGTGTTTACATATATTAATTGTATACTTATCCATACTTGAATTATTGGTCTTAATTCAGTGACTCATTTAAGTCATGCCATTCATGGTAACAGTTATTCAGCTGTTAAAATGAGCAATGAATTGCTTTTGTTGATAAAGACTTCAGGATTTTTTCAAAAATGATTAATAGATAAAAATCAGATATACACATTTTTCATTGATATATGACATCAAAAGACAACTTTGATACAAAAACAGTACATTGCTTTTATACCCCACTCTCTAATATTCTATATTATATTGTATGTACATCATCATTTTGCATCCTTGTTCCTATCACTGTGGTGGTGAATGGTTGCATGGCAGCTTGATTAAGAATTTTTATTGCTCTTTGTTCTATGCATTTCATCATGCAGACTGTGGTCATGTCTTCCTAGATAATTTGGTTTCATTCCTTCCTTGGCCTCCTTGGTCATCGGGTGCCTTACACCTTTGGTGCCCTGTGTGGTGCCATTCACTTGTTGGCATTCTTTCAAGATGTCAGAACTGTTGAAGCTGGTTTCTTCTCAGAAAATTCCTCTATTTATTTTCCACTAGTGTTGACAATTTTAAAAGTTCATATTCCCCTATTTATTTTCAGCCAGTTGTGACAACCATACAAACTCACATTTTGCTGTTTATTTCTATCCAGTTTTGACAAGGGTGAGAATGTCCGGCTTGAGGAGGAGATCAAGTTACATCACCTGGAGCAGCTGATGCAGCGGTTCAGCAAGCATAAGCCTGAGGACATCCTCATCCAGGCTGGCACTGGATTCTTCCCCGCCAAGACTCAACCCAGGACCCCTGGTCACATGAACCTAGAGGAGTTCAAGGAGACTGTGTCTGAGGTTCTCATGACAGACGAGTATGATGATTACCTTGAGAAGCTGTTTCAGAAGGTTGGTTTGTAACTTAGTCTTCAGATTTTTTTTGTTTGTTTATAATGTAATTAAATAAAGGTAGAAAAGTACTTGATCCATGTTAGTATGGTCTTAAAATGTTTTATCATAGCTGTAACTAAATTTTAAAACTTGTGACTAAATTTTTGAACTTGTGGCTAAAACATGACTGTCAGTTTTTAAAGGTTGATAATCAGTAACAGTGTTGTTAATTAATATGTGTGAAGTTTTCTGTTCTTTTTTGTTTGCCAATATTTGTCCTGATGTTATTGTGTTTTGGTTTTTGCTGTGATGGAGCATAGCAACCATTAATGATATAATGTTATATGAAAGCCATAAAAAATGTTTTATTTAATGGAGTACAAAAAAAAAGTTGATAGTGACAATAATATATTGTGTAGACCTACTGTATTTTTTTATTGCTGGAATTTTGCTTGTTGAATAGTCTTATTTTGTTTGTGTCACTTTGTTTCAAGTTCATAACACCTGAAAACCAGAAGAAATTTTCCAAAATATATAGTACATTTTTATTGTGTTTGTAAATTTTTTTAGTACTTAATAAAGTAAAGTCTTTTTAAAAATAAAGTCATAAGCCGCTTATAAGTAAGTATTTGTCTGCTTAGGCATTTTGTTGTCAAAGTCACATTCAGATTTTTTTATTCATCAACTGTTAATTGTTTCAATCAAGCCCATGGGCAGATCTGGCAGCGAGGGTGGGGGAGGAAAGGGGTCTTTGCTATATGGAGGTATTTTTGAAAATTTCAAGGTGTGTCACATGTTAATGGCACTAGTATGGTAGTCATGTATGTGTTAAGTGCTACAAATAAGATGAATAAGCATCTATTTATGCCTAAAATAAATTGAAAAAAATGCATTAAAATTAAACTATATGCATAAAAACAAACTTTCTGTGAAAATTTGTCACATCTGAAAATACAGGGAATAGCACCATTTTGACTTCTAGATGTCAGCATTCTTCCTGTGGGAGCATGCCTCCAGACTAATTATAATATGGTTCATTTTGAACTCTTTTTCAATCTAATGGAAAGAAAAAAATGACTTATCTTGTCATAGAGGCAACAAACAGTTTGGACCCATGGAAATTGTTTCAAGCAGCTTCTGAAATGCAAGAAATTGCTTTATTTGGCTGCTATATTTTCAAAGTGTTCTGGGGGAGCATGCCTCGAGACACCCTTAGCAGGGCTAGCACCTCTGGTGTTAGCTCAGTTAGGACCCCCGTGAAAAAAATCCTGGATCTGCCCTTGAAGCCATCACGTATACTTTTATAACTAATACACATTGATGTTATGTCATTGACAAATCATATAGTTTTCCTGTCCACAATTTCAGCTTGATTCATCGGCCAGTGGTTATGTGGACTGGAATGAGTTCTGTACCTACCTGCTGTTATTATATCGAGAGAATGACTACATGCGCACAAAGAGGGAAATTCCATTTCTTGTGGAACCTAAGATTCGACATATTGTTCAGAACAGGGTAAGTCATACAACCCCCCCCCCCCCCCTCACCCCACTCCCCCACTCCCCCCCAAACACACACCCAAAAAAAGAAAAATGTCCCTGTAGAATTATCTGTGCTCACCTTCTTTCTATATAAAACTCCTCAGTCGACCAGGACTTGACCTACATGATGCGGGGCCAACTCTTCATGTTAACAAACATGTTAATGCATAATATATCTTAAACAGACTTATTATTTTACATGTTTTAAGGAATATTTTTGTTAGTAGCACAGTAAAATGAAAAAGTTGTTTATAAATTTAAAGTTCATTTAGTTTTTCCTTTTATGATCACATTTGCATCTAGTTTTACTAACTGGACATTCTTAAAACATGTGATAATTTTGTCTACTACAGGATTTTTATTGTTTAACTCTTCCTTTCATGAAATATCCAGACACAGTGATTATAAAAATAGCTCTTACAAAAAGTAAAAAAAATGATAAGTTACCTGGTCTTAAATATTCAGAATGTATTATCTTGATCTTATTAGTTTTTCACAATCATTCTTTTCATTGCCAGCTACACTTTTAATCTGGCCAAGAACATGATATTATCAATTTAACGTCTGTCACTCTCGCTTACTTCTTTGCAAATTAATGGCAGGGTATAAGTTGTATACACCACCTGTGGGAATTCACCTGTAGCATGACCAATTTTAATTATCATACCTTAACATGGAATCAAGTTTATTGGGATTCAACATTCATGTGCATGGACCATGACTAATTGAAATATTACTCACTAATCAATAGTCTTTTTAAATGTGAGTTTGGTCTGACAAGAAATATTTTCATTTTTGGTTATTTATTACATTTTCCATTGACTTTTATTATGAATTTAGACACAAATTATTTTTTCTCACACACTGCATATAACAGCAGGTACCCATTTCAAGTGATTACTTGATTCATAGTCACTTAGCCTATCATCAGTATAAAGTTCAAGTCTAATTGGAGGTCACAAACTTAATTGCGTGGTCTATCAGCGTGGTGCATTATTGGGTCTATCACAATATGTATTTGTCGTAAATCTCCCTCCACCATTGATAACTAAGAATGTACCCAATATGGCCACTACAATGATGGGACAACTTGCTTTTTAATTTGAAAGTGCTGTGATCACTGTGATAGTCACTACTTTGGCAAAGCAATCTCAGACATATCATAACTACAAAGTCACACTTCGATACACTGACAACCGGAGGAGAAAAACTGTTATACACAGTTTTTGTGTTAGATGATCCTCTCAAACTCAACTAAATGATAGTGGACATTAAGCGGAAAGTAAAGTTTAAAGAAACCAACAACAGTACCGTTAGGGGTAAGAAACCATCAACAGTATTGTTAAGGGCAAAGAAACTTACAACAGTACTGTTAGGGGTAAAGAAACTTACAACAGTACTGTTAAGGGTAAAGAAACCAACAACAGTACTGTTAGGGGTAAGAAACCAACAACAGTACTGTTAGGGGTAAAGAAATCAACGACAGTTCTGTTAGGGGTAAAGAAACCATCAACAGTACTGTTAAGGGTAAAGAAACTTACAACAGTACTGTTAGAAGTAAAGAAACTTACAACAGTACTGTTAGGAGTAAAGAAACTTACAACAGTACTGTAAAGGGTAAAGAAAGCAACAACAGTACTGTTAGGGTTAAGAAACCATCAACAGTACTGTTAGGTGTAAAGAAACTTACAACAGTACTGTAAAGGGTAAAGAAACCAACAACAGTACTGTTAAGGGTAAAGAAACTTACAACAGTACTGTTAGGGGTAAAGAAACTTACAACAGTACTGTTAAGGGTAAAGAAACTTACAACAGTACTGTTAGGGGTAAAGAAACCAACAACAGTACTGTTAAGGGTAAAGAAACCAACAACAGTTCTGTTAAGGGTAAAGAAACCAACAACAGTACTGTTAAGGGTAAAGAAACCAACAACAGTACTGTTAAGGGTAAAGAAACTTACAACAGTACTGTAAAGGGTAAAGAAAGCACCAACAGTACTGTTAGGGGTAAGAAAGCAACAACAGTACTGTTAGGGGTAAGAAACCAACAACAGTACTGTCAGGGGTAAAGAAACCAACAACAGTACTGTTAAGGGTAAAGAAACCAACAACAGTACTGTTAAGGGTAAAGAAACCAACGACAGTTCTGTTAGGGGTAAAGAAACCATCAACAGTACTGTTAAGGGTAAAGAAACTTACAACAGTACTGTTAGGAGTAAAGAAACTTACAACAGAACTGTAAAGGGTAAAGAAAGCAACAACAGTACTGTTAGGGTTAAGAAACCATCAACAGTACTGTTAGGGGTAAAGAAACCAACAACAGTACTGTTGGGAATAAAGAAACCATCAACAGTACTGTTAGGAGTAAAGAAACCAACAACTGTACTGTTAGGGGTAAAGAAACCAACAACAGTACTGTTAGGGGTAAGAAACCAACAACAGTACTGTTAGGAGTCAAGAAACAAACAACAGAACAGTTAGGGGTAAAGAAATAAACAACAGTTTGCCATCTTAACCAAGATTAACATAAGAGTTTAGGTCACTATCACCCTCTGCTGGTTTTGTCACACTTTTCACTAAAGAAGTCTGAAAAGCTGTGTTCTTGCACAATAGAGCAATCATACAAAAAAGTCCTTAATTAAGCTCTACATGTAACAATAATTTAACAATACAACCATTTGTACAGCTAGTTTCAAAAGGCTGGATATATCCATGTTAACATTTGATGGTATTTTCTTTCTGATGCTGTATTTTATCTGTGTGATGGTGTCCCTGTAGTTTTACATCAAATCATATACATGTTGGTCAAACAGCTGTGGTTATCATTACCCATATCCACTCTTTTTCTTAAATCTATTTTTACAAAATCAATTTATATCTTTTCACAAAGTCAATCTTTACTAAGGTCAGTATTTTCCAATTTTATCATACAGACTAAATCTTCACAAAAATCAGTATTGTTCAATCTTTATTTAAACAAAACCAATCTTTATAAAATAAAAGTTTTTTTTTTTTTTACAAACTGAAGTAGCCAATAAAAAACCATTGAGTAAAGACGTATGTTGTATGGGCGAGATGTTTTTGTTGTCCACTCAGCATCCGTGCCATGGTTTCTATCCTCTCGTTCTGGACCATTATAGGTCTCAAGAGGGCCACTTGATGTCATACAAAAGAGAAGACATTATGTGCTGTTGCTGGTATTGAGTGCGGTCAGGTAGATGGATTGTAAAATCAATTTGTTTTCATGTACATCCAACTCCGACTCAGATAGGGCTCTCACAAGATCATTTTGAATCTGCTGTTTGATTGTAGGGTTTATTGTCCCACCAGAAATCTATCATTGGTCCAGAGACATTTTCATTTGAAGCTGATATACATTTGTGAATGCTGTGTTAAATGTGACTAGCATGCCATGAACAACTGGTATGATACAAAACCAGTCACTTTGTCTGATTAGTAGGCTTACCTGTCATTGAACTCCTCTTATATTAGCTTAAGCATAAGCAAGGGAGCTAGCCTACCACTAACATTTTTATGACTTAGATATGTCCCAGCCAGGGATAGAGCCCAGAGTCTTATGTACCTTGTGCTTACTATTGTGCTACACGGTCAGTTAAATCTGCTATACAATAGATAGACAAATAAAACTAAAAAAACTAAAATGAATACAGCAATATGTAATTAATTTGACCTTTAAAAATGATGTTTGAATACCATTTATGCAATTAAAACCACTAATTATTAATGAAAAAATTCAACATTAAGTTTGTAATAAAGACACTTAAAGTAATAACACCTGTTCTTTTTTTCCAACAGGTCATAACTTGTAAACAAGTAAAAAAGTCGGTTGAAATTCGGAAAACTATTTTCACACTTTGTTATACCTTTGAGTAGTATGCATTTAAACAATACCTTCTCAAAATATTTTTGTTGAAATAAAGAAATGAGCAAACCTCACTGAGGCACTGAGTAAAACAAATGTCTGTAAGGTGTCAAATGGTTGCCAATCAGTGTATTGTTTGCTATCGGATAATGTCCATGTTTACGCTGCAATCTCACTACTGTTTCTTTGTCATCCAAACAATAAGTTTTGTTAGCCAGTATTGGTTTATCCCTTATCATGCTATGAATTTAATAACCAATAGTCCTGCTAAATTATGAGTTACTTGTTGACAATATTATGCACTGGTTACATGATAGATAAACACAAGCAAATAGTGTAGATTCTGGTCTGGAAGGTTCAATTGATAACTGGCTGATCTGGATCTACATCTTTTGTTTTTTCAGTTTATGAATAGCAGGCTAAGGTATATTTTAGACTGCATGTTGTTGAAACACATTCAAACATATTGGTTTAGTTTCTTCAGCATCAAACTGTTGATACTGAGAGAGACATGAGTTACTACATACTTCCTGATCTGATGCCTGACTGATAATAACTGAACCCAGACAAATACTATCTGATCCCTGACAGAAATGATATGATCCCAAATGGAGACTCTCAGATTCCTGACAGATATTATCTGATGCCTGACTGATAATAACTGAACCCAGACAAATACTATCTGATCCCTGACAGAAATGATATAATCCCAGATGGAGACTCTCTGATTCCTGACAGATACTAACTGATCCCCGACAAAGGCTATCTGATCCCAGATGAAGACTATCTGATCCCAGACAGATACTATCTGATCCCTGACAGATACTATCTGATCCCTGACAGAGACTATCTGATTCCTGACAGATACTAACTGATCCCTGACAGATACTATCTGATCCCTGATAGATACTAACTGATCCCTGACAGATACTGTCTGATCCCTGACAGATACTATCTGATTGACAGATACTATCTGATCTCTGACAGATACTATCTGATCCCTGATAGATACTATCTGATCCCTGACAGAGACTATCTGATCCCTGACAGATACTATCTGATCCCTGACAGATACTATCTGATTCCTGACAGATACTAACTGATCCCTGACAGATACTATCTGATCCCTGACAGATACTATCTGATTCTTGACAGATACTAACTGATCCCTGACAGATACTATCTGATCCCTGACAGATACTAACTGATCCCTGACAGATACTGTCTGATCCCTGACAGATACTATCTGATTGACAGATACTATCTGATCCCTGACAGATACTATCTGATCCCTGAAAGATACTATCTGATCCCTGACAGAGACTATCTGATTCTTGACAGATACTATCTGATCCCTGACAGATACTATCTGATTCCTGACAGATACTAACTGATCCCTGACAGATACTATCTGATCCCTGACAGATACTATCTGATTCTTGACAGATACTAACTGATCCCTGACAGATACTATCTGATCCCTGACAGATACTAACTGATCCCTGACAGATACTGTCTGATCCCTGATAGATACTATCTGATTGACAGATACTATCTGATCCCTGACAGATACTATCTGATCCCTGATAGATACTATCTGATCCCTGACAGAGACTATCTGATTCTTGACAGATACTATCTGATCCCTGACAGATACTATCTGATCACTGGATCATACTTTAGCAGTACATGATAGAAATGATGGCTGGAACAAGCAGGAGTTATCTTTCAATATAAACTTAAAATAAAGAATAAATTATTATTGTTTATTATTTTGGTAAAATAGTTAAGCCCATATGGTCATTATCATTTTTATGACAGCTGTTATCAGTCCATGGCATGCTATAGTTGTTCCTTAGCCCCCTTACCACATGGGTTTGAGACTTGTTTTGTGAGACTGTGGGAGAGACACACAGTTGACCTGCTGTGGACTGGTAGTTCTACCCAGACATTTATCTGGGGTCTGTCTCCACTAAAATAGCTGGGGTTGCTATAGTCCTGTTTAATAACCCCTGTTATCTCCCCTGAATAATTGCCTCCCTTACACGCTCTTTAGCGTGGAGGTTCGCATTTCATTTCCGGTGGAGAGCAAATAAAAAATGTCAACGATGGCAGAAAAGGTGTTAAACTCGACTGAAAAAAAGAGACATTATTGTTGTGTGTGTAGCAATTACAGGGGAGAGTTGACAGAAGGACGCCACCTTTCACAGATTTCCAACTGCCAATAAACTGAAAAAACTGTAGATAAGTCGACTTAAAACAATGAGCCAAATTTCCACTTGCAATCTGATGAATGATCGACTTTGTTCTGAGCATTTTCTAGAGGGAAAATATACCAAGGAGAATCCTATACCGTGCAGATTCGACGTAGACAACAAAGTTTCAAAAGTGGGTGGGGAATTGTGTGTGCATCATTCACGGCATAATCAAAACTCCAAAGCGTCTCAAAGATTTTATTGTTTATGGAAAATGTATAATCTATGACACTTTTGAAAGATAAAAGAATAACTGATGCATCTATTATTATTCAAGTATAAAACAATGGCTGCGATTAATAGGTAACGCGAGCAAATCAAAACAAAGACCATCACGTGACGTTAAAAGCAGGGAATTTGCACAAAGGTCATTAACAGTCACACCTCTAGTGCATGACCGCAATAAAAACAACTGACGTTCACACATTGACTTTCAGGTTTTGTTGAGTGGCCGCTTATTACATGTTAATTTATGAAAGAATTGTCAGTTTAAGATGACCGCTAATTGGACGACAATTAAAGAACAAAGTTAATTACGATTAATTTTAGTCAATCATGGATACGAGGGAACTTGTAAGTAACGAACACTTCGCAGTTGTGTCTTATGTCAACAGTTTGTCAAATAAGCTATATATAGAATCTGATTCTGATGAAAATTCAGTCTCTCCAAACAAGCCAAACTGTATTGGCTTTCCAGCGTTAATTGCAACCGTTTTGTTACAGCAAGTATGCACGCTATCTAGTGCGATAGATGCAATGCATGGCAGCTATTATGTCACTGATATGGGAATATATAATTTATATATGGTACGACTATTCCCAATTCGGTACGACTATTTCCGGTACGAGAATGAAGTGGTACGGCCATAGACATATAAATATAAATCTTTCTTATGTCTATGGGTACGGCTATTCTCGCACCTGACATATACAAGTCCATGCTTCCCAATTTACCACTAGGATTTATCTGCTGAAAATTTGTAATGACTAAATTTTTGTCTACACAGGGAGACTGTATTGAGAGAAATCTTAATACATGTAGTAACATATAATGCAGCACTATTTTTTATAATTATTATGTATTTCTAAATTTTCAATTAAAATGCATGTACATGACAGTATTCTGAAACAGAATGACATCATAGAGGTGGATTTTAAAACAAAGTTTTGACATCTAAAAAATTAAGTCTGTTTTCACTGTGTCTAGCTTAAGATATGTCCACACTTTTCCAACAAAATCATATCTCTAACTGAAGAAAAACAACACATTTTTACGTGATATGCAAGTGTTTGAAGGAGTTATGTGAACCGAAAAATAACATACCCAGCGGTACAATCACAGCCTGCTCCGTGAACCATTCCAGTCATTTTTGATAGACAAGCCCAAGGTTCATAATCTTTTCTCTTATTATCTGTTGGCAAGGATAGAATCACCTTGGCTCTGATGTAACAGTGTGAACATTTAGCACTGATTTTGTGTTATCGAACACTATGGACATGTCAGTCTTCGTAAAAAAACTTTGGCCTTTAGCTGCTTTTTTTCATTCATGTTCTCTTTGTCAAACGTCATATTACGATTTAGCAACAAATAGTTATACAAATCCTCTTGCCGAAAAAATAGAACTTTAGATAGATTTTCGTCCCAACATCCTTTAAGCTGGCTAGGTTTTGGAAGATTCTCCCCGAATGGCGTTACAGACAACTCTCCTTCGCGCTTGATGCGGTCTTCTTCGTCGTCTAATTTAATGTCACTTGATGTCCGTGTACCAAGCTTGTCTATCGCGTATTATAAGTATCTCTAAGAAAGTTTTTCAGTTCACACACTAATAACTTTGAAAATTTGCACAGATCACCGATTTCATTGTTTTCTGACACCATCTTGTTTGTTTTTTGCTCACCGGAAGTTGTACGCAAGTGGGAGCTGGCTGATCTGGATCTACACTATTGAAACCTTGTATTAAAGACATATTATCCCAATATGCAAGAAAAGCACTAGAAAATATTGATTAAGCTTGGCAGAAAAATGTAAACTTTTTTTCTAATTAATTATGATCTTTGATTTAGATTCAGTGAGACATTTACTTTAGCAGAAATAGATTAAAATAGATTAAATATATTATGAACATTCTTAAAATCATTTAGTATTGGATTTCAATTATTTATATGGAATTTTTCTTATTGTTATGTTTATTTGTCCAGTGACTTGTGCTTTACTCATGGAAATGCTCATGTACCATAATTGAAAAAAAGCAACTTAATTAAACTTTTGAGTTGTTGTTCAGTTGTTTTGCTTGTAAATCTTAAAGAATGAAAACTATCAAGACAGCTCAATACAAAAATAAACTATAGAGATTAGCATTAATGGCTGCATTTTATTTTATTGTGGAATTCTCTCAGAGTTCTATAATAGATTGAGGTTTATTTGCAAAGATCAAAGAGGTTTATCTGATATTATTGGGGAGTATGCTAGACAATTTATTTAAATGTCATCTATGTACCTTTTATGTTAAACAATTAAGTTTATTATCAGAGAGTTTGTGATTATGACAGCATATTTTCATAAGGATCAGCACATCCTTTCAGATGTTTTCTTTGACATGTTTCTCAGGTAGGTTTTAACAGAAAGTTTGCTAGAAAAAATGCTGTATCATTTTTAATACCTGTTTTGTACTTTCTCATAGACCCTGATTTCATTCTATAAACACAGTTGAAGCATTTACTAAATAATGAATCTGATCATATACCAGATTAATGAAAAACATTAATTTTCTTTATGTTTCAGCAAGAGCAGACAACAAAGATAGTTGCCGTAGATGGTCCTGTACGCTACGTCACAGTCAGCAGGGTATGTCACTGTGTTTCAGCTTACTGTAATTCTGCAATTGTTGTCTTTTACTTTGTTAGTTTTAAATTTTACAAAAGAACAATCAATTAATAGAGATGAACAAATAGGCCAAAGTTTGTCGA
This sequence comes from Sinonovacula constricta, assembly GCA_007844125.1. Taxonomy (NCBI): domain Eukaryota; kingdom Metazoa; phylum Mollusca; class Bivalvia; order Cardiida; family Solecurtidae; genus Sinonovacula; species Sinonovacula constricta. The sequence goes on from CM017555.1 coordinate 91,479,078, forward strand.
AGAAGATGAAAAACAGATTTACAATTAACAAATGGATTGTTATTGATTCTGTCTACCTTGACAATTGAATACCTTATTCGAGGTGGTGGTAGTTTCTAAGAAAATATATCATGATCCTATTCTGTTATAATGTGTTCTTTTTCTGTATGAATTATCATTACAAGATTTACCCCATTTAAATAATCTTTTGTATTTCCCACCACATGGGTTGTGTCAAGGAATATATTTTTAGCTCACTTGAGCACAACATGCTCAAGGTAAGCTTTTCTGATACTCCTTCATCATTCGTCTGCAAGAAGTCTTGGATGACTTTATAATTGGGTCATGTAGGGTCACAAACTAGGTCACTAGGTCAAATCCTAGAAATTGTTGTGATCCTCCCAGAGGCTACACTTATATCCCAATCTTCAAAGATTTCTAAAGTGAATAACTTCTTTATTAAGTACTTAACTTTTAATTGTCCTCATGCGAGCAATTAATTGCCACCATGACCTTCTTGTTTGAAAGGTCACATTTTACGACCCTCTTGTAAAGTGTTTGCATCAATATCATTTTCCGTTACTGTTACATGATTTAACCTATTTTTATCTACCTGGGCAACAAGTGTTGTTATTGAAATGTAATCATTATTTGAAAAACACATTGATCACACTAGTAAAAATCTGTTTACATATTCAATATCATTGATTGGCACTTGTATGAACGTTTGTACAATGCTGTTTGTCCGTGTTTAGCTCTGCCTGGCCTATTAAATCTGGTCACATAATTACACTATTACTACTACCGCCTATAAACTTCTAACCCTAACCTGCTGCATATGAAACAATCAAGTGTAGGGAAATAGTGTAGATCTCAATTCATCTGTCCTCTCTGTGAGTTAATCTATTTGATGTTGAACCTGTAGCAATGTCTAGAGAATGTTGCATTCAACTTTTGGTAAAAAAATATATCTAGTAATTCGCCAGCAGTCTGCTACATTTTTTATTAATAACCCATATTATCACCTAACTTGGTGTGTATTCATTAAGTAACACTAAATGGAGATTTTGGGTAACTATTTATTAGATATTGAGTCATACTCTTAGTAGTGTAATTTTAGAAAAAACTCAAAAACTCCAGCTCATATATTGGTTATGTTAATAGAATCCTACATTCATGTTCTGTGAATATTGAAAATATTAATATGTTTGGACGAAGTGGTATGAAACTCGGCAGAGCTTTATTTATTTTCCCTTGACTCTTTTAATATTTTCACTATTTAATGAACATTCATGTCAGATCCTTTATATTGTTTGTCATGAATGGCTAACAGGATATCTGATTAAGACAAGCAGCAAATAGTGTAGAGTCTGATCTGATTGCTCCCAGTGAGAACTATCTGATCTGAAACTACATGATTTTTCAAAGCCCGATCTATTTTTGCCCAGAAGCCTAAAAGTTAACTAATGTAGTGGGGAAGGGGCTGGATATATACAGACACATCTGTGTGTCCTACCCTTAACAAGGTAAGTGTTCCTAAAGCCACTTACATCAGAGAAAAAATAAAGCTCAGATGAACTTAGTTTGATCGATCAACATACAACCATACAAACATCTATTCACTACTCCTCCCATACATTTTTTTTATTTTTTTTGAAATGCATGAGTAGATGTGAACATTTTCTTTGAGACATAACGGTGGATTGTTCATTCAAGTTTAGTTCCGGGCGCATGTATAGTCACACAAGGCAGTTGAACTTGTAGATGCATCTGTCTAAATAAATTGTGAATGGGCATATTTTCCTGTGCAGGGCAAAGGTATAAAAGGCCTAGCTAGATAAGTTGTTAGAGACTTTAATTACATCCTTAGATGTAAATGGCACCAACTTGAGTGGTTGCTTGAAAATGCTTTGTTGTGTCTCAAGCTTTATGCTTTTTAAGCACCTAAAGTGGCTTCAGTGCAAATTTTGTAGAGATAGTTGTCATGAAAATGCTTAGTCATTGCTATGGAGATTCAAATCTAAAAATTGTTCTTAGGTTAATAAGTTTTTTAAGTTTTATTATTATTTTAGGCTCCCAATCAGATCAAAGAAATGTTTTGGATTATGTTATGATCTTAATAAATTTATAAGAAAAAATAATGTAATAAGTATTGATGCTTATGGTTTGCCTGTGTATTTGATTGGCTCCATGATTTCACATTGTTTTAATTTTTTAAGCTCACCTGAGCTTATGATATTTTTTATACATGTTTCTTGGGTGGTGCTCTATATATCAAGATTGTTCAAAGAATTTTGATCCATCGAAAACTTGGCGACCAGGGCCATGGCCATTTTCTGTATATGGCTTTATACCGGTAGTAAACAAAATGAAACTGCAAATGTTGTTTTTGTATTACAATTTATCTAGTCTATTTAAATGTTGCTGATATTTTTTGCTTACTTTTACTTAATGTCTACTCAGGTGAGCGATAGAGAGCTATCATGGCCTTCTTGTTTTAATATACCTAAATCCAGTATACGTTTAAGCCTGATCTGTGCAAATAGGCTGACATTTAGAAAGTATTTTTTTACTATATGATATCTGATTTTTACAGAGAGTAAGATTGAAATTGCAAACAGTGAAAGACTACTCCAATATCAATATGGCTGTCATTTTAATTATTCTTTCTAAACTTTTCAGCCTTGACCCATATTAGGTGTATTACTATTCAAACAATTTGATGTTATCTTTCAAAAACACATTAGATGTGTGACAAGAATTGAATATCTTGTCCTATTTTGGAGCTTCTATTTTAAATATTTGAAGAAGCTCAATGACTCAGAAACCCTTGTATAGTGATATGATTAAATATTTAAGTGGACTGTTCATCCTGTTGCTGTAAACTGCCTCGGGTGATAGGTATTCTGAGGAAGGAAGCTATTGCTTTTCATTATAAACTTGGTGGCAGGGAACCTGTGGCTGAGTGGTAGAGTCACACACTCCTCTGACTGCTCACCTCTCACTGCATGGGTTTGAGTCCCAGGCAGGTTAATGTGGGTTATGTGGGAAGGTCTTCCAGCTGACCTGTGGTGGTTATACTTAGTCTTTTGTCAAGTGATTTCTGCTACTAAAATAAATGGACATCACTATAATTACTGTACTTGTGTTGCTATGATTATTTCTAAAGAAAATAATTAGAAGAAAAGCATGACTGTATTTGTTAAATTTGTTTATTTGTTATATTGCACCAACATAATGGTGGTCATATTGGTGACATCCAGCTAATTATTGGTGGAAGAAGACTTATGTCTGGGTAGAACTAGTGGTGCACCACTTGTTGTATTTATTATACCCACACTACTTGTAATTGGAGCTATATAGGAGTTACACTGTCCATCCATCTGTCCTGGAAAGAACTGCAATACTGCTTCCTTCATTAATAAGCTATACTTATTCTTAGTCATCTTACAACTACATCAAATTTGTCCAAACATAATGCTTAACATCAAAAAAGTGCAGATCCTGATCAAAGTGCTTTCAATAGGACGTTTCATCTTCAGCAGGAGCTGATGAGGATATGTGATATTGTTGTCAAGTCCCTCGTAAAATGACTAGTAATCCATGCATGTAGAGGTCAGCAGATATAGGTGTAAAATAAAATGTGTGTTTTACAAAATGTAGCAAGGTAAAAGATAAAATACCTATAAAGTACATTTTAAAAAGGTCCCCTCTGTATTTTCAAACTTATTGGACTTTTTACCTATGTTTGCATCTCATTAAAAAAATAATGTTCAGGCAGAAAAAGTGAGGTAAATGTTGATTTAGTTCACTTGAGACATTTGTATGTCATGTTTTCCGCTGCTGGGTTCCAGTGACCAATTAAGTTTGTCTAATTGACAAACAATGGGTGGCATGTGACACAAGTTTTATGTTGGAAAGTGCTATAGAAACAAATTCAATGTCTTTATTTGCATTAATCAATTTATGTATTAAGGAATGTAATACTTTCACAAGAGTACATACAAATCAATACACAGCAATTGACATATTTTTATGGCTTTCAAGAAATCATCAGCCATAGTTTCTCATGGTTATTATATGTCATGAGACGTAGCAGCGGCGGATATATTCTTTTACCATAGAGTGGGCATGTATTTGTTTGAAATGATTATATTTGATGAACAAGCTTTTGACTTTTGGAGTGTCAAAAATTTTTTGATGTCAATTGAATTTATACATAATATACATTTTTATGGATGAAGGGGTTGTGCGCCCAATCTGCTCTCATTGAAATCATCACGGCTATGTTTTTGATAGGTTTTATGAGGTAACTGAGTTTGTTGTACACAAAGTCTACAGATACTGACTAAAGTAGTCTTTATTGAAATATAAAACTTAACAACATGTAAGTTAAACATAAAAGGAATAGACCAGTGTAAATAAAGAGTTAAATTGATAAAGTTATCTTTTGTATTTTCGTAAACAAGACTGCTTTTTTTTTGTATCAGAATATTGATAGGTCTTTGTATTCAGTTGTTTTCAAATATATGTTGTATTTAAAAAGCAAAGCTGCTTATATTTTTTGAGAAAAAAGAATATGCACCATTCAGTGGTAACAACATTGAGCTCTAAATCTGAGGGCCTTTAGTTAAAAACCCATTCCTAATATGAGATAATAATGTTTCAACAGTAGTCTTTATCAAGAAAACTTAACCCAGAAATTGGACTATCTGCACCCAATTGTAAAAACAATGGTTAAGGTTAACATTTGTTTATTTTTTAACAACTGGCTAACTTTGACTTCCTTGGTTAGTTAACCAAAGTGGTTATCTATTTGTATAAAGTCAGTTAACTGTTTTGTTACTTAACCAAACTGTTTAATTTTAACCTAAAGTTAAAGTAACCAAAGTATCCCACAATGCAACATTCCACTTGTTCTGCCTAATGAGCGACCATGTTTATTTTTGGTTAAAACTTTTACAGACCACTGTTGAAGATATGCAAAAATGGTTAAAATTGGAACCGGTTAAATTAACAAAAACATTTATACCATAGCTAAACAGAAAAATAACCAAAATATATTAGGTTACTAAACTTAAACCAGTGGTTAAAATTTAACCAATGTTATTGGCCACAGGTCTGCAATGCTTGCTGTAGAAAGTAGTGCCTTTGTCAATACAATTTTAATGATAAAAAGCTGTAAAAAAATCATTCAGTGTCTCAGCGATGTGTCTCAGCCATGTCATACTATTTTGCACTCAATTTTCCATTCTGATTACCATTCTGACCTGAATTGAAGATTTCACAAGTTAAATAACTCTAGACTCTTGTCAATGTTGAGGCATAATGTTGGCAAAAGTGGATCAGATTTCCTATTGTACCCAATCATTGAATGTTTATATAGCCCTATCCCAATATTTTGTATCTCATAATTATGCAATTCTTCCCTTCTTTAAAAGCAAAACTCCTTAATTTGTTTTCTATTTTGGTTCTTATATTTACCTATTAAACTCAAGAATTTCCAATGTAAACAGGCTATTCAGATATTAGATGTATTCTTAGGATGGGATTTAGTTCAATAGCAATGTTAGCATACATTTAGTGCGTATTATGAATAACTTTTATCACTGTAGGAATAGAAATATTGTGTGGGTGAGCAGATTTAGTTTCAAATTAATTTGTATTGGTACTAACCTATATATGTGTATGCATATATTGGAACCTCCCTAGTAACCATGCAACCATGCAACAGTCATCATTATAATCCTTCTCCTCCTTCTCATCAATCATCACCATCATCATCATCATTGTTATTGACATCATGGTCATCACTATTCTTCTCTAGCTTTTTCTCCATATTGATGTCAGGAATATCATCATCATCATCATCATCATCATCATCATCATCATTATTCATCAAACATCATCATCATTGTTACTGGTTTAATTAGGACCTTCACAACTTGCTGCTTAGTCTCTGCTCCTGACATTTGAAAGCAAGTGTTTGCAAGACATTAGTTTTTGCTGTTAAAAAATAGCAAAAAAAGGGCAAGCAAGTTTGAAAGCAAGTGTTTGCAAGACATTAGTTTTTGCTGTTAAAAAATAGCAAAAAAAGGGCAAGCAAGTTTGTTATGTTTATTCAAATCAAAACCTATTCATTGGCTGTATGTTACAGGAGGGAGCCATCAGTGTCTGGTATCCCAGTATGCAATATGACAAATATTACGTGATTGCCGATGATGAGGAGGACACCAGTCAGAAGCGTCGCTTCAAGATGTGGGTCACTGATGCCATCTATATGCCCAACTGCCACAAAATAGCCATTGCCTCTACTAGTAGAGATATAAGGTTCTTCGATACCTCTACAAACCAGTATTTTGAAGAGTACCATCTGTTTGGTAAGGTTTAGTCTTGTAGATATACCAATATATATTTTATCAGCTAGAAAACGATTTTTTCTCTTTAAATTGTTTTTAATTGTACTTTCAATTTTTTTAACAAATAATTTTATTGGAAAGTGCTGTTTTACTCTCTTGTGTGATACTATAGAATGGCTGCATAGAAACTTCGTAATTAAAGTTTGCAAAGAGGGAATTTGATGGTGAAAGCAAGCACTACTTTCAGTTTAGCCAGCAGTTACTTAGAAATAATTGATTAGGATCTGCTTAGTCTATTACTACATGATGCAGATTGTAAAAGCTTAACAAGAAATACATTCCAATTAAATTACCACTATACAGGGAATTTAATATGTTTTCCTTAAGTTTTGCTTTCAATCTAGGGGCACGTACTATACATAAGTGCACAGTATATTCTAGTGTTTATGGCTGTTTTCTCCCCAGCCTTGCCAGATGTGCCATATTGTTTTGATTACTGGTACGACAAGAAGAATCCCAACTCCCAGTCACTGCTCATATTTGGTAATGACACGGGTGCCATCAACTTCATGTACTTCAAGAAACCCGTTACCCAGTTGTTTGACATTCCCTTCAAAAGTGAGGGCGGGGCCCACAAAATATTCATGCAGGTAAGTGAAGAGTGTAAGCAAATAACATGAAATGCAATAAAACATGTCACAAATTACAAATGCAAATATAAAGCATTGGAATTTAGAGTTGTTTATGACGGCAGACTTAGCATAATCTAGTACCTGTTTAATTATTTACTGACAATTTTGAGACCGTTTTGTATTAAAATTGCACTTAATCATGATTTAGAATCTCTTGATATTATGATTGTGTATAAAAAGGCATCATTTTGTTGCATAATGTACATGATACTTAATATGAGTTGACATGTAAATGATGAAATGTAAATAGTCATTAAAACATGTAACATATAAGTGTTTGTTTGAGTTCATCTTAAATTAAGTGTTTTTATTTTATTTATTAGATGAGTTTCTAACCATATTTGTTCAGCTTTAGAATTGATTAAAGATATATTTAATTTTCATAATGTTTTTGATAAATGTATCTACATCACCATTTGTGTGCTATTCATTTATATTCTTTATTAATTAATCTTACTTCTTTATTGCACCTTAACAAGTAGTTTACTAGAAACACTAAGAAATAGAAAACATAAATCTACAATGTACAATTGTTACCTCTCAATACTGTATAGTGAAATATTTAACTAATTTAAGAACAGATTGTCCCACATTGTTTATTCCCTTTTTCTATATTTTTTCAGCCAATCATAAACTGTATAGTTCAACCTAACCTCAAACTGTACAATTCAACCTACCATAAAATGTAGTTCAATCTAACCACAAACTATATAGTTCACCCTACCATAAACTGTATAGTTCAACCAACCATAAACTGTATAGTTAAAACAACCATAAACCATATAGTTCAACCTAACCACAAACTGTATAGTTCAACTAACTATAAACTGTATAGTTCAACCAACCATAAACTGTATAGTTCAACCATAAACTGTATAGTTCAACCAACCATAAACTGTATAGTTCAATCTAACTACAAACTGTATAGTTCAACCAACCATAAACTGTAAAGTTCAACTAACTATAAACTTTATAGTTCAACCAACCATAAACTGTTTAGTTCAACCATAAACTGTATAGTTCAACTAACCATAAACTGTATAGTTCAACCAACCACAAACTGTATAGTTCAAGCAAACACAAACTGTATAGTTCAACCAACCATAAACTGTATAGCTCAGCCAACTATAAACTGTATAGTTCAACTAACATAAACTGTATAGTTCAACAAAACATAAACGGTATATTTCAGTCATTGATTAGCTTCAGCTAATCATAGAATGTATATTATTCAGTCATAAGTTGTTCTTTTGAGTCATTCTTAAATTAAATACTTCAACCAATTATAAAAACATCCATAACATTGTAGAACCTGGACCAGCACTCCAAATATGTCCGCCATGAAATGATCCCGGATGTCCATCCAGAACTGATCCGACAGGTGTACTATCTCCCTGACAACAACATGGTCATCTCATCATGTGCTTCCCCCAGCAAATCAATTGTGATCTCGGATATTTGCTCCCTCAAGAAAAACTATGTGTTCAAAATAGACAAGGTAAAGTGATTTTAAAATTTCTGCTTACATTAAAGTAACTATTCAAAATAGACAAGGCAAGGAAATCTCAATATCTGCAGCCTCAGGGAAATTATGCATATTCAGTTTAGATGAGGTAGCTTTCTTATGTATGTGTTGGGATTTAAGGCTTCAAGAAACCATGGAATAGGAAACAAATAAATGCAGTCAGTTTCTGCTATTGAATATAATTATTTATCATTACAAAGATTGCTAAAATATAAACAAATTTAATTTCCTTTATTAATATTGCAGATTTAATAAAATATTATTATTCAATCAATCATTAATTGTTTGAGTGATTATCTTTATCCAGGGCGTGGAGTGTTTTGACTTCAGTAAGAAATTGAACATCTTGGTGACGGGCAGTCTAGACCACAACATCCGCCTCTGGAACCCATATGTAACCTCTAAACCCATGGCGGTCCTTGAAGGTCATGCCACTGGGGTCATTGGGGTCAAAATACATGAGGGACTTATGCAAGTGTTCAGCTATTCAAAGGATGCTGTAAGTTACTGTGGATATGTGTTTTTGTCAAGTTGAATCAGTCTGTTTGAATGCAATTATACTTTTAGCTTTTAGTACGTGTGTATATGTTTTTCTTATTTACCAAAATTGATAACTTCCATTCAACTCAAAGTGTGTGGTATAGATACACTTTTTATCATTTTTTTATAACCATTTCCATGGAAAATACTGCAGGACCAGCATTTTCTTTACATGATGAAGCAAAATATAATACTCACAATTGTTTTTCATGATAAGAAACAAAACTAAAAATCAAATAAAAAATGGAACCATTTCTGACCCCTTTTACCTCTTCTTAGACCTAGCTGTCACTTTGTTGTAGGTTACCAAGAACATTTTAACTAGGCATTACATGACCTGAAACTCTCTTTTCCTGTCCCACCAGGTTGTTAAAGTGTGGGACATCAAGGAACATGCCATCCTGCAGACAGTGGTCCTCAAGTTCCCCAGTAGTATTCACGGACGCATGCCGGAACATGGTCAGTTCCCCATGCACTTGCAGACGTCACCCCAGAATGCCTTGCTGGTAACCTGTAATGACTATATTGGGCTGCTGAAGCTGGGTAGGACCAGTCTACCTGACAGTGCTGCTGTGACAACACATACTACACAACTTTGCTGTGCTATATATAATCCTATGTTTAAACAGGTAAATCTTCAGATACTGTGAGTTTCATCATAGGTCTTTATTTTATTTTCTAGCTTAATAAAAATAGTTTTATAGGAAATAATAATTGGCCTATAAGAGTTCAGGGGAACTTTCAGACAATATTAAAGTTCAAATTTATACATTGATAAGTCTTGCTATTTAGATTGATAATCTATTAGATTATTTCTATATTGCACACCTTGGCTGATTTGATTGCAGTTCTGTACCTAATATAAATCTACAAATTCAGTAACAAAATTGAAAGCAAAAAGATTATCAACCCACACCCAGTTCCACCAAGCTTTGCAAAAGATGGATGTGACCATTATATGATTATATCTAAGACTTACTTCCATACCTCTGCAGGTTGCAACGGGCTGTGACTCATCTGTGATAGCTCTTTGGGACATTGAGACAGGTAGCAAGTCTGTTGTGTTCTCCAATGCCCATGGAGATGAGGAAATCACCTGTATGATGTTTGACAGCACCTGCAGACGACTCTTCTCAGGAGCTCGCAATGGCACAATTAAGGTATATCTTTGGTCACACATTTGCATCTACAATTTTGTTAATGTTTGAAACATTTGAAGTGTCAGTTACAAGAATTGAATTATATGTTTATAACTACATGTACAAGAGACCCCATAAATAACACTGCACTGAGTTTTTTAAACACTATTTTGGTATTGTTTAATTAAGTTTCTTAATTAGAAGAAAATGTAAAGGTCCTGTGAATATTGCAAAATATATTATAATTTGAAAGGCAGACAAAAGTATGCACATGCCAATCAAATGTTAAAGCTGAAGAAAAGAAAAAACTGATATAAGCAAACCCAGCCATTACTGCTATAGAAATCTTTGGTTTATTAGTAAATAATGTTCGGATAGAGCAAGAACCATGCAACAATAGGGTATGATATTTTTTATTCCCTGTTTTAGGTGTGGAGCTTGCAGAATGGTTGCAATCTGTGTGTGATATATATTTTTATTCCCTGTTTTAGGTATGGAGCTTGCAGAATGGTTGCAACCTGTGTGTGTGATATTTTTTATTCCCTGTTTCAGGTGTGGAACTTTCAGAATGGTCACAACCTTCACAAGCTAGAGGCTGTGGCTGAGGCAGAGGTAACAGGAATCATGCCCCTCATAGACAAGAAGATGATTATTGCGGTAGGCTGGAGTAGACAGATAACAGTCTATGATGATTCTGATCCAGATGTGAGTAGAGGAATTATTTCTCATGTGTAAATGTTATACCACATGATTTCATTTGAATTACACACCTGGAATCATATTCATAAAGATTCGTAGTTAATTTTTCTGACTTGAACAAAGACATTTTCTTTACTCTGGAATCATTTACAAGAACATTTCTTAAATTTTATTATAAACCATTTGATCTAAACAAATTCTGAGTGTTTGTTTAATTTATGTTGCTTATTAATGAAAAAAAAACTAACAAAGATTCTATATGAATACGACCTCAGTAGCATACCTATTACAGACTTATGGAGTAGAAGATAATGCCCAGAGACAGTTTTTATTTAATTTTAAAATGTGTAAGGGTAAAAGTGTTCTGACAATGCAAACTGTTGAGAGGAAATACAGAGAACACCAGACTGCTATGTTTAAAAAGTAGAATGACTTATTATAAGTATCAGTTTAAGCAGTAATTATAAAACAAGAATATATATTGTTTATATATTATGCTTTTATGTTCCTTCCCTATCTGTATGCCAGAACATGTACCTGAATGCTCAGAACACCTGGAAGGGAGGCCAGGTACATAAAGATGATATTCTGACCATTGACTTCTGTCCGCCCAACTTGCTGTGTACTGCCAGCTTTGACGGTGAAATCATCATCTGGGACATCGAAACAGAGAAGATCTTTGTACGACTCCGGAAAGGCCAGGCATCAAATTTGTAAGACCCTGTATTAAACACTACTTTGGATTTATACTAATACTGGGAGGAAGACCATAATGATGGTTTTTATGATAAACCTCATGACCATGGTGTTTAATCCTTTACTTTCTGGAACTACCACTACTGCATTAACACATACACACTGTTATGTTGTTTCCAGCAAGTTAAAGGTTGAAAATAAAAAATCACAACTGCTTGCAACGGACTTCAAAGTACATTGTTTGTATATGATTTTCATATTATTTTACATAAGCTAGGAAAGTTAGAGATTAAATATATTATTTTCTTTCTTATACCTTATTGTTAAATTAAGTTATATAACCAGTATATGTCCTTATTTGTATTTGTAAACATTGTTTTTTTTAGTTTGAACTGGACTGAAACAAGAAATGTCTTTAAGAAGACAAACGGCATCGGATTAAAAAAAAAGAAAAAAACAAGAAATTTCTTTTAAAAGGCTATGCGGCGTTTATGAAGCATTAACTTACACATTTTTATCATGTTTATGTTTCTATTGAATATAAATTTGTGAGAAGAATGACATGAAAATGGTGTACATTTTTAAACTAGTCGCTCGCTCCATCTGCGCCTCATAATTCTCACGTAATAGGCACTTAAAGTTACAAAGTAGTTAGATCGTGCCAGAAGTGAACGGTCTGCTTTGCGGCATATGACAGAGATGATGTTTAAACAAATGTAGGATCAAGTGACATTTTATACACTATATACAATAATACTGTAGGAAATGGGGTACATTGGTAAACTGGAAATTATCTCCCTTGTTTGTTAATATCCGAGGTATTCCAACGAGTAGGTAGGTCCTTTATAGTCGGAATTCTTGGACTTTATCGCCCGTTCTTTTGTAGATTTTGCAGTTACAAACGGTGAAATTTTTTTTGCACAAATATAAGCTTAAAATCCATTTAAATACTTATAGAGATTTGTTATTTAAAAAAGAAAATGGAAGTGTTTGTTGATGATGGTTAACTTGAAAGTCAAAGAAGTCAACATACACTCCAAAAAGAACAAGCATAAAAACCGAGTAAAACAAATGAAAGGACCTACTTGCATTTAGGGGTTATTCAGGGGAGACTATTCATTAATGTCACTCATTGATATAGACTTGTTTATGACTTAAATACCTGTATAAATAACTATATATCGCCACCCCGAGGACGTTTATTAGAAACACTACGGTATATTATGCTATTAGGTATTTCTACCAATGGGAAATCGCTCTGATATTCATTCAGGCTAGCCTTGAGTCAGCATTTGTAAGTAGGTCAAAAGTGAGGTTAGACAGCTACGCCGAAAAATGCAGCAAGAATTGAGTATTTTGATGCATTGATAGAATTCTTCATAGGTTCAAAGGAAAAATATTTCTTATCCAACTCATCTTGCACATGAAGTATTGGCTAAAAAAAGTATAATGTTCAATTCATCATTTAACATTCTAGATCCAAGAGGATAGAAGACATGGCCAATGGGGACTCTGGAAGGCCAAAATCCATGAACTCTCGACCCAACTCTCGTCATCAGAAGTCTCATAAGCTGGAACGGGGGTAGGTCACTCTAGGTGGTGGGGAAACTTTCCCTTGGAGTTGTCTCACTTTATCTCTTGTTGCTTGTTAACTATTCAGCTAACTTTTTTTCTAACTTTTTTTTCTAAAGAATTTGGGTAGAATCTCTTGAATAATGCTTGATTATATGTTGCTTGTGGAAAAAGGGTTTTAAAAAAATAAAACAATAAATGATTAGAAATGAATTGTAAATATAGACATTAAGTTTTTTTGAAGCTTTGATATCCTGAAGAAGTGGGTCGTGATATATTGAAAACATGAATCCATTGAGTAACAAGGATGGACATAATTCATTGTATTACTTTGCAGTTTAAAACTTAAAGCATCGTAAGATATATTTTTAAGTCAAACTTCTTTTGCAGTTTGTTAAAAATATGTAACAACAACAGATTAAAAAATATGACAATGTGCCTTTAATTAATGACAATAAATTCTATATTCACTGCAAAATAAAACTCATGTAATCTTGTTTTTTTTCGTGTGCTTGTTTTTTCTTTATCTGGTCATCAAACAGGTTTTAAGTCTAACAGTAACATTTTAATTATTTTCTGAAATAGCAACATAAGACAAATGAGATTGAGACTTCAGCTACAATTTTACAGTAAAATCTGGTTGGGTTGCTTTATCACTGTGGAGCTTTAGTTGATTAGGCTTGGGCAAACAGTGTAGGTTCATATCAGTCATGTCAGGAGCTACACTAATCGATATTAAGTCTATAACAAGAGGCATGTTTGCCTATGCACGAAATTGGAAGCATATAATTAACATTTAAGCATTGTTTATTTACCATTGTAGTATGATATGGGTTTACTAATGTATTCTTGTTTCCCTAAATAAGTGTCTCAAGTCGACGAAAGTAAGTATATCTGGGTTGCCATGGTAATGCAGCTAGTGTGTGCGAGGTTATTTTGACACATAGGGCACACCACAACACTGGGCTGCAGGTGTATAATGCAGTGTGGTGATGCTGTCACTGTGATTTCATTGTAATTTGGAGAAATAAGATAAAAAATCTATGAATGGAAAAAGTTATAAGAAAACCATTCACAAGTGAAGTTATTGTGTCAGTTGTTTTACTAGTTTTTCCTTCTAAATACTAGGAAAGAAAAATGATAAAATTAACTTATTTTTTACTTTTTTGTAGGCTATAAGATAAATAAAGTCAGTTTCAGGATGATTTAGTGCTTACATGAAGTTTTCACCCTAAGGTAAATTCTACTTAATAAATATAGGACAAGCTTGTTATTGAGTCTCAGAAATAATGTCCAAGACATTATTAGCAATTAGTTTTTTCTCTTTAAAATTTGTGTTTGCAAGACATGTTGTATTGATTATTTGCTTATCAACATCATTGAAGATTATGTTCATTAATTTACATAGGACCTTTTTTAATAAACTTGCTTGTGAAGTATGAAAGAGTCTAATCAGGTATGCAATATTTTAGCATATGAAATTTAAAATAATTTTAACACAAACATTATGACCAAATTTGTTTATATAAAATTACTGGTATATCATTTACTTGATAAACAGTTATGCTAGAAACAAAGAGAGCAAAAGATTTTGGCTGGTTTGTTTTTTAATCTAGCCTAAACAGATATGCAACATTTTTTAAATAAAATTGCTTGTGATATTTAAATAGGTTTTATAGATACATTAGTACCAAATTTGTTCATATGAAATTACCAGTATATAATTTGCCTGATAATCAATTATGCTAGAGACAAATAGAGCAAATGAGTTTGGCTGTTGTTGCATAGATGATGATGAGGCAGGTTTGTTTATTGTGTTTAGACTTCTGAGTCCTGCTGTTATGGTCCAGCACATGTAAGTACGATAATAAACAGAATGTTAACACAAAGTGGACAGAATATGACCAAATATGGCATACAAACATTGTAGAGTCTCATAGCATGGTGTTAAATGTGTGTTCTATACCTCTATGTATATAGAGACTTTAATGTATGTGGACACAAGAAAGTGAGTAATCAGAGTCTTGTTTTGCTGTATTTTGAATTTTCTTTTCTTTCAATTTGAAGCATGTTACTAAATAGATTTTGATGGTTTAAAGGTCAGCTTTCAGAAGTTAATAATGATAAATTATTT
Organism: Sinonovacula constricta; assembly: GCA_007844125.1. Lineage (NCBI taxonomy): Eukaryota > Metazoa > Mollusca > Bivalvia > Cardiida > Solecurtidae > Sinonovacula > Sinonovacula constricta. Next base: position 91,494,413 of record CM017555.1, read on the forward strand.
TAATCTGTTTTTCAATAGTTTGTATATCATCTTTCAGATGTTAATAGATGTAATGATGAATATTTTTGATTTAGAAAATGACCAAATGAACTTCTTCTAAGCAAATGTTTTTCTTTACTCTGGTATGGCTCATGATGAGATCCTGTATTTGCATGTTAATTCAACTGTACAGTGCACTTTTATATTAATTTGTTAAAGTATAGTTAAAACAAATACAAATCAAATATATTTTGGTTCAAAAGACTTTTTTTTGTTTTGAACTATAAGTTCCAATCTGGTCAGCCTGTGTTTATATAGATAGAAATAGAAGAGTCTTTTCTACTTTGGCTTTTTTATTTTATTTTTAAAAATACTGATAAATTAAATTAGATAAAGTATTATTTTCATTAATTATTTCTCTCTGTTTTGTTTCTGCTTTAACACTTTCTTGTCAAATATGTTGTTTTTGTTCTATACTAGAAATATTTATATACAGTACATTCACAATGTTCACAACACTGTACTAACTGTATAAAGTTTTTTTACAATTGTTGTTGTATGTAAAATATGGTTAAGTCTTCTAATGATTTTGTATCATTTTAAAAATGAATATATTTGCTGTATAAATGATCAATATTTGACCTTTACCAGCAATGAACATGAATACTGTAAACTGTAAAAATGTAGTTTCCTTAATTTAGTTCATTATATCTCATATAAATGGTTTATACTTCTAAACCATTATTTACCATGTAATCAACAGTAACACATGGAAAGACATCTTGATTCAGTGTAGGTAAGGTAACCCTGCACCTATTTATGTCCGCCAATAGTCTTGCTAGGCCTTTTTTTCTCTCGACCACAAGTCCCCGACCCTATGACAGATACCTGCAGTATATATGTACTATCCCTCTGTGTACACAATCTTTTACCTGCTGGAAACACCACTAGGGTGGGATATGTTTTATGTTAATAGGGTTAATGGTGTTTCCAGTCGGTGAACGGTAATTTTTGCGATGAAGTACTTTTTTAGTTTTTCTATTTTATGTATAAGGAGAGCTATTCTTCTCACCCAAGTAGGGTAATTTTTATGATGTACTTTTTTAGTTTTATTATTTTATGTATAAGGAGAGCTATTCTTCTCACCCAAGTATCAGCATCTCTGCTGGCATCACTGCAATGTACAGTTGATATTATACTATGAAGCATGAGTTGAGCGTGCTGTCCAGTGGGGGGTCTTGTTTTATTTATATTCAACAATATGTGCTTTTAAAACTGACCTTAGAATTTCAGTAGCCAGTTAATGGGAATAAGAAGCTGTTAATGACAACTGCATTGTATATACAAAAATTTATATTAAGAAGCATGTGGTTTGAATTGCACTCAAAATACCTGAATCTATAAATTATTTGCATCATTTTACTGAAAACACTTAACATGTAAATAATGGGAGGCCTTCTTTTTAAATACATAAAACAAGCTTTTTATTAGTGTCTTCAAAATACCTCAAATCATTCACAAAGATCATTCTGTACTTGAAATATTCTCCTTTCAGAACCAGAATACTGTTTACTGTAGTATGACAAGACAGAATTCTGTTGACTCATGAGCTTTTAATGATCTTCTTATACAAGAGTCACTTAGAAGAAATATACATGTTGACTGTTTATTGTTCCTAAAGCAGTGATAACTTTTCCTATCAAATCAAGAGCTACCTGTTTTAAAAAATCTTTTTAAGTCTATTGCTTATGTTAAGGATCATGTTGTCCCTATTATGTTAGCATAATGTATTACAATGCCAAGTTCATTGAAGTATTGCTTGTTTTCTATTTATGTATCAACATTTTAAGCATGTTTTTGCATTGTAAAGTTCACTTCCTTGTTACACTACCCCCAGTATTTATATTTTCAATCACTTTATGTACAGCATGGCAATTTGAACTAGCACCTGTTTTTGGCAGTGTTATCAGCAAATCTTGGACATGTTATGGTCTGATGTTAACAAAATCACAAAATGTCATGGATTTTAATGTCTTTTCTGACAGTTCTTATAAAGATAGTGTGGCCAAATGGATTAATTTGTTCTGGGTGATTAACATGTTGTAGGCGTTGGGTTTAAATAAAACTGCTTGTAATTGTTTTATGTTGTACAGCATGACATTGTATGAAAATAGTTATTCAATGTTTTATTGTCCTGCATCCTGTATATTATAGAAGCTCCCAAGAATAAAGTGCTTTTTAGACAAATAAGCAGATTTTTTTTATGTTATTCATTTTATAGTTGAAAGACATAAAAAACATTTAAGAGTATATTTTTATTCTTATTAAATGTATGTTTGCATTTGCTTTTGGGAATTTTATTTTGTGACAGTATGTTTTCTTTTAAACTACAGTTTTTACTGTAGTTTTTAACTTGTTAAAATTTTTAAAAGCCATCCATTATAATCTGAGTTTTCATAAATATTTCAATTCTTGTAAAAAAATTGAAAAACAACATCTTCTTCCTGTCAGTACTTAAGATAATTTATTAATCTTTTTATTTATGTAATTGTCTAAACTTGCTATTGTATATTTAAGAGGTCTTTTGTGTTTGTTGTACAAATGTATTTGTCAGATAGTGAACATTGTTTTTAACATGTATAGTTGTCTTTTTCAATACACCATCCATACCTACATCATTATATATATATATATATATATATATATATATATATATATATATATATATATACATGTTTTCTTTTTATATTAATAGATAATATAAACTCTGTTTAAGCCCCAAAGGGTGGCAAATAGAGGTCAGGCTCTCCATCCATCCCTTTCCTAGTTTCAGCCTTTACTTCTATATTATTTACAGTGCTTCAGTCACATTCACACAGTTATTATTCATGCAGTGGTAGAATTCTGGTGTTAAAATTTAATGGAACTTTCTGATTTGTACTTATAGACTAGTGAATATAAAAAGTGAACGTCACATGAATTTTTAGACACCTTAGCCAATCAGAATGTGTCTATTTATAGATTGTATAATAATCTTTAACGTCTCTGCCTCCACCGTCTAGTCAAACTGCTCCTGTGGACAAGGTCTTGTTTCTGAAGGCTCGTGCCACTGGCCGCAACCTAGAGGTGGCAACACTGGTCACCAGCGAAGGGGGCTATATACGCTTCTGGTGTCTGTATGGTGCTCGACATGAGATGGGTAAGTTGCCTTAATATACATGTCAATGGAGAAATGTCATTAAAGACATTTTATGGTGACTTACATATGTATGTTTGGCATAAAAATATGTTTTGTTGTCTTAATATTGTACTCTTGAAAGTATAAAACATCAATCATCACTTCAAGCATATGTAATTGAATAAAACATAGTTTTTTGCTTATAATATTGATATGTACCAATGTGTTAGTTAGTTGTTTCACAAAATCTTGTCAGAAGGATTATCAATTATACACCTGGAGCTATCTGATCAGGATCTGCACTATTTGATGATAAGCTTCTATATGGCAACATGCCTTGGCATCTTGCAAACAGACATAAGAAGATGACTCAGAATAAGCCTCTTTTTTGCTAGAAACACTTTCAAGGTGGGCTATGTTTCAGATTAATGAGGTGAATGAAGTTTTTAGCATGAAAAGGATTAATATTAGTCATTAAAGATGGCATCCAACAGTTTGGACCAAGATTTTTTTCTCCTAAAATAATTTTTTGTTACTTGAAAAGAACCCACAAAATGCTATTTATTGCTTATTTATCTTACTTCCATGTGAAAAATAAGGCAAAACACCAAATTTTCATTACAAAAATGAATTTCCTATCTGAGCCATGCTGCATAGTTAGCTTTGTTTAAACTATAAAAACTAGATGACTACATATTTATAGATTGTGTTACATGATCCTCCAGGTATTCAGCTCTGGCGTCAATATCTGTTTTCAGCTGCTATCTCCATCATGCTTATGTATAGATAAGTATACAATGGACATTTAAAGATATATATATATATTTGATGATTTGTATTGTCATCAAATTAATGTTCTGTTATATGCAGCCTTTACTTGAACTCAAGTATAAGTTTATACAATAGTTATGCACTAGATATAACCAAACTGATGGAGACCAGTTTTAACACATTGTAATGTATGCTAAGGGTCTAGTGCAATCTATAAAATTCTTTATTAGCTAACTTTATCCATCATCCATAGGTTACTTCTATGCCCCTGACCAGACAGATGAGTCTGTCCTGGGGATGTGTACCAACAATAACAACAGTCTCCTGGTGACTGGCGACACCCAGGGCAACATTCGGGTCTGGGACATCATGGAATTCTGTATCAGGTTCCAGGAGAAAGGAGTAAGTGATTAGAAACACTCACCCATCAATGCTCATAATTAGTATAAGGGTTTTATGTCCTATCGACATATAATACATATATATCATATAAACAAGTATCTACTCTAAGTTAAGAGAGCAATAGAGATTAAGCTGGAAAAAAAGAAGAGGAAATATTTGAATAGTCAAAAGTGAGTCAAATTGTTGTTTTATACTATTTATCTTCAATTTGAAACTAAAAGATGTAAATTATTTAAAATGAAAGTAATTAATTACATTAATGAGGAGTATTTTTAGTACTTTTTATTAGAATGATTCTTGAACTCTTTACTTTTCAACATTTAAATTGTTTGTTTTTGTACTGTAAAGTTACTTTTAAAGAAGCCTACTGTGCAGACACTCAGATTTTATTTATAAAAATATTTATATATACCTATATATATATGCTGTTTTTTTACATATTTCAAACTTTCAATATTGGAAAATACAAGCATATTAAGTCTAAGTTTGAGACTAAAAAAACTTGAATAACAACTGTTTAAAATAATCACCACACTACCATGAATTTTTCACCCTCTCTAGCGGATCAAGACCAAGCCACCTCTGGAAGCCTATTGGAAGGCCCACGACTCGGCCATTGTAAGCGTGGAATATGCCAAACATGACACAGGAGAGTACATTATCACTGCCTCTACAGACAAGACAGCAAGACTATGGACGCTCAGGGAGGGACAGTACATTGGAACTTTTGGCCAGGTCTGTGGGGAAACATAGTCCGGAATGAATTTGCTGCAAACTGCTAATAATCCATTTAAATTATAATATATTTTCTTACAACTACACGTTGAAACATGTAGGCATTTTTTTAAGAATCTGTGAAAGTATTCATGTTTCAGCTTATGCTGGCATACATTTGAGGCTTTTGGAGCAAATGGATTTAATTTATAGAGGCATACTAACTTAAGCCTTTTGAGGCAGTCAACTTGCCGTGAACCTGGCATTAATATTTTCATCCCATTTAATCATAGAAGTTTAGCCTAGTTTGGCATACACTTAGAATGTCTAAAATCTGTATTATGACTGGCTGTCTATGGTCATTCAAAATGACTATTTGTACAGTGTACCTGCTTTGACAGCAGCTTCGCCTGACATGGAACTATGCCCATGAATTACAATACCCCAAAGAGACTTCTTAGGTGTATTGTCTTCACATAAATCAGTAATTATATGTCATATTTATTGTATATTGCATTGTTATGTCATGTGTTAGCTGTCTAGCCATATACAGGGACATGGTAATGTGATTGCAGCTGAAGTAGGTACTGTTCAAATTGTTTGTCAAAAACATCAAATCTGCCGATATCTACATGTTGATATAAATACTGTAGGAGGTTTTGTGATACTAATGAAATAAGAATAATGCAGATTCTAAGAATTAATTCCCCCAATCAGTAATGATGGTTAAAGATTGAATAGACTTTTTTTTAGAATCAGCTCCGTTTTCTTCATAATGCATTGCTTAACCACATTGAGATTGCAGGAATTGCTTACAAACTTTACAAAAATGCAGCAAGATATTTCTGCTAAAGACTGCAACAATTAGTATCAATCCTAATTAGAAAGCACCCAGCTGTCTGATCAGGATCTATGCTATTTGCCTTAGCTTTATTTATTTATGCTGAACAGGTTTAAGTTAATGTAAATCTTAATTTTAACATTTCTCTTGAGAGTGTGTATGTGTATTCATTCTGAACATGTAGCCGTGTATAATCTGATATTTTGGTATCTTCTTTCAGAAGCGATCATGGAACTTGAAGGAGCCAACCACATGGGCCCATCCTGCCACACCCTGGACAGTGGCAGAGTCCAACAAAAAGGAGACAGGTACATACACCCCTCTTCTCACACCTACCACATGTAGAAAGTTATAAATAATTTCTTTATTCTAATACTTTTACATTTGAAGATTGTCCGTACATATTCTTTCTTTTATTTGCTAACAAGCACATCCAAACGTCACCATAACCTATTGCTAGAGACTCACTTGCAACTAATGTAGATCCTGATCAAACAGCTGTAAGCAAATGGCTGGTCTGGATTTACACTTTCTGCAGAGGAAGCTAAACGTTAACAAGGGTACCAGGAGCTAATGTTATAGCACCTGGGGCTGGAGTCTCAGATCATTTCCAATTATCTGATTGGTTGTATTTGGAAAGGATTTAAAACCTAACCAATCACATTCTTGAGAAAGATATTGAATTTAAGCCTCATTATCTTGGACCTCATTATTTGGAAAGGATTTAAAACCTAACCAATCAAATTCTTGAGAAAGATATTACATTTAAGCCTCATTATCCGGGACCCTGCTTATGTTCACTCATTATAATTGATGTTAATGTGTCTTTGTTTTCCAGTTATTGTTTTTTACTTCCCTCCTAATAGTTGATATTGGTTCATGAGCCAATTGTGATTTCTGTTTCATTAAAATGTTGCTGACAACATTCTCCGGGTATTGCTTCTTAATTGTAGACCTAGATTACAAATGGTATTCAGCTTTTTTGTAATTCCTTGTGTTTTTTTTTTGCTACTACTGGCCTAGACAATTACAGAGAAACATTTTATGACTGTTTTTTTACTCTTTTTATTTAAATTATGCTTTTGTTTTTTTCATAGTATTTTTTCAGGCTTTGTGTTTTTTCTGTGGTTTGCTTAATGTTGACTTAAGTTTGCTATATTATTTGCTTCTTTTATCATGCAATCATTTATTATGTCAATATGTCATATGTACGTATGTTTCCTAAGTTATGTGCTTTTTTAATGTCACTGCCTCAAAATTTTACTATTTCATTATGTCACTGTATCATAATTTCACTGTTTCCATAACATCACTTCATCATTATTTTACTATTTCCATTATACTCCTGCATCATTATTTCACTGATTCCATTACATCTGTTTTACTATTCTACTTTTTGTATTAGTTCACTAAGTCGTTTTGTCATTGTTTCATTATGTCATTGTTTCAAAATGTCACTGTTTCATTATGTCACTGTTTCATTATGTCACTGTTTCATTATGTCACTGTTTCATTATGTCACTGTTTCATTATGTAACTGTTCCAATATGTCACTGTCATTACCACATGCTTTATTATGTTACTGTTTGTTATTTAACCATTTCATAATGTCATTGTTTTTATAATGTCAATGTTTCATAATGTTAAAATTTCATTAAATCATCATTATACTATGTCACTTTATCATAATGTTAATCTTTCATTATGTAAATGTTTATTTCTGTACTGTTTTATTATGTTTCCATAATCATTATGTCACTGCTCATTATGTCACTGTTTCATTATATCACTGTTTCATTATATCACTGTTTTTTATGCTATCATTTCAATAATGCAGCATTTTCATTATGTCATATTTTTATATTTCATTGTTACTGTTCAGTATGCCTATGTTTTATAATGCCATTGTTTCTGTATGCCATTGTTTCTGTATGCCATTGTTTCTGTATGCGATTGTTTCTGTATGCCATTGTTTCTGTATGCCATTGTTTCTGTATGCCAGTATGCCATTGTTTCTGTATGCCATTGTTTCTGTATGCCATTGTTTCATTACACAATTGTTTTTCTCACAGAGCTGTACGACTTCTTTCAAACACCAGCATTCAGATTGGGAGGTACATTGAGTCCTTGATCTTGACCTTTCACCTGTAACCTTTAACCTACATTGTGCATGACCTCTGACCCTTTATCTATTCCACTGATTACCTAACAAAATTTATAGTTTGCTCTAATAATAAAAGTAAGGTGTTTTGTTCACATAAAATTACATTTTTAGTGACAACTTTGGCAACTCTATAAATTGTGTGCATAGTAGCCGTAGAAAACTAAATATTTTACAGTTCCATCATTTTATCGTTTAATCTCCAGCCAGACGCTGAATTTGATTTCTTTGACATGTTGTGTCATCATATTTAAATCTGGCATGTTTGAAATTGCATACTTTAAAAAATCTCCATATTGTTATATGACTTGTATAAAAATATACACATATTCAGCACAGTTTCATACAATTTTATGATGGTTTTAGAACCAACAGTTTTGTTATATATCATTAAGCAATTTTATTGTAAAATATTAATTGTGCAATTGTTCCCAAACATTTTGGACCTCATTATTAATTGTCAGATTGTGTATGGTTAAGTAACCTCAAGAGAAAATACAACAACATAAATAGATAGTCCAGATCACATACATACACATTCTAGTAATGGAATACATTTTTGTAAATAGATAGAAAATTCGTATACCATATACTTTACTAAATTGGTATTGATAAAGATTATTATATGTAAATATAAATAAGAACCATGTATTATTCACCAACTGTCAGCCTGATTAGGAAGAACAGATCTTTGGCAAAAAATGTGTATGGGCAATTAACACAATATAACACAACTAGATGTGAAACAAAAGATTGCAGTGAAACTTTAGAAAATTGTACTAATTGTGCATGCAGACAATTAAGAATGTTGTATTGCAGTACAGTCAAAGAAGGTTGTTGTTAGACAACCCTTCTGTCTTTGCCTAAGAAACAAATTACAAATATGAGTAACATAGTGTCGAAGAAACCTTGCATGATGAATTAGTTATTTTAGAAGTAGTTAGAAAATAATGGTGTGTTGGATGAATAACATGTTCTTTTTGGTAAATACTAGTTGAATTTTATGATTTTAATAAATATCTACTATAAGTAATGTTGTTTTAACCATTTCATTTTTTAACACAATTATATTCTAGCTAATGGTTATATTATTGGACCAGATCTGCTTTCAGATTGTGTTATATTTGTTAGACTATCAGCTGTTATCATAAAACAATATAATTCTAGATCACACTGTACATTGAGAATGTTTCATATGCATGAAGCCAATTTTGCCCTAAATAAACATCAACACTATTTACATAAGATAAAACATGCCAACACTTGTTTCATTATGAAATAACAATGGATATTCAACTAAAACACTGTTCAATATGGCAAGGCAATTAATTTCATGATTTCTACAATGTATTATTTGCCTGCAGGTAAAATGTTTTGAAATGTTATGAAAGAAAAGCAAAAGCCTAAATAAACAATCTTTATATCTTGTATTATGAATGTTTTCAAAAACTAGAACAAAATTTTTATATAAACCTGTCAGACATTTGTTTGCTTTAAGACCAAAAGGGCAATGTTTCATGTACTTAAGTAGGTTATCTTTTTTGTACTTAAGTGGGCAGTCTTTCATGTACTTAAGGGGTATAGTCTTATATATACTTACATGAGCATTCCTTCAAATGCTTAAGTGGACAGTCTTCCATGTACTTAAGTAGACAGTATTTTCATGCCTTAAGTGGGCAGTCTTTCATTTGCATTGTACTTAAGTTGGCAGGCTTTCATGTACTTAAGTGGGCAGTCCTTTTCATGTACTTAAAGTGGGCAGTCTTTCATGTACTTAAATTGGGCTGTTTTTTTTTTCATGTCTTAAGTTGACAATCCTTCATAAGAATTGTACTTAAGTGGGCAGTCTTTAATGCCTTAAGTAAATAGTCTTTACATTATACATAAGAGGACATACTGTCATGTTCTGAAGTGGACAATATTTCAAGTACTTAAGTGAGCCATCTTTCATGTACTAAAGTGAACAGTCTTTCATGTATTTAAGTGGGCAGTCTTTCATGTATTTAAGTGGTCATATTTCCTCATTCCCGCAGATGTGACCATTGGAACGTTTAAAAAATTGAATTTTTTATCTAAATGTCTCAAAACCTGAGCTGAACTTCTAGTTAAAAATTATTTCATTTGACTTACAACAAATTACAACAAACTTGATGAATGCATGTTTCAGCTCGTACTCACCTGTATAACTTTGTTATTTTTCCAACATTTTCTCTTTTCTCAATAACAATTGTGTGACATGAAATAATGTTTGATTTACACTTGCCTAATAAATCATAAATATTGACATTTCATCATTTTTTGTTTAACAAAAGTAGAAGTATAAAACTAGACTTTTTGCTGTGTAACTAAAAAATATACTGAAGGCTTGGTAAATTTCACATAGTTATCTATTCATTTAAGATCTAATTTTCCTATTCTTTTGTTGTCTGTGAATAAATGTATGGCTGCTTATAAAACAAACAACCATTTATCTTAATTTGAAACATATTTTTCTGCATGGTGTGGGTTCGAGTTTCAGTCAGGGTGAACATTCATTTCGAGGTCTTCCGGCTGACTCTGTAAACAGTACTTCTACCCAGACATTATTTAGAGATATTAAGTCTTCCTCAACCATAAATAGCTAGACATTGCTATAATGGCAGTAAATATGTTGCTGCAACATATGTAGAAAACAAAAAAAAAATAATTATGCTAAATTGACTGTCTAAATTGCTGTAGATTCCAACACCACTGCCTCAGACCAGAAGAGTCAGGTGACTGATGGTGACCTTGAACCTGAGTTAGTCAAGATCACAGGGGAGGAAACTGAGGATAATCTACCAATAGAGGTCACCACAGAGAAGAAAGACAAGTCACATGACCCAGACACTTCAGCAAATCAGGGCCCATTAGAAGAGGTAAGAGGGAAATATCATTGTTGCCTCCATGCATTTTAAGAGTGACTAAAACATAGGAATATAAATTATTTTTTAAATAACAGTTTAAAAAAAAAGCTATATTGTCCAGAACAAAGAATACATAATGATAGTCATGTCCGTATTTTTTAGGTGATATCCGACAGTTTGGACTAAAAGTATTTTCATTAAACATCTCAATAAACTGGTGTTACCTGAGCAGACATCACAAAATGCTGTTTATTGATGTACACCTGTCTGAAAAATGTACCAATATGCCACAATCGTCATTACAAACAAGTATTTCTTATCTGAGCCACGCTGCACAGTTACGGTAGCTATTTTTAAACTAAGACAACCACGTGACCACTTATGTTTTAGCTCATCCACATCATCCTCTGTGAAGTCGATGTCTATTTTTGGCAGAAATCCCAATCGTTCATATTTATAGATTTGAAAAGAATTAACATTTTAAGTGTTGTTTAATGAGTTTTACTTCCCCAAAATTGAGATACTGTTGAAAGTCGTCAAAGCTTAGACTAAAGTATGATGTTTTTCTACAGACATTATGCACAAATATCCCAAACAGAGGTCAGATATTGTTACATATATTAGATATATAGGCAAACTGTCGAATACCACCTTTAAATTGGCTTTTCAATAATAATCCTATTATTGCTGTATTATTTCCTTATATAAAAGTCAATATAAAAAAGGAAAAAATAATATATATTGATAATTACATACAGTACATTGTAATGAACACTCCATAGCTATTCTTTCACACTTTAAAAAATGATTCCAATCTGTTTAGTTTAGGAATGTGTTCTGTTTTGCTTGATTTCATGGAGTTGTGTTTACAGATTCCAAATAATCTTCACTGTATGGTTTGCTTACATTGCACTTTTTTCAGTAACAAGATGTTTAAAACAAATATTTGCTTTTATCTTGTTTTTGAAGTATATCACACAACTATGGTTAACATCCAGCTGTTATTGTCAAAACATCAAGCTGTTATTGTTGAAAAAGAATACAGTTATTTGTCAAACTGCCAGTACATCATAGGTCATATACCTTCCTACATGAAAGTTTTTGCACTGTCTGAGACTCGAACCACGTACTGAGGGTCAGAGGGGTCAGAGTAGTAACAAGTCAGAGACTCTACTTATCAGCCCTGTGAACTATGTTTGATTACTGTTTTATTATTTTATACTCAGAATTACCAATTACAATAAAGTGAAAGCTGAAGGTAACATTAACAATATTTTTCTGTTTTTATGGCGATTCAGATTTGCATTTTCAGAATTAACATGTTTAATGATTTCAGCTTAAGATAAAAGAGCACAACCCCAGTGACAAGGTATAAAGCACTTTGTCTGTGTTATGGCAATGTAAGGGTACCTTCAAAGCACTGAAAGGAGTGAGATTCACAGATCGATGCACTTGTATTGCAATGTTTTATTGTTATCACAATGGAGGACTGTTTGGTTGCTGTGCATCAGCACATACCTGGGTCAGCTTGGACACACATGCATAGAATATAAAATCATTTAAACCTTATTGTGCTGTATTATGGAAAATACTGAATTTTTTTAGTGTTAACCTATAAATTATACATATTGCATGTGAAAGTTAATATACCTATTGACAGATACAAAGCAGCAAGTAGCGTTTTCCTTCAAGATCTACACTATTTGCCTAAACCTTATAAGTATATAATTAGCAAGTTAACAGTTGAAGAAGTGCAATCGAGAGAATATTAGCGAAATCCTTGCTATTGCCATATAGTTTTAAGTAAATCTTTCTTAACTGAAAAGGGCCTATAACAGTTTTTGTTTAAACAAGAGCAAATACTTTAAATTATTCAGAACAATTGACATATAAGTAAGTTAATTGAAAAAATACAAAAGAAAAAAAAATCATCCTGGTGCTTTGAAGGTTTGTGAATTCAATCTTCAAAATTATTTTTTTCTTTTCATTAAGTAGTTGTGTAGATATGATCCCATGAATATTGTCCTGTGATAATAAATCAATAATATGCATGCCATCATTATACGAACTGTTATTACTCTGCCTACATTAATGCTATATTGTTGTAGCTTTCCTGGTTATTAATTATGTATCATGATATATTGTTGTGATTTGCATAATGATTGTATCATTTGAAATGCATGATATAGACACGCCTTTTTTATAAAAAGACTGATTTAAAGGGAGTACTGGTTAAGTACCAATTATGATTTGAACAATGATTTTTGTTTTTATTCAGAAGTCAATTCTTACAGTGAATTATTGTAGGTTTTTTTTCCATCAGATATGTTTGTTGTTTGTCTGTTTACAAAGACAAAAATATGAACAGTTGTGCCTTCAATTGCAGGCAGATTTGTTTCTGAAGAAGCATCAAATGTCTCGTACCAATGAAAAGTAAATTAAATTAAAGTAGGTGAAAGAAAGTGAGAGCTCCCTTTAAATATTCAGTCTCATTGATGTCACATCACTGCTTGAGTTCTTACCTTTCAAGAAAAATCAATGTTGTATTTACATTTTCTTTGTCATGCATTCACATCTAGAATGACATTTTTTTATGCAAGACATTTTTTCTTTTTTTTACTTTTAAAGCATTTTTAAGCAAGTTAAGTTTCTATTTTATTATTTTTGGCTTACATTTTACTCAAAAAAAGGAGATAAAGAGTAATTTTGGCACATATGTTAGTCCTTATTTGAACTGTTTCACTTAATGTCTTAAGACAAGATATTATTTCAACACCGATTATTAACATTTAGCCTACTACTTTTGTTACTTACCTATCTTTAATTCTTAGATACTGGCTAAAAGATTCATGACAGTGCCAAATGCCATATAGCTATAGAAACAGCAGCAAATAGTGTATATCCTGATCTGACAGTTTCTAGCAGGGAGCAGGCTGATCTGTATCTTCACTATTTGCCTAAGCCTTACTGATACATGTTTGGCAAGCTAAAGGTTAAGATCTCATATTTTAGTTTTTGTTATCAAGATCTCAAACAGCTGTCTTAGACATGTTTGACATATATTTATACATTGTTCTTAGGACACTTTTATAATTCTAAACATTATTAGGAAGAATTTGCCCCATTTGTCAGTGTAAGTACTTATAATGAGTCTCTTGGAAAATGGATGTTAAAAATATATTTATCTATTTATTAAGTAGTTGTTGGAAAGTTTACATCACTAGTGCTTACTTATCTTTTTTGTGGTTTGGGGAAATGTTCTCTAGTGAAGAAGGAAAAAAGTGCATTCATGCTCATGCTTGATTTAAACCTAACACTTCATTATTTAATTAAAGCTATTACTGTTATACAAAAGCTGACATAACTAATTAATTATGAGTTAACAAATTTCAGCAAAGCATACTTCCATTATCAGCTTATACCAGAATAATCCTAATAATATCTGTTTTCATATTTACCTCCACTGCTCTATAAATAAGGAGAGTTATTTTACAATCTGAGTGTCGGCATCACAGATTGTATTTCAATATATGGACTATTTATTTGAAAGAAATTTCACATATCTTCATATTAATCATACCTACTGATGTCAAGTCTCGTAGACTCAGATTGAATTTTGTCAGAAATTTGACCATGGTTCAGCTTAGAAATTGATGGTGCTATACATTTTGGTTAAAGATTTATTTGTGTTCTACGTGCAGAACTATTACATTTACTAACAGGCACTTGAGCAGTCAAGCAGGATGTCTTATGACATAATCCCACTGTACCACATATGACACCTTAACATTATTTGTAGAGTATGTACTTTCTTTTCCCCTAGCCATTGACAAACAATGAAGGCTTCAACAAGTTGAAAGTGAAATTTCGCTCGCAAACTTTCACTTACAATTCTCAGCGACATCAAAGAGAGAAGGTAGTATGTGGGCCAGTTGATCAAAGGGACATAACTCTGTCCCAGCGTGTTGTGTGCTCTCCCCTTGTATAAATACATACATGTATACCCTGCTTTTAATCCCAAATGCCATGATTTTGCTACCCATTTTTTTTTTCCTTTTTTTTATTTGTCTTTTTTTATACTTTCTTGTTTATAACATAATAATTTTATAACTTATTAAACTGCAATTTTAATCTGTTTAGAATATTATAGTTATAAATGTTCTGAAAGTAACCCTATTGGATTTTACGGTAATAAACATATTACTGTTAAACTTTATATTTCAGAACAATTTTGACTAAATACACTTTTAACTCTATATGAAAAAAAAAATTCAAACACAAAAGTTAATCATGCTTAACTTTTTAACAAGTTTGACATTCATCATCATCTATATTGGGACACTTTTCTTTTAATTTTATATCTTAAGTCTGATTTTATTGCTTACTTTCTGTACTATAAAAGAGAAGTTTAATTTAAAAAAGTTATGGCCAAATCTGATAGTTTTGCTTTTATTTATCATAAAACCTAATTTCTCTATGAAGGACACATTATAGGAGATAGGTAACATAGTAAAACAGATTTTTATAAGGAAATAAATGAAAACATTTTACTTTATATATTATTGCTGTAGTATTACTGCTAGATTTCTTATGTGAAACATGTAATGAGGTATTTCATATAAATTAATCTTTTTATATTTTATTTAACAATAAGTAATGTAAGACATGTGTTAGTAAAAGTGACATCATAAATTAAAAAATCTAAATATTTTAAATTTTACCATACAGTTGATTTTGCAGTCAATTTCAATAAAAAAACAAGTACAATGCAAGTTTACTATAATCTAAAGAAGCCTTGCCATTGATGCTAATATTTCATGACCTGTAACTTAAAGTACTTTATCTCTTTCCATTGGTATTTTTTTTAAACAAGCTAACATAATCTATTTAACTTGGTAACACATTTCTAAACAAGCTAATATCATCTATTTAACTTGGTAACACATTTATAAACAAGCTAATATTATCTATTTTCCTCAGTAATTCATTTATAAACAAGCTAACATTATCTCTTTACCTTGGTAACTCATTTATAAACAATATTAATATAACATCGAAACTTTAAATTAATTCAAATGCATGTATCCCTACCTTAATTTGTTATAAACAGAAACCTATAGCCACAGATTAACAGATTAACAGAACTTATTTATTGTCTTAAAATACACTTTAACAAATTAAGTACTTAATATGTGTAATTTGAAAAGAGATTAATTGCTTCAGTTTCATATATTTTGTTATTCATCCCCTATCATATAAATAGTTAATACATAATTAATACAAACAATTTATATAGGGAATTTTGTGAAAATTTTGACTGTTCCTCTAATTCATAGAGAAGATCCAAATGTTGATAAGTTTGGCTTCTAGATGAATAATGTTCCACTTTTTTGCCCAGGGTAGTTTTATCGAGTGTAGAGTGTATATGGCTAATTATTGTGTGTGTTTTGTTAGGTAAGAAATCTTAATACTAGAAATATGTGCAGCTTTAATGAAAATCAGAACAGTAGAAGATCACATAGCTTCTGTGCAATTAGGATACAATTATTTGTTTACAGTATCATATCTTTTAACTTACCTATGCACAAAATATGTTGCATGCACTTTTCTTCAACTTAAGAAATTTAATATACTTTATATAGCCACATATTTGTTATAAATATAATGAATGCATGAGGTAAAGTGTTTCAATCCATACATTGTTTTTTATGTCCCATCTACTTCTAGATTAATTATGGGTTTTAATTTTTTCTTTCATTTTCAAACTTTTTTTTCAATAATATAGCAACGGACTTACTAGATCTTTATTGATGAATGTACTTATTTATATATTTAATTTAATACTTTGTTTCAGTTTATTCAATGAATTGTCATTCTGTTTAAGAAGAATTAGTAGCTTTATAACACATTTTACATTAAAATTTAATTTTAGAAATAGAAATTGACTGAAAAATTCACAAACTAATTGGAATTAAACCAGATCTTATTTACAAAATCATTATTTTAAATCAGAAAACATAAATTAAAGCAAGTGGGGATGGAGCATAATCCAGTTCAGCACAAAAACAGCTGATTTATTGGTTATGTAATGAATAGAATCTAACATATGTGTTTATTTAATGCTGGAAAGATTAAACAGGTTTGATGAAATATGAAAAACAGCAGAACCTTGTCCTTCTTCACTTTACTCATTTAATAATGTCCAGTATTCAAGGAACATTCATATCAGATCATCTATATACTACGTAAGAATCTCCCATTTGTACTGTATGCTTTGTTGTTGCAGAAGTGAAATTATTTTGTGTTTTTTTTAAGGCTAAAAGTTATTTCATCTCTTAGCCTGCAAGTCATAAACTGATCATACTTTGGTATTTAGAAGTGCATTGGCTGATCTGGATCTACACTATTTGCCTTAGTCTGATCAATTAGGGCTCTGCAGGTTAACTCTTGGTATGGGTTAGTATCAAATGTGGCAGTGATAATAACACAAACTTTGAAGGAACAAGGCAAAGCTAAATCTAGTGGGTTTAAGAGTGATGTCAGGCACCTTTCTCTATCTCATCAAACTGTAAGCTGTGTGACTTTTTGAAGTTATAAACAATCTGTTCTGTTCTATGTTAAAATAAATGTTCATCCTTTAAACAAAACACTTATAAGTACCTCCTATCTAACAGTAGGCTGTGTTTGTGTCTGGTTCCAGACATTCCTAGGGGTGAAGGTGGAGACAGAGCTCCAGAGAAAGCAGCAAGCCCGACAGGACCGACGGGAACAGTTTGGCGGCATCATGATGAAGAAGACACAGCAATATGGTGGCAAACTGTGCTCTCCATTCCAGGCTCTATCTGTACCTGTATGTCAAACTCAGCATCTTTTCTCACCATGTCTTTTCATTTTATAATATATACTATTTTGTATTTTAGTATTGTTTCTTTGCTGTATTGTGATATTTTTTGGCAACTTAAATGATATCAGAATCAAATTGAACTTCTCTAGTAAAACAACGGTCTTAAAAAGTTTAAGTACTGCAGAATCATCATAGAAAGCTTATTGTCCTGCTAAATGTCCAGCAAAACTTTTTGAAATTTTTGTTCTTGGAAAATAGATCTTCTGTATAATAAATTTCTTCCAATGTTCTTTTCATGCAAAAAGGTGAATATGTAAAATTTGTTTCAGTCTGTGATGGACATAAAGATTCCAGACAACATGCCACTCAGTCAGCGGATGATCAACAAGGGTTACACGTCCGCCAATCTCACAGAAGATAAACTGCTTAAAATGGACTTTGGTTATGGTGGCCCGGACTCGCCTCCTAGTGGAGAACAAGGGGAGACAGCAAGCAGAAAGAATATCAGTGGCACCCGACAGAGTGATCGCGATGACAAGACGCGGTCATCTTTCCGTGCAACGCCAAATAAACAGTTATATACGCCAGTGTTTAAGAAACATCATACTGTTGCATAATGATAATGGGCACATAGGCATTTTTACTATAGAAATAAATGCTAGATATAAACATGTCTTCTGGAAGTAATTAATTTTCGTGCCGAAGCATAATATACTATTAGTTAATGGTATTACGTTTTGAATTTTTGTGTTTGTGCATAAAATCATTAAGCATTGTG
Source organism: Sinonovacula constricta (assembly GCA_007844125.1). NCBI lineage: Eukaryota > Metazoa > Mollusca > Bivalvia > Cardiida > Solecurtidae > Sinonovacula > Sinonovacula constricta. Next base: position 91,512,966 of record CM017555.1, read on the forward strand.
CTTGTTTATCAATTATTTATCTTATTTGGACAATGACAATGCATTGTAGCATGTACAACAGACTATATTAGTTGTATAAAAACCTAGGCATACTTTACAAACTATTTTGATATCAATATAAATTTCTTGACTGCATGATTGCAGAGTAAGGAAAAAGAGGTTGTATTTATTGTTAGCAAATCACTGAATAATGTACAAATTACCTAGATATCAAATATGAATTTTCTTGACAGCTTGGTTGCACATTTAGGAAAAAATATATGTTATATGTAAAACAAGGTTTAACAAATTAAATTGATATTGAATGCAAATTCTTGACTGAATGGGTGCACGTTCATGTTAAACAAATTGTATTTGTTGTATGTGAAACTAGATATAACGTACAAATTACTCTTGACATCAACATTGCTGGCAGCATTTGTGAAGATTATGATTTTTGCAAAACTGTATTCGTCTGTTGTTTTATGTCTTCCCATTATTTTGTCTGTATCCAGGTATTTATTGACTGTGTGTTATGCAGATAAAACCCATGTGTGCTTTTTGAGGCTTATCAACTACATTTAATGTGTGACTGGCACAGAAGTGCCTTTGAAACATGAGCATATTCCCTCAGGATTTTTGGTTGGAACCAGAAAGCAAAATATTTGTTAACCGGTTACTTGCTGGAATCACCTTTAGGTTGGGGTTTGTTCAAGTTAAAGATGTGACTGTTGTTTCCAGCTTTCGAAGGGTTAAAAACAACAATTAAGCCACATTGGTTTCCAATTAATGTAATTTATATAAAACAGAATGACAAGAGTACTGACTGGAAACTATGAAATTGCTTTCATGCTTATTAATGTAGTTCTTGATTGTTGTGTTTGTATGTTCTGATTGCATTCACTACTGACTTATTTCTGTTTCACAACATAAATTGTTGTAATACAACTGTGATGTTTGTGTAATGGCCAAACAATCTGTGGCCAGGATACAAAACGTTAGACACCCATTGCCAAATGTAAAGTTGGCTCTGGTTCTACCAATGTGATTTTCTTCAAGATACTTTTTACAAAATCAACGCTGTGATAAATTTTGATTCATTTTATTTTATGCTGTTCCATTATTTGGGACAGTTATTTTGTATGTGTTATGTTCATAACATTACTGAAGTCTCTTAGTTTAAAAGTTTTAAAAGTTTAACCTTCCTAGTCGTCAGTCCTATGGCAAGTAATTAAAGTATACCTCTTTTATCAAGTTATAAATCATATACTGGTAAGTATGCAAGCATCCCTTGTTTGCAATACACAAGCCATCATTCTCTCCAAAAATGTTGGAAATATATATAAAAAATAGACCACAATATAAATTCTATTTCTGAAAATTTGGTACTTATCAATTTCTAATGATAATTCTTTAATAATGTTTGCTTGCCAAGTATTTAAAGTGATATGGTTGTAGAAATGAACCTGGTGCTGAACTTTTATTCATTTAAATAGGATTTGGTGTGAATATTCTAAGTATGAATTAAAATATCCCCTATAATAACAAAGGGGAGGTAACTGTGCCAGAATGGGATTAATAAATGATTGATCTGCCCCTGCCATTCTGTTGTACATTATTTTGCACAATAGTACGCTGGGAACCAGTTTGTTCTGATCAGGAGACTTGATTTTGTATGTTACTGTGATATTTTGTGTTCATCAGTTGCTGGGCAGTTTCAAACATGAATTTTTGTATGAGGCTGTTGTATCATACATTCATTTATAACTGTAATGTTGCTTTTTATTTTTTCTTATTATCACCTTAATAAATTATTTTATTGAATCAATGAACTCGAGTTGTTTTTTTCCATTGAAATTGAATTGTTTGTGATATTTTAGGTAGAGTTTATGACTGCACTTCGGTATCTGATCATTTCTTTGTTCTGTTAGTTTACAACTTTTTATATACAGTGTACATATAAGAAAGATGGTAAGCAAAAAGTTCTGAGCAGCAAGCAATGCATAAACAAGGACAACAACAGAAAAATAGTAGTACAATATTTAAGGAGATGACTAGGATTCAGGCCCCAGTTTCACTAAACTTCTTCAAGTCCCTCCTTACCCTCAACTTTGAGAATTTCCTCAAATATTTTAGATATTCTCTAGTTCTTGTTTGAGAAGCATTTCTCTTGAGTTTTCCTTAAATGTTTGAGGAACGCTTCTACTAACAGCAAACTGTTTATTCAAATTAAAATTTTCTGTCTGCGTGTTGATCTGCTGACTGAGGGACAGAGATTGTTTATACCAGTTTCAGTTTCATTTAACCACCATCGAGCTTATAATCTGTCTTGCTGCTCCAGCACTTCAGCCTTTATGCAATCATTCCCACTCTAACCTATATTTTTTAATTCACATCCAGCCTCCTATATTTCATATATATTTTATTATTCTGTTGTTGTTTTTTTAAACTGTCGCATCTTTTAATAAAAATGCATTAGATGCCCTCTCTAAATATCATGGATTGCAATATAAAACTGTTGTGTATTTATAAGAGTAATCAAACTTTAAATGCACCTACATGCATGCAGCTTATTTATTAGGACACAGTCATAGGCTCAGTTATATGCATGAAAACATTTTGTTGAGCTAAATTTTAATTATTATTAAAAGCAAACAAGTACCATAAAATTGCCATTCACTCAATTTGCTTTAAATAAGGATTTTGTATAGGTGTAACCCTAAATGGCCTGGTTAACATAAGACAATAATTATTAAAATTATTTAGTGCAAGAGCAAGGAAACTAATATAAAACTGTTTTTAAACCTTTTACAATATGACAATACTTTGCAATCAAAATCTGGCAGTAACAGCCAGTTATATCTGATGACAAATTGTTTATATACTTTCAAAAATACTCTACTGAAATGTAATGCTTTTAAGTTGCATTTTAGGAAGGTGCAAAAGCAAGTACCATATGAATTCTGCTTTTAGATGCAATAGAAACTTTTGTTATACAATTAATAATAATAATGATAAATTTTCATTTCGTTAAGTCATGCAAAAATCTATAAAATACTATTCTGATCCAAATTCCATTGCTTACAGATTTTATTTTAATCAATAGGGCCATGATGGCCCTTAATCGCTCACCTGATGACACAGGCTTTTAGTAGGCTCAAATCTGGCATCAAGTAATTAAGAGTTATTTACTTTAGAAATTTTGGTAAAGATTGGACCATTAGTGTGCCACTGGGTTAATAACATTTTCTAGAATTTTACCAAGTAAAATCCTACTGAATCCACATGACTCACTTCAAAACATATGTAAGATTTCATACTGGCAAACATGCTGGCCAAGTTTGGTGAAGATCGGACCATCAATGTGGCCTCTTAAGTGTTTTCACAAGGTTTTTCTAAAATGTGACCTACTTTTTGATCCCACATGACCCAATAATATAATCATCCAAGATATGATGCAGACAAACAATCTGATTAAGTTTGGTGAAGATTAAGCTATGAATGTGGCCTCTAGTGTGTTCACAAGCTTTTGCTAAGATTTAACCTAGTGACCTACTTGTTGACCCCACATGACCCAATAATGAACTAACCAAGATTTCATGAAGACAAATATTCTCATCAAATTTGGTAAAGATTGGGCTATAAATGTGGTCTCTAGTGTGTTCACAAACTTCTTCTAAGATTTGACCTACTTATTGACCCCACATGACCCAGTTATGAACTCATCCAAGATTTCATGCAGACAAACATTCTGACCAAGTTTGGTGAAGATTGGGCAATAAATGTGGTCTCTAGTGTGTTCACATGTTTTTCCTAAAATTTGACCTAGTGACTTACTTTTTGACCCCAGGTGTTCAATAATGAACTCATCCAAGATTTGATGCAGACAAACATTCTGACCAGGTTTGATGAAGATTGGATAAAAACTGTGGCCTCTAAAATGTCGACGACAAACGCCCAAAGCCGGACGAAGCAGTATCACAAAAGCTCCCCTTGAGCACGTTGTGCTCAGGTGAGCTAATAAAATCCACACAAGTAAATTTATTGTTCTAATAGCATTTTTTTCAAAGTTCTTAACTTTAAATTCTATTAAATGTTATCTGCATGGTTAGTTTTTTTACTAAATGTTTTGAAGTTCATGAAAAATAAAATTTGGAATAGAACTGGCATAGGCCATAATGCACTCAGGGATAAAATTTGTACAAAGGGATATTCATTAAAGGTGGTAACTGACAATTTTTAGGTGAAAAGTTTAAAAAAACTAACAGATCATAAAGGTATGCTAAATCTATGTTGATGTCCTAGACATGTATGGTATATCATTGAACAGCAAGAAATAAAGTCTGAAATATTTCCTATCCACCCACAGTATATGCTACCTGGCTGGATTTGGAACTGCAAAATGTAATACAAGCAGAATAAACAACACTAAGCCAGCATTTTTAACTATAATTTTTTATTATACAAAACAGCGTGTACAGAAGAACAATGGACGGAGTCTTGATCACATTGTAATGTTTTAATGATCACTTGATTCAGCAGTACAAGACAAGCCAGCTTTGGAAATGTCACTTTAATCCTGCTCCATCAGTAAATAACCCATACTTTTTTAAGACATCTGTCTACATCTACATACAATGGTTGCTTGCTAAATAGGAGCAGCAAATAGTGGATATTTTGATCAGCCCGATCACAGCTGGAGCTGGCTGATCTGGATTTACATCATGTGCCAAATCCAGATTAACACAAGCTTAGCTGGCTTACGAGTTATTTGTACAATTTTGCGACCAGCAAAACACATTCATGTAGATTTAGCTAGAAAGTATTGCAAGTGAATTGTCAGCAAATAGTGCGGATCATGATCAGACACTGTGACAGCTCACAGATCTGTACCTACACTATTTGCTACAGTCTGACAAACTTATTCTTCACAGAGTAGTAGCTAATACTTAACATTTTTAGGTCAAGTACTGTTTCTTATAACTTTGGCTTTAAATTTTTTTAAATAATATTTTAAAGAAAACATCAGGCATGTTATGCTTCTGACAAATACATTCATAATTTCTTTACATAATCTACTAGAAAAACAGTGTAAATATGCATATCTGAAAGATTGTTTTAATTTAAGTATATCTAGAAAACTTGCCAAGCCAAAGTCAAGGCAGCAGAACATCACAGTAGCATCCTAGGAGGATCACATTTCCTTGATTCTTTCATTATCACAGATTTTTTATCATACCTACAATAAACGTTTCACAACCGTAATAAAAAGTGCAAAATAGAATTGAATAATAGGTGACATACAGACAACAGAGTAAACTCTATTTACATATCACAATCTGTGATGAGAGTGACCAAATGCTCAACTTTCAAACACTGTCAATAAAATGGTGCAGATACATCAAGTATAATGTATAATTTAAAACAATTCTACCAAACAGTAAAAATTAATTACATCGTATATAAATAAACATGGTTCTCTCTTTCATTTGAAGCATTTACAAAATATATTGGGAAAGATAGAAAGGGATAAAGACAAGGAGATGAATCCAATAAAATGAAAAATAATGACCACTATAATAACTGAAACTTTTGACATTCTGGATGTAATCAATTAGTTTAATCATGCTAAAATCTCTTTATAACCCATATCTTATTATTAGTTATTAGCTAACAACTTCATCCACATGCAACAAGATGTATTAAAAATAAAAAATGCCTAACATAAAGAGACAAAAACTTAAATTAGAAACACAGTCCATTTCTTCTTATGGGAAGTGATTCTAATTTTACAAACACTTTAAACAGTTTAGTTTATTTTTAAGGTTGGCTGTGATAAACAATACAAATAATTGGGCAAAAAAAGAACAATACTAAATTATTTATCATGCTAGTAGTTGATAAAACAAGCCACAAACATAAAAATATATGACTAACAAAATGATAAAATTTCAGTTAATGATTGTGAAAACAGACATGCCTCTATAGGGTTTGAGCTGATACAAGTATTATGTAAGAGGTCAGCAGATTTTATAGCAGCAAGCATATAAGGAGAGCCATAGTCAAGTGGCAGGACGTACAACTGGATCATTGGGTTTGTGGTTCGAACCTTGGTCAGGTCACCATTTATTTCCTTGAGCAAGAAAATGCCATTAAATTGTTTCACTGCACCCTGATGTAGAAATGGTTACCTGCAGGGTTTTTTCAAGCTATGCAGATGACTTCCTCATGCCAAATGTTTCGACTGCTGACACAGGATTTACGAAAATATGCAATGACCAGGAGATTACACTGTGAAATTTGAGGAATCTGCATTGGTATAGAAGTAAACAATAAAGCAAACCTTTACCTTTACTTTACACGTTTATTTCCTAAGTAGAAAATAGTAGTTTGTAGAATGCAAAGCAGGATCATTTACCAATTTAATTGAATTTAATTTTAATCTAAACACAGACCTACAAGAAAATAAGCAAATAATAAAAATAAGAAAATGTCAAAACTTTACTTAATTTCTGGACTTAAGTAGTAATCCAGAGGAAAATTGTAAAAATCCAACACTGAAATCACATGATTAAACTACTGGTGACAAAGGATGGAAGCACAAGTGAAAATAACATAACATAACAATTCCTAATATGGATATCATTACATATCCTTTCCCATGTTGTTTAAAATTATAAGTTGATATTGTTGAGACTACTCAAAATAGATTCTACAAAATATAGATTTATTATATCTTAAACAAAATTAATAACTTATTAACATGTACACCAAATGGATGATATTACAACTTTTGCCTTTGTTGAATATTCCCTATGCTAATAGTGTAGATTCAAATCAGTTAGTTCCCATTTGAAGCTGTCTAATAAGAGGCTTTACTTTTTAACATTAGGTCTGTCCACACAATGTCTTACTTAAAGTGCACAGTCTTCTCGACATGTCACAAAAAACAGTAGCCTTAACCACACATATGCTTTATTGACGAACTACTGAGGATGCCAACTAATTTACACAGGCTATGAGTTGACTCACCACCTTTTCTATATGAAGTTAATAATATCTACTGAGCTATTGAAGCTAGGAAGCAGGAAGAACATGGGAATCGGTGCCAGAAGTCAGACATGTGAGACTGAGGCTGGGGATAACAGAACACATCACAAGAGGAGACAACGACATAGAAGATTGCACTTAGGATAGAAGACACTAAATGAGTGAGCAAGGGAGATAACACAACACTATGACAAGCTTAAACAAGCAGTAACATGAAACATGGGTCAATAAGACATGCATTCATGAAATTTCATAAAAAAGCAAGACATGTTTTTTTTATGAATTAATTTTGGAATATTCTGAAGAATGTTGGCGAATGGTTTGCTATACATCAAAAAGTTTTTGTGACACTCTTGTCAAAATGGCTGCACATTTTTTATACTTATCAAAATTGATTTAAATGTAAGTAAAATGTCTGTCAACTTGTTTTCAAACATTTATTAACAATGTCTTTTTAATTGGTCTATATTTAATCATAATAAACTTCCTTCTTAATGATAAAGCCTTGCAAGTTTTGAACAGGTATATGTCTCATCCACAAAATGCATTCGCAATTCACACATCCATCTTGCTATTTTCTTACAATCACTTCACCCAACATTTCAAACATACATTAGGAACAGTTATAGTGATAGCACCTAACATCTAGAAGGATAAAACCCTAGAAAATATTCTAAGACAGGTGTACATTTTTAAAGTCCTGCACACTTGTAAATTTTACATACGTTCACTTCTTCAGATTACAGACAATAGGCATTTATATAATGTGCTGTATTGAAAAGATTAATAAGAAAATGTAAATTTCATTATATAATATTTTAAAGTTTTAAAGAATCAATTAAACAACAACAATCATCTCATAATATGATTCAGTTTCTGTTATGTAGTGACAATGAAACATTATTAAACTAGAGCCAATTCAACAATTAAATATAGATTGTACTTAAAAATTGCAAAAACAAAGCATTCTATTCTAAAATTTCATATTGTACAGGCAGAGATAAACATTTTGGTAAGGTAGTTATGACAAAGAAATAACCTAATTTTATGATAACTCTATACCTTGGCTAATTATTTCCGCTAAGTTTAAAATTAAAAATTCTTCTCAGGCACAAACTGATCTCATCCAATATGATGGACAAGAGTTCTGTTTAAAAGTAAAAAAAAATAACGAGTAAAAAAAACAACTGGTAAAAACAATTTAATTAAAAAAAAGAAGATGAACAGTAAGAAGACTATACAAGAAAATAAATCACAAGGCACAGATAATAATACTGGTTGTGTAATAATAAATACAGATAATAAAGGGAAACATAATCACTTATAGGTAACAATCCACATATAAGGCTGTAAAATAGGAAATATAAAAGGAATAACAATTCTTTAATTTTAAAAGTCAAACTGAAATACTCAAGATTATGTGATAACTTAATAGGAACAGTTAAACATTTTGCAACAAAAACTGAATTTACAATCCATTTCTCCTTTTTATTAATATTGGAGTAAGGCTTAAAAAAGTAAATATCACACCGATATAGTAAAATAACAAGGTAAAGATGAATAAAATTATCTATGAAAAATGTAAAATATCACAAATTTTGTTAAAAGAAAAAATACTTGAAATGCTAAGAATATATTACCTGATTTAAAATTTTTACAACCATCTAATAGTGAAATAAAGCAAATGCATTTATATCAGCGTAAATATAAAAATCAGTGTTTTGGTGTAGTGTGTCCAACTAGTCAGTTCCCTCAACTGGTACTTCTAGCTGGATATTCTGATCTGTGATTGGTTCATCCTCCAGCTGACCAGTGCCAACCTGGACTGGCTCCTCTGCAGGTGCTGGCTCTTGTTGTCCAGCTCCTAGCCTAGCAGACTGAGGCCGGGACCCAGCATGATGGCCCACACTGGCAGACGATGGGCGGGGTGAGGGCGGGGTTTTAGCAGACATAGGGCGTGGCCGTGACTGATTAACAACAACATCTCCACGGTGGCCATGACTTGTTTTCGCAGTCCTTGGAGGCTGAGGGCTTCGTGTACGAATGCTGACATTCACACTCTGTAATGGGAATTCATATAATAAATTACAGAGAAACTCAAATAAACAGACAATACTAGTATTTCCAACTTATATTCACAAACCTCATTAAAATTTCACTACTTTAATTTATTATTGTTTTTTTTTAAACACCCAGTGACCAGTTATGGTTATGGAATCGTTCAGCTATTTTGGTGGAGGCAGACTCCAGACAAATGTCTGAGTAGAACCACCAGCACACCAAAGGTCAGCTGAAAGACCTTACCACATTAAGTTTTTTGTCCAGAATTGGGACTTGAACCCATGCTGTGAGAGGCCATTTTTCAAATAATGCAATCAAAATAATATTTTCCATTATAAAAATTAACTATAAAAAAATGGATACATTTTCTGGCAAAATGCTTCTGCTTAATCATATTTGTTCATAACCCATCCTAAATACTAAGTCATATGCTTACAGTTTTCATTTATAAGTAACAACACATATTGACATATTTATCAGCAAAAAGCAAAAATACTGTTTTAGTAGGATCAACCTGATATGGAGTTTCACTATTAGCCTAAGTATGATCCAGTGGTAATTAGAATATTTAGAGTTAATTAAGATCTTATATATTTTACCATCTGGTTGTTATTGTTGTTGTTTGAGGCCAGAGAAGTGGGCAGGCGGGCATCCAGTTTCTGCTGGTGGGTGCGCCCACGGTAGATGTGACCATCCACACCCTGCACATCCATCTCCTCCCTGTAAATAGTCACAATCATCAGTAGATGGGACAACAAACAATATAAACAATATTGCAAATATAACACCCCCATAGTGGATGGCACTTAGAAATATCAACCCTAGAATGGGTAAATCAATTGTGGGATTTACATGTATTTTATTACAACAAATATATTCTGGAAGAGAATGTTATTTTTGAAAATTTTTAAATTTATTACAAGTTGTTGACAATGCAGGTGTTGTTACAGTTTTCAATCAAGACCCAAAAATCCATGTTAACTCCCATGACAGGGTAATAATAGACTGTCGGGCTTTACTTATGGGAAATGTTTAACAAATATATGGACAAGTGCAGTACATGTTTTAGTAAATATAGTTATTACATACAACTTTGTTGAGCAATGTGTATCTTACAAAGGTCTTAAAAGTGGTACTCAACTGTAATTAATTTTATGTGCGGTTATTAGCAAAAGGTATTCAATGATTTTGCTAAAAAAATTGACTGAAAAAAATATTCATTGCTAATTTTACTTTGGAAGCCTTAAAAGAAAAAACTTAATAGGACCCTTAGGAATAATGCCACATGCACTGCATCAAAAACAAGGCCTACATTATTAATATCTTGTTCTAAAAGAGATCACTTTGACTAGTGGAATTTCAACAAAAAACAAGGCTTAAACATTTTTCGGAGTCTCTAAAAAAAAAAGAAGCTACATGTACCACAGAAAGTTTTGGATAGGATTCTGTAAATATGATTAAAAACAACAACAACATGACACTAATAGTTTATTCTAATAGTTTACTTGAATGTGAACATTTTCTGAGGCCAAAGTGGGAGATTATTACTGGCAAAGGGGGAGATTTGTTATTTTCATTTAAACAAAGAAGGAAGTTATCTGTTCCCAAGGAGGGAGATTTCTGAAAATGTGAAAACACCCTTCATTTTTAAATAATTTTTAACCTAAAAAGTGAGAGCCTCTCTCTAAAAGTGGGAGAGTTCACAACTCATGTATTTGTTTATTTAATCTTTAATGTTTTCTTGTCAACAAAGTTCTTTCTAAGTTCCTTCCTTGCAAATCAGCTGTTAATGGGGCAGAAACAATTTTTTACTTACTTGGGAGGGGTGGAGTAAGCAACTGGCTCCTCCTCACGGAACAGGTGGCTGAAAGAGCGACGAGACACATAATATTGCATATGAAGAATTAATGAAACTAGGCATAGAGATAGACATTTAGAAACATATATTTTATCCAAAATTTAAAAAAAATATTTGTTATATTTCATATTTTAGTTTAATGGAAGTAAATGGAAATGTTAAAAGTTAACATTTGAAGAAAGATTGATTTATTTTTGTCTTTTCCTTCCTATATGTGGGGGGGGGGGGGGGGTTTATTATTCTTATTATTATTTACACAATTGTACAATTTACTTAAGCGTGACATAAATGGGCTGAATACTTTAAAACACCCTTAACATATTAGTGTAAGTACCTAGTTTGTAATGTCTAATACATTTAATCAGATCTATTACAAGTCAATGAATGTTTGAGTTAATTTGTTTTTAATCATGTTCTACCATGGTTGTGGTAGTTACCTGAGGTGAGTCAGCTTGGAGTTGCGTTTGTGTGGGTAGGTGAGGGTGTGGCTTCCACCACAAGGGCGTGGCGTCGCATAGTAGTCTGTCACCTCTGGGTTAGCAAAGCTGAAATATAACAACAACATGTATATAATAAAATAATTCCTGCTATCTACTCATAACCTACAACTTCTTTGTCAACTATGTAAATAATTATCCTGCTGCAATTTTGAATACCTGTAATATTTGGTATTATTTGCTAACAACTTGTAATGACAAGACATCCTGGTCAAGACTCAGCAGCAAACAGTGCCTAGTCAGACAGCACACAGCACTGGCTGATCTGGATCTACACTATCTGTCTAAACATTTTCAATAAGAGATTAGCTGGCCAAGAGCTAACAATAAATCCTACAGAGAAACATATTTTCTGACTGACAATATTTTGACTGTGTCAAAGACTTTATGAGCTCATTGATAGCCTTCATTATTGTACTCTTTGGCAACATTCGAGAAAAACTAATACTTTTATCAGAATGAGGTTAACTGAAATAAATGATCATTTGATGACACACATGAGATTAAAGATTTTTGATAGAAGAAAAGATATGACTGTTCTACATAAGGGATGATCTTATACATTCTATTAAACATATTCTACGGTTACTTGGAAATTAAAAATGTTAATTCTAAAATAAAGCGCTCATCAACAATAGACAATGATGAAAATTCAGGAAAAGTGGAATTTTTTATTAAGAAAAATGGCTTATTAATGAAGATAAAACAATATATGAGTAAAAAACATCACCAGAACATTTACCCGCACTGACCCTGCAAATAACAAAGACCTTAATCACTGAAAAACACTCTGCATGTCTGTAGTGATTTGATAGTTTGACACTGAAAATAATTTTGAGGTAATGACATAGACATGAAAATGACAAAGATGAACAGACATACTAAAAGATGGACAGAAAGACAGACAGTGGGACTACTAAATGACACTCTTCAAGGTTTACAAACTAGAACAATAAACAGTTGCCCATTTTTTTAAACACTTAAATTAACAAAGGTTGTAAATTGCTTTTGTTTAACATTTTAAATATATACGATTAATTAAATTATTAGTAAATAAAAAATAAATTGAAGGAAAGGCAAAGGAAAGAAAGTAAAAGTTGGATACTTACGAGTGAGTGTGTAAAGTTTGAGAGAAATTGGTGAGATTGTCAAAGTCATGTTTGAAATGGACTAGAAAGGCTCGCAGGTCTGATTTCTTCAGTTGGGCTAGTTGCTTCTCAGCCAGGGCCCGCTCAAAGTTCATGGTGTTTTTACCTATGTTCAGACCACTGAGGTATAGATAGAAAGAAGGAGAAGAAGAATAAAGGGAGGGAAGATGAAAAGAATACAGTAAGGGAAGACTAGAGGAATAAATGTAATAAATACAGAAAGAGACAAAAAGGGAGAGATGACAGAAAGAGGATTGAAGGGAGGGAGGACCGAATGAGGAAAAAATGTAGGAAGGGCATGAGAACAAATAAATGTAAGTCAGAAAGACAGAAAGAAGAATACAGATATACATGTAAGTTGTATGAAAGTACATGCAGCACAAGGAGATGCAACAGTACACATATACATGTATTTTTGTTTGATAAACAGACATTATTAATACAAAAGATTTTCCCCAAGTATACAAAGTAACACAGGGGCCCCATTCCATAAAGAATTTATTATATGTAGAAGGGTGTAATGATGAAATAGCTGGATTAGTATAGTATGGATAAAGGCTCTAATTGAATTTATTTATATTGTAATAATGTTTCATCATTGTAATATGCTAATTTACATAAGAAAGACAATCACCATAAAGCAATACAAACATACTAATTTGTAAACAACATGACACCATAATAATTGATAATATAGGCAAATGTATAGAAAACACAAAAATATCAGCAGAAAGAAAATAGCAAATTACATCTGTATTCGGAATATATATGTAGTATCATTTCTTTGACAACTATTTTTTAACAATAAACCATTTCTAACTGCACCATCAGTTAAAAATGTTACACAATTAGATTTATAATATAAGGATATAATTGATGTAGAAGAAAATTAGACAAAAGATCGACCAAGACGAAAATTAATTAAGTAATTATTTTTAGTATAAAAAAACATATTACGCAGCATGCAGTCAAGCATAATAACACACAGAAAGCCTTGAGAAAAAATATGGAAGAATTCGAAAAATGTATACACGTTTCAGAAACTGCATGTATTGTATAATGTACCCTAAGTTATTCAACAGCAAAACATGCAAACATGGCAAACAAACATGCATAACAATTTGTACACCTGTTACAAAATTTACAGTTTCACACATCATGTTCATGCACAACACAATTATCTGGATTTGTATGTTCTGTTCTGAAGATATAATTATAACAGCTATACAAATATGGTCATCGAAATGATGTCCTGCTACAATTAAATGGGAAGAAGCCTGGGCACACCACTGGTCAGCTGGAAGATCTCCCCATGTGAAAGTTCTCACCTAGACTTGGACTCCAACTAACAGGGGGAGAAGACGATGAGTCGTGAATTACATTCAAAGAAGCTTTCCATTGGACCATGGGTACCACAAAACTTTTTTCACAGATGACTGAATTCACATATATACAAGCTCAATTGTAATTAAACTGACCTTCTTAACAAATTGGTTTAATGTTTTTATCAGCCTGCCATGCAAAATAATAACAAAAGCTATAAATCAGTATCCTTCTTTCTACAGCAACTGGGCTTACCCACAGCTTTTGTGTTTTCTAAGGTGGCTGAGAGGAAAATGTTATTTCAATTATTTTTTTTAATCTTAAAGTAAGAAAATAAGATAAAATAGAAATATTTACAGGTCATTTTGGATGAACATTTTCAGGAATAATAAGAAGGTAAACAAAATGTGCAAATGGAGAAACTGCTGAAGTAAAAATTAAAAAATATTGGTATCACAATTATTTAAAAGGCTACCCATTGAGTTGTTAAGCAGAAAAAACGTTTTAAATTTTAGTACACATTTTGAGTACAAGGGATGAAAAAGTAAACGATCATATTGTTTACTTTTAACAAAATATTTAATACATTCTATTTTTGCTCTTAAACTTGTATAAAAAATAAATTTAATTGTGCGAAACTTCAATTAGATATCAACAAATGAATGAATTAGATCAATTCAAATATTGTGCAAATTGGATTTTATTGAAGGATTACAAAAACAGTCTGAATGCATGCACTGTTATGTGCACCAACACGCATGCTGGGGGAGTAAGGTGCAGGGACAATCAACAACAAGCACAGTAACAGTTACCACAACATAAAGGCATGTATATGGGACAAACATCTACAAGAATAGGGCGAGTGATTTACCGGTAAGATGAATGTCGATCAGCATCGTGATAGATTCTATATAACATGCAAATACAACACAGTTGATTTACTTTGTACCTTTATACACATGTACATCAAAAGGAAAAACATCACTATAAATGTGCAACAAAATAAAGTTTAATGTGAAAGACAGTGAGGTAAATGAATAAAGAAACATACAGACAAAAGTTTATCATAGAATAACGAGAGAACATGAGGATATAGAGACAATCTGCTTTGGTAATAATGTCTTTTTCAACCTGTTAAATTTAATAATCATGGTCCAGGGGTTATGACTTGGCTTGGTTACCTCATATAGAACATGTCTTCACATAAACAGAACATGAACAATGTTATTCCTTGGTAAAGGGTGTAGTTTAAACTCATAGCAGTCATGTGACTGCTGTATAATAATTGTGTAACCTAATTGTAACTGCTGTATAACCAAGAAATAAAAGGTGCTTAATCAAGATGTAACTGTTGTATAACAAAGGTATAACAATTGTTTAACCAAGGTATAATGGCTGTGTAACTGGTGTAACTACTATATTATCAAGGCATACCTTCTGTATAATCAATGTATAACTTTTGTATAACCAATGTATAACAAAGGAATAACCACTTAATAACCAATGTATAACTAAGGTACATCTGCTGTACAACTACGGTATAACTGCCATATAACCAACGCAAAACTGCAGTAAAATCAATGTATAATTGAATTTCTGAAAATATTAGTAAACATTTGTAATCCACAGAATCAACCTTTAACTTCAACGTTAACTCAGGCAAATGTGTACAAAAAAAAGATATTTCAAGAATTTGTAGTTTAAAACATTCACTAGTCTATCTGTTAGTCAAACCTGTCATTAATTTTGGTAAACATGTAGTTAGATTTGCAACCAATTATCTACTGACTTTAGTTTGTATACACATATACAATACACATTTATATCACATTAAATTTTTAGACAAAATAAACCACTCTTTTTAGAATTGCCAAGTGTTAGTCCGCCATAGTTATGTGGAATGTATTAATCACCATAACACCCTAGAATGTTTCTAGCCAACCCAGACTGACCATTACCTGACATAATCTTGGCTACAAGATGTAACACAGTCTATTATAAAATATATAGTTTACAATCACAATCTATATTGCTATAAAACCCAATTTCTGTCAATTTTTTAATTTCTACATAAGATTATGGTTTATATTCACATGGTATTAGTTTGTTTATTATTTTTTTACTGTGACAGTTGAAAATATAAGAGAAGAATTATTCTCATTTGAAAGGTGAAAAGATTATACTTAAAAATGTATTTTAAAGGTGGTATCCAAAATACCAAAGTATTTTTCTCAAATAACTGAAGAAGTCATTGTTACCTGAAAAGGTCTTGTGAAATGCTGCTCATTGACACCCTAGGTCATTGTGAACAGTGGGCTTTCTTTATTGCAATCAGTTATTTCCTATCTGAACCATGCTGCAGGGATAGCTATTTTTAACTAGGAAAACCATGTGACAACTCCCTTTTGAGATTACGTTATATCATCATTTGGGTATCCGCTCTGACGCCAGTGTCTAATTTTTGCAGAGATTACTATCATGCTTATTTATAGATTTGGATTGATTGAACTTTTAGAGTGTTTTTGTCACAATTTTTTCCAGCTAACAATGAAGGCAGCGTTCAAAACTGTCTTTATTTATACTAAAGTAGGAGTTTATGTAGAAATTATGACTAAATTCCCCAAAGCAATGGCAAGGTGTTGTTACAGGTATTTGATATAAGCAAACTGCCAGATACCACCTTTAAGTGATGAAATCAAAATTAAAGCTGGTGAAGACATTTAAAATGGGAAATAAATAAATTGTAAGCAGTAAAAAGATCATTATGGCTAAAACCAAGATAAATAAAGTGTGTACAAGCAACCAACAATATAATAAGACTTATAAATTTAAGAAAGAAATAAAATACAACATCAATTGCTTCCAATACAACAATTCATAACAATAATAACAAAAGCAAAAAATGTGCCAATCCAAGTTTCTGATTATAGTTTATGAAATAATATCACACAGTGCACAATATGCTGCATGACCAATCATGTTTCTTTTAACAAAGAGGCATCCAATCAGAACTGTTGATACATACCTCTTAGCATGTTGCCTGATCTGATCAAGTTCAAAGGTTGTGTAAGGTCGTGGTGACCTGGTGGGGTTCAAACCTTGCTGGGAGGGAAGCGAGGGAATGGGCCTGAAAACAGTTAATGTGGATATCCTTTAACATCAAATAAAAATATATATTTAAGAGTGAAGACACGAAAGGACAATAAAAGGCTATTAAATATGAAGGCAATTAACAACTTAATACAAAAATGACATAACATGAAAACATATTTGAAATCAATGATAGATATTCCTATCAAATAAAAAAAAGAATCAATAAAAACAAAAACAACAACATGAAAATTTAACACCTAAATGATAATCTCAAGAATAAACATTGTCTTTCCTCAATTAAAGGAATTAACAGGACATATACAATATACTTAAAAAATAGTCCCTCTTATTCAACAAACACTTGTAGTCAATTAAATTTAATCTAGCCACTTCTAGAGAGGAAATTGGCCTTGTCTTTCAGAATGATTACATGCATCAATGACTTTATGATAAAGTACAACTTCAAAGCAATTCATCTAAAGCTCACATCTAAAACACAACATTGGTGGAATCAATCAATGTCTATATAATGGCAGGGTGAAAATGGTGAAACTTTATACAGTTTCAGGTGCTTTGTAGACATGGTGACATAAATACGTTTGGTAATATTTGATGATACTAAATCAATGGAAAAGGTATGCTGCATATGAAATAAGGTTCGGAAGTGTGCTTGCAAGGAAGTTGATATAGAAGAATAGATAAAATCTGACTCATACTTCTTTAAGTTGTATGTGAATTCTTGACATAAAATTTGAATAAATAATAATAACATTTTACAAATATTTATAAAAACATGTTTTCATTTCAGTTACAGAAACTTTAAAATTGTTATGTCTGCTGTCAATTTTTGATGAAGAAGCTAAGGGAAGGGAGATATTGGCTAAATGTATACAAGCAAACATTTCTAGGAAAAGTACACTAGTACTGGGTGAAACTTACGCCAAACGTCTGAAATAGATATGGGAGATTCATCAAAGATAACAATAAGGTAGGGCCTTTTGAATAACTGTTTACTTGTTCTTGAACGATACTTGCATATAAGAAGAACTGTCCTAAAACTGTTAAGTTATAATGTATTACAAAGATTTTATTACCAAGAAAGTTAATATTTGCAAAACATTGTTAATAGATAATACCAAGTTATAGTTTACGTTCAAGCTAGTGCTCGCTCTTTACAGTTTACCCCCTGGTCATTGGATGTATTTGTAAATCCCGTACAATGGCAGCAGACATATGGCACTGGGAAGTCATAACACTGACGCAAATAGCCCTTGCAGGTACCCATTTATACACCTGGGTGGAGTGGAACAATTTGAGGTTAATTTCTTGCTCAAGGAAATTAGCAGTGACCTGACTGAGGTTAGAACCATGTATCCCGTGATCCAGAGTCATGTGTCCTACCACTGGACCATTCCACTCCTCTATACACAGATGATTTGGAGACACAATTTTGATGTATATTTCTTCAGATGGATACATGCTGAAGTCAACAGTTAGAACTTTAAGCTTTGTCCTAGATTATTATCAAGAATCTGATTGGTCAGTTCTAGTGTATATGCAATTAAACTTGATTCATGTCAATGGACTTTAGTATTCTTTTTTTCCCATTATTTTTTACATATTCCAATTGTGAAAAAAATAACATTTTAAGAACCTTGAAACAAAACCCAAAGCAAGATCTTTGTAACAAAATCTAAATAATCTGTTACTTGTTATTTTTATGCAAAGACATGCTTAGAAAATATCAATTATATTTTATTCTTTAAAACAAGACCTTTGAAAAATTACCTAAATTAGTGTCTTTTTTCTTTATGAAATTTCCAATGTCAGATAAATGTGTCAAGTACTAAAATTCATGACAAAATTCCCTGCAGAGTGAGATGATGGGTCATGTTATCTGCTGAGGCACTGGGATCTCTTTGCTAGCTTCTAATCTCTGAGTCTAATTTTGTGTTTTATTAATCAACAGCGAAACAACAACAACAGCTCCAAAATGTCATTTTCACCACAGCTATTTAGAAATATTTTCCTCTTGTACTATAGAAATATGTTAAGCAAGTTTAACTTATTCCATCTTATTTTTTTTATTTTTTTTTTGCTAGAATTTTAAAGAATCCAGAGGAATCCTGTCATTTTCTTGTAATAATATGCAAAATAAATGATATATGTCATAAAAAAGACAGAAAATTGCATAAATATTGATCTGCTTTCGATATACACTTTTTGCCTAGGTCTAGTTAAAATACTTGGAACGTTAAGAGGGGATAGTAAATCTTAATTGTACTCATCTGACTGTCACGATGAACCCTTAGCTTGCTACATTTGTAAATCACTGAGACTATATCTTAGTCATATTCTCTCTCAACATTGATATGCACAGGTGCCTAGACATATTGCTAAAGATTTAACAGCAAACAGTACAGATCATGATCAAACAGGTCCCAGTGGGGAGATGTCTGATCTGAATCTACACTGTTTGCCAAAGTCATAAAAATATGTTTTTAGCAAGCTAAGGGTTAAAAGAAAATACAATAAGTCATCACATTGACATGCTTTTTATGATAAATCTCAGGTAACATTAGTCATTTAGTTATATAAATAATAGTGATTACAGTTTAGGTCCAATGTCTATTTGATTCTAACTTCATAAGTTTTACACAATACTAAAGTATAATTATTTAAATTATCAATTATATACCGACAAAGATTCTAACACATTATTTCTACAAGTAAAGTTTTTAAAATCAGTAAAAATCAGTAAAAATTCAATAAAATAAATAAAAAGCTAAGTATCTAAGTGTTGTTTTTAGTGTAATCAATTTGGTTTAGAATCTATATTAAAATTTAACTACATGTAGACATGTAAGTTCAATCAAGAAATAAAAACGTTTAGCGACACAAAAAGCAAACAATCTACTGCTATGAATAAATGATGGCACTGTAATGTTACCTGATGCCCATCTCACTGGTTATCACCCTGGTAAAGTACATGGACTAGTTACTGACAAGTTACCGACAAGTTACTGACAAGTTACTGACAAGTTACTGACAAGTTTCTGACTAGTAACACCATGTAGACCACAACAATCTCTCTCATATGAGCAACAACATGGACAATTATCTATTGTCACAGTAAACACAATTTATTTTTAAAAAATATGGGACAATTATGCTTTCGTAAAACATTTCCATGAGCTTTTTTATTGCACAAAATTACTACAAATTGCAATAGCTGTTCAGGTTTTTATTATTTAGTCTCATTTTCTGAAGAAATGCATTTTAAAATACATTTAAGCTGTTTCTTTTTCTTTAAGCTGGTAAATTTATTTTCAAATGTGAGCCAGTCTGACCAATTACTCAGTCCTAATATAAATGTTGTACAGGTTGTGTCTCATACACAGAATTTAAACACACAAGATACACAAGATACCAGAATTGAAATGAGAAGTAAACTTTACAGAATTAACAAAAAAAAAACAACAAGCAGACAAGATAAAAAAAACTTGAAAAAGAAGTATTGTAAGTAAATATAAAATATCCACAAAATGAGCCTGTCAAAATCTATATTAAAAACTAATAATTAAGTAAATTATTGTTTAGAGTCTCATAAGAACTGCATGCAATTTCCTTAATAATTTTAAGTTGTGAAATAATTATAAAATGTGTTTGCATTACTGATTAAAACATACTACAACCAAAATTATATTAAATCTAAGTGATAAACTTTAAGGTCCATGCATTTCTTAATGAGACTTTACAATTTCTAAATAATAACATAATATATCCCAAGTTAATAAGCAAAAATACAACTTTTCCTCTCTCCAAAGACATAAATTTACTATCCAATGCTTACTGGCAAGCCACACATGTACATATGTACCTGAAACATGGAGGTGGTTTGAACTGGGAGGTAAAGACAATAGCCACATTGAAAATATGTCACTTTAATCCCTTCCTTCATGCATATACCATTTTAAGCCTTTTGCAAAGAACCCACAATAATTACTCTTATCATTGGCAGAATCTGCATAACCTAAGGTTTATCTATAAACTGGTTTAGCTTAGGATACATTATTATACCCTAAACATTTATCTATTAAAAAAAACTTAAATCTGTTTCAATGAAAATGAATAAAATGGTTGAATTTTCAAAATCGTATATATAAATACT
Organism: Sinonovacula constricta; assembly: GCA_007844125.1. NCBI lineage: Eukaryota > Metazoa > Mollusca > Bivalvia > Cardiida > Solecurtidae > Sinonovacula > Sinonovacula constricta. The sequence goes on from CM017555.1 coordinate 91,534,146, forward strand.
ACAGATGAAAGGAATAACCTATTGCATGCTTAAGTTCCTAAATAAAATATTCTTCATGATAAACGTTTATGTTTTTAAAATGCCATAACCATAAGATATGAAACATATCACAGCAAACAGTATAACTGTTTGATCTTGATCTAAACTATTTGTCATTAGCATATTTATTTAACAGAAGCATGGTAAAAGTTTTCCAAAATAAACAAATCAGTAAATATAAAATTAACTAATGCAAATAAAAGTAAAGCAAAACTTTCACAAAATCCAAAATCAAGTTAGTGTTGACTACTGTAACAGATTCAGCCGTTTAAAGAAATAAAACTTACTGACACTTATTGAATGAAACATCCAAGCCATAAAGAGAACAATTATCATAAAGTACAATTAACAACCAACACCTCCTTGACCTCAACTCAAGAAAAAAAAAATTGACATGCTTTTAATTTTGTTCTCTGACTTAAAAAACACAACATGTATCATAAAAAGTTACTTTGTTCACAAAGAAAACAACAAACATGTCCATTTTAAAAAAAAAGTTAAAATGCAACATGGGACATTTGATGACAACAGCTCAAGAAGTGTTTGATCAGTATCGGTGAAAAATTGTGGGTAACATACCCTGTGGGCATCATGTCAATGGGTCTGTCACACGAGATGCAGTGGAACTTCTGAATAAGTTGTCTGAAACAGACAGGTTAAGTCAGAATAAGTATAAATCATTTAAACACACATACAAATACATAAGAATAAGAAAAATCATCCTCAGCATCCTCATTGAGGCAGTATTCTGGGTTGCCCTAGATAAGCTGTTGAATATAAATACAGTCAATATCATGACCATTATCCTCCTCCTCATCATCATCTTCTTCATCAACAGCAGCAGACTATCGTATTTAACATGTCATGTTCCTGGGTGGCACGATATCTAACTGCAGTCCTTCATCCAACTTTGTTGTGAGCCAGAGATGGACTTAGACGTAGTTGTTTAAAATCCTCTATTAAGGTATCTTCTACTAATTTCCTTTTTAACAAATGTTTCCAACCAAAATGTTTGGCTTGAAAATAAAGAGCATTTGATGAACGGCATTGCCGTACCAAAAAAAAAAATTGCTGATATTTAAAAGAAAAAAATCCAAAAAGATTTACTCAATCATTCATATAGATGGCATCTAACATCTAGATCAAAATACCTTCCCAACTTGGCTTAATAATTCTTTTTTTTTTAAATTTTTTTTTTTTTTTTTTGGAGGGAAAACAGTAATTTAAACAAAGAGTTGGTTCTCATTTGTTTTCAAAAACAATACTGCAAGCAGAAGACCTGTCAAACAGTCATACTGAATAAAATCCCACAAAGAAACTGCTGATGGCTAAATTTCTGTCAGCAACATAACTGATAAATATTACTTACTGTTATATCTGTAAAATATGTATTGAGTAAATAAAATGTCATACTTTAAGCAAAAAAAAATAAAAAAATAAAAATAAAACACTCAAAATTTGTAAGTATCAATATCAATATAAGTATCAACATATATATCATTGATACTATTTTTCAAAATATTAATATCATTAACCCGTTACTAACAGGAAAAACATTAGGGTGTTGAATGTGTTTGTTTTTTAATAGCTTGAGTGGTATTTCCAGCAAGGATATGGTTACAATGAACAAGACAGCATCAATGACAACCCTAAAACCAAGCTAGATGACCTACTTCCTAATGCCAGCAGCATCATCATCACCCCAATCCATCTTCTGGTATTTCTTGAGCTTATCATTGAGCGCCTTTAGTCGGGCCTCGAGCCATTCCTTCAAGGGATCCAGCTCCAATCTGTCCAACTTGCCATCAATGTCCTCGGTCAACTTACTATACGCTGTCTTCCAGTCCTCATCCTATATATAAGTAGCAAAAAGGTTCTATACAGTGTATGTTCTTCTGCATAACTAATTTTGTTACTTTTATTCGGTGGAAACGTGCTGAAGTCAAGAACAAGTTTTGTTCCATTCTTTTGTGAATTATCTTCCAAATATGACTTGTTTACAGCTGTGCACAATATTTTGTCAACATTTTTAAGGCCTTAAACACATTTAAGAGCTATATGGCATGGGTGTACATCGAACAAGAATGTATCTTAAACATTTCTACACTTAAAAGACAAAACTCATTGAATTAAAATAGATGTTGTCAATGAAAATTATATTTTGATAAAAAAAAAAAGAAACGAAAACATCTCAGCATGATACACTTGATTCTGGAACAAAATTCATGGAGAAGACAAACCCATAATGTGAATATGCATGTAATAAAGTGTAAGCGATTACTCACATGTCCTGCCAGTTTGTCCAGGATCTCTTTAATCATCTTATTGATCTCATCTGTTGTCTGGTCAAACAGTTTATGGTTCACCTTTGACTCCAATGACTTCTTGTCAGCTTTCTGCAACACAATAACCATCACATTATCATGACAAATAAATGACAAAAATAACAACTAAACAAAACTGTCATTTTAATCCGGATATACATGCAGAGATTATGGTAAAAATTACTGTTTATTCAATTACTAGAGAAAAGCAGATTTAACATTTGTCAACTTAAAATAAATTGTTTTTAAAATAGTTAAAATATAATCTAAGTATCAGATATTTAATACTTGAAACTACTTTAAGTTTGTTACTATGTTACTATGGCAATAAGAATAGATTGATTATGATGACACAAGGCTTGTTTCCATGACAATACAAAGAAAAGGTTCCCTTGCCAACCAGTCTCCATGTCCACAAGTTTTCTTAACATAAAGTTTCCATGACAACAGGTTTCCATGACAACAGTTTGTTTTCAATGGCAACCCCAACTACTCACCACGTCAACCTCCATCTGCACATAGTCCTTGTCTGCTTTCACCTGCTGCAGCTTGTCACAGTAGCGCAGGATGTCCTATTGAAGGAAAATCAGCATTAACAGTATAATTATATATACTGTATATATATGTGCCATTCATTTTTTTTTTTTTTGCTGAAACAACTAAAGGGGCAACTGAGATTTAAATATCTTAACAAAATCATTAACCTTCGTCAAAACCCTCACAAAATTAGGAGTTTTTTGCTTGTACCTTTATCCCTCTGCTTGTTGGAAACACTATAGTGTGGGGTATTTTTTATGTTGATGTGATACACTGGTGAAATGGAAATTGTCTCCCTTGTTAGCTAATATCCACAGTATTCCAAAGAGTAAGTAGGTCTTTTTAGTTGGAATTCTTGGACTTAATTGCTTGTTCTTTTGTAGATATGGCAATAACAAACAGTGAAATTTCTTACTTTTGCATAAATATAAGCTTAAAATCTTTTAAATAGTTATAGACATAATTATGTTCTTTCAAAAAGAAAATGGAAGTGTTTGTTGATGATGGTTAACTTGAGTATCATAAGAAAGGCAGAAAAGTCCACATACATTCCAAAGAGCACAAGCATAAAAAAACAAGTAAAACAAATAAAAGGACCTACTTGTATCTAGGTATTATTCAGGGGAGACTATTCATTAATGTCTCCCATTGGCTGAATGGTGTCTCCAGCAAGTAAAGTGTTGTACAAAGGTAGTAAGAATGTATTGAGCCAAAGCAGCAAACGGTTAAGATGCTGATCAGACACTATCAGCAGGACTGTCTTATCTGGATCTACATCATTTGCCTTATTTGTGATTAGCAATCTCAGAGTTCAATGACATCATTGAAAGGATTAATAGCAGTTATCACGTAGCTTCATGTAGAGTTTAACAATGCCTTAAAGTTAATTAGACCTGTAAAAATGTAATTACATACCTCAATCTGCTGGGTGCGCGTCTTGTTTTCATCGATGATGTCGGATGTAGTATGATGCAGCTTCTCTACCTCAGCCTGTAGTTGCAGTATAGCCTGCTGGGCTCGCGTCAGTGCATCACTGTCCTACAGGGATACACACCCACATGGGAGATAGGTTAGTGTCATATGTATATAGTTGTACCAGGCTTTAAATGATATATTTTTAATCATTCTGAATATTTGTATATGTTTTCCATCACACACAAAATTGCAAGAATCCCATTATACCCCTTATAGCTATACTAGCATCTAGGTCATGTAGCAAAAGCACTCAAGTTATAAAGTATTTTTTTACCATTATATTAAATTAAGTTGAAAAAAAGAATTTCACAAAAGAAATAATGATTTCAAAAGATGATTTAAAAATATTAACATATATAAGATGTAAAATGTCTAACAGCCTTATAGCTGTATGGTATTAAACAGGTTACTCATACATGTGAACTTTCTCTACGGCCAAAGTGGGAGATTTTCACTTGCAAAGTGGAAGATTTGTTATTTTCATATAATCAAAGGACATTATCTGTTTCCAAGTAGGGAGATTTCTAAAAATGTGTAAAACAACCCTTTTTTCAAACAATTTTGGACCTTCTAAGTGGGAGTTTTCCTCCAAAAGTGGGAGAGTTCACATGTTAGGTTACTAGTGTAGAAGGTTGTTAAAATACTGTCACACTAATAAAAATGAATGTTTTATATTCATCAATTGTTTCTCTGCTTTATTTCTTAATTTATGCACATTAAGGTTCTATAGTATTAACTATTATAGCATATTTTTATCACTTATTTTGTAAAAAGTATGACAGAAGATGCAAATGAGCCTAAGTTATTAATATTTTGAAAAAATAAATGAATGAATAATACCACAGTATTAAAAGCCACAACTTCTTTTACATAGACAAAATATACTATAAAAGGAAATGTTTATATAGACAATGAAACAAAACAACAACCCCATCATGATGCATGGTTTTGGGCTTGAAAATTTGACATGCATATGAATACACAGAAATACAATCAAAACATTTTATTGATGAAATGAAAACAGCATTCATAATTAGTGAATTGGTATTTTATGCTTGTTAGCTGTGCAAGAACAAGTTAAGTGGACAATACAATTTTATGTCAGTATGAGAGAATTAGTGAATGAGATAACAAGAGGTAATAGATTATGTTCGAGACAAGGCTGACACAAAAAGGCTACGATCCAGTAATAAGAACATTATATAACTAAAGATTGGACAAAGAACAACAAAGTTTATATATAATAACACATGAACAGGTCGTTAAGGATCTAAATTTGATGGCTTATGACATGCTTATCAGGCTTTACAGTTACAGGGACATGCAGAATTAAATATATCATGCACACATGTTTTACTGTATTTCAGACAAAGGTGTTAAAATGGGTTTTATTCATCCTGGATGGCTCCAATAACAAATTTGTAGGCTTTTGGTTCTCAAGTTGAAGGGCTCCAAAGTCAATTCATTGATGCGACTTGTTAAAATGTCTCTCCTGAACTGCTGATTTTTCTTGCTTATTCTGATTTAGAGAATAAGAATGTAAATGTACCTGGAATGGTTCTGTTGGTTCAGCCAGAAAAAACTTGGTATGGTGTAATAGAAATATTTCCAATTTATCAAAGTGACACTTTTATACATGTACGTGAATAAAGCATGTCTTTAAATTGCTTCAGTACAAAGTAAATGCCACTGAAGTATGGTTATTTGGAACAAAAAAGCAAATAAACAAACAAACATAGTTGGGTAACTGGGTGGATTACGGTGTGCAGGCCGGTGACAGACTTTTCACAGAGAAATTCATCACAATGTAACACAATCACATTGGTGGAAGACACATAATGGTACATTCACATAATAAACAAAGCATACTTGTTGCAAATTATTTAACATAAAAATTCAAAATGGCCTACAGAGAGCAAGAACAATTACAGATTGAACCCTCGACATAATCTCATAAATCATAAAAGTTACATAATGCTCGTTACCAAGTCCAGACAAAAGGCTTTTGTTTACTGTTTATTTCTCAAATTTAATTTTTTTTAAATAAAATCAGGGACATTTAAGAAGACAAATAAAGATCATAAGAGCTTGTTTTGAATTTAATTTTAAAACAATGTTTAATTTAAAACATAAAAACCCTTTACAATATCAAAGCTTGACTAGATTTGACTTAGTAAGAGGTATGTTATTGTGTATTTATTCTTAAATATTTGCTACTTATAAATCAAAGCAAATGACAAAAAAACTAAATAAACACTACTTAGAAATATGGCTTAAAATAGAAATTCAAACATTTGTATATGAGAAACAAGGATGGACAGAACATGTTTATTTCATAACATCTTAACATGTTTATACATTCAATGGACTGAGAAAAGAAAGTACACTCATGTACGTCAGAGGGACTATTTTTCACACAGTGTAGGTATACATTAGAACTAAAGCGGTGTGGCCCAAAATGATTGATTGCAGTATTGAATGTGACTGTGTTATAAACATTCTACGCTTGAGGACACTTTCAATAAACTGTTCATACACCCTCAGAAAGACCCATTGAAAATCTATTTCCTTTAGTCTCCATAGAATGAACACTTTTTAAACAGTCTTTTTAACATGTCAACAAGAAAACAAAACAAAGCAAGTGTGTGTATTTTTTCCACAAGGAAACCTTTTAAAATTCAGAATACATTCTTAAGTTGTTATGTGACATGTGATCTATATTTGAATATGTAAATTGCAATCTTAGACAGACTATACAAAAGGTCATAAACTTTGGACCAATACAACAGCTGTGTATAATTTAAAATACAAAAGTATTATTTAAATTATATGATTATTAACCAAACACAAACTAATATTTATTACACATTACAAGCCAACAATCTAAAGTGTACAAAACAAAAAGCAAAAAAAAAAGTGTATTGAATAATGATGTATTAGTCAAATTTAAGGCCAAAATGACTGAATAAGAACAGAAAAGTTAGTTTTATTTATAAATTAGTCATAAATTTAATTATTAGAAATAGTGCCTTTGAGCCTCTGAGATGAATGAAGGGCATGGCCTTATATTCCATTCCCATCATATGTAAGTTAGATAACTGGTTTATCAATGGCAGTCATTGTATTGCATTTCCTGTCAAGGAGATTTATTGACATACACTTCAATACTTGAGCCCTACAGGTGGGAGTGGCTGAGTGATTGTGTGGGCAGGCACATAACAGGCTGTCACCATGACAACACCCCCTCTGCATCATCGCATATAGTCTAGAGGGCACTGACATGGCTACAGTGTGATATAATGGGAATTATCAGAGAAATTTTTCAATAACCCAAGTCAGCCTATTAAGGGATATTAGACTCTTCTTCAAAAGAAATGAAATCAATATATATTTGTCATAAATGACATCTACAATCAAAATGTTGTAACTCATTTTTACTAAAAGGACATTGTTTTCCCAGTACATTAAATACTTTAAATCTTTTGAAATGATATATGGTGTAAAACTTTTTTTACCATAAAAAATGACCTGTATAAAAATGCCAACATTAAAGGTTAACAAAATAAATACTTATAGCATTGATCCCCCAACACTTAATCCTGCTATATCATTCTATAGCTTTTTTGTCATATAACCTAACTGTTTAAACAACAAAAAGCTAAAGTCAGCAGTCAAATCAATAAAGTGCCTATGTCTTTAAATTTGACCTCCTTTAATGAAATCAACAAATGAATCGACCATATTAATGGGTTTAACCATAAGGTTCTAACAGCCGTCGGTAAGGTTAACCATTCCTTCCGACATTTAATGTGTAAATCATCTGTGATTGCGTGCATCTGTCAATACCCACTATAGGCCAATACAGATGTAATCAAGGAACATAAAACTTTCAACAATACCTGCATAAAACCACTGCTTCAACCCGATGACTACTGCGTTTGTTAACTCACCTGCTATATTTGTTAATAACCCATGAATAATTCTTAGTTTTTGGCTAAAAACTTCATGATAAAATCCTAATTGCTGGAGACTCAGCAGCAAATAGTGCAGATCCTGATCCCTACTGGGAGTTGTCTGATCTTGAGCTACACTCTTTGCCTTATAAATACATCATTGGCATGCTATGGGTTAATAACCAATCATAAATTCTTAATTATCAGCAAACAATTTTATGCACAAAGCATATGAAAAAAGCAAATAAACAGGCAAATTGTAGCTCCCAAATAGTCAGAAGCCAGTTGAAGGTAATCTGTAGTTACGCTATTTGCCTAAACCTGATCAATTCATGTTTAGCGGTATAAGACATTATTATTCCCAGCACAATACAAAGCCATGTCTTCGTACGCTGATCGCCGTACTTACCCGACTGGTTTATTTTAATAACAAATTTTGTTCAATACCAACAGCAAATAACAGTCTGATCCAGACTTATGAGGGTTTTTTAACACAAAAGCATGGGTGTTATGTATACTTTAGTGCATAAAAGATCATATTACTCTGCATATTAGGAAATCAGTAGTGAATCAGCATTTACTGCCAAGTCAAACAAATGGGACCTTACATAGAGATATTAACAATAAAGTGACAATATTGGTCTGCACAGTCTAATAAGGAGTGAACAGCTGATCTCTTTCACAAACTAAAAGGAGAAGTTTCCTATTAAAAATAAATTAACCTTCAAGCCAGGAGACACTTTTCCAGCTCAAGCTGTGATATAGAAAAGGCACTAAAATAACAAATATTTACTTTCTGCTGTATATAAATGTATGCTCACCATTGCAATGTACAGTACTTATGCATTTATCCTTTGTTATATATTCCTCATCTAAAGCAATTGTTATGGCATATATGAGATATGAAACTCTACAATACTAATATCTGTAGCAGACAGTAGAATGAAATATCAAAATTTAAAGTTACATAAACATTTACTTAGTTACTTTGATAACCTACAAATGCTAGTATACTGTGATTAAACACTAGTCAAAGAAGAATTGACTCCATACTTAGATGTGCCTAACATCAAGGACTGTTATCATAAGATAGTTTCATCAATTAATTTCTCACTTGAAATCAAGTAGGGTCAAAAAACATGACTGTCAAAGACATGGGCCTAGGAGGGCATTGTATGTATACAGCTCTTCCATATTTGGAAAGCAGCCCTTGTCTATGTTTGTTAAAACATTAGCAAGGCTGGAATATTTACGTTAAACTAACTTAGAGTTAAGATCTTTATGGGTGGTTATAAAGACAGGCTGTTATAGCCTCCATGCTGTGTTTGTAAACTTTTCTGTTATCAAAAGACATTCCTATCTGTCACTGGCTGGTAATCAAGTGTGTGACCAAACCTGCTTTTCTTATTGTTATGATGTTAGGCTGTCCGGAATTCCTATGACTGATTAACTATGAAATGGCATAAACAAACTGGGTTTACACTATCAAACATAAACAATCTGCATTAACACATTTTCAAAGATGCAAAGAGGAAAACACTTATAGAATACCCATGTAGGAAATAATATCATATACTTCATTTCATTTTAGACAATATCTTTCCTTCCAAACTTTTTTTCAGTGAAAAAGTGTTTTCATGAAAAAAAAAAATTAAATCAACATGATAAGACCAACCATCAACAATTTAGAATAAAAAATAAAAATCAGAAACATATACAACACTACATTTCATTACTACCATGGGGACAGATGAAGTAACTGTGCGACTAACCATTTCGTTGACACCTGCCACCTTTGCTCGCAGCAGTGCAAACTCCACACCCTTGGCCATCCTCTTGAGCTCATGGTCGACGAGGAAAACCTTGTCACGCAGGCTGTGAAGATGATCATTCAGATTGTAAGCCAACTTTTTCACACGCTCATTTGTGGCATGCAGCTCTGGGGCAGCAATCAAGGTCGTTGATGGCACATCTGATATATCTGGAGTTTCAAGAATTTCTTCCAGGCCATGCTTGATCTCTTCCTCCTCTTCTAATCTCTCCTCAACAACTTCACTCTTCTTGGGTTCTTTCTTAGGCTTATCTTCCTTCACCTCCTTCTTCACCTCCTTCTCTTCCTTTTCAGTTTTGACTGATTCTGCTTCATCCGTAGCAGCACTTAGGACATTGGCAGTGCTTGCAATCTTGTTTTCCATTTGAGTCAGCCAGCCAGTGAGCTCAGAGACATCACTGTGGTATGCGCTGTCATCCAGCAGCAGTTCTTGCATGGCCCGTAACCTTTCCTCAATCTTAGCTACCCTGTCTTTGAGGTCAGACTCTTCATACATTATTGATAGCACCTCTTCACTGGACGACTCCATAGAACTGTCAGTCTCAGTCACAGATTCAAGGTTAGGCTTACTTTTTCGAGCTTTCGTAAATACTGACACAATGGACTTGAGCATAACAACAGATCCATTAATGGAGGACTGGAGAGATAGATGAGAAAATAAAGAGAAAGAAAGATTAAAAAGCAGGAAAATGATAGAAAGATGTACATGTGTATAAATGTAGGATGTAAAAATTGACCACAGAAAAAAATAATAGCATACAATATATACATACAATATTAATGGGAAAGATATACATACAACATATGCATACAATACTAATGGAAAATATATACATAAACTTGATCCATGTAGAGGGACTAAATTTAAACAACATAAAACGGATAATGACTTAATATATGGTTTGCACAGAAATATTAGGGTTTCAAAACTAAAATGGGATGAAGCAGTGGTACATGTAACATGATGCTCATGCACACACACTCACTTTCTGGTCACTTGACCTTAAACCAAGGTCACCAGCCCCATTAACAATGTCATGACCTCTGACCCCGACGTGGTTTCCATGGCTATCCAAACTACTGTTATAAACAACATTGGTATTATTGCAATTACCAGCATTATTATATATGTTGTCGCTATTAGCAACAGTGTTGGGGTCGTTGCCATGACAATCAGATAGGTCACTAGACATTTTGTCAGAGGAGACATTATTTATGGAGGTGACAATGGCTGAGGATGAAGCTGTGTTAGTATCTCTGTTAGAAGTTGACTGCAAACAAATAAATGGTTGAAAGTTATAGAAGCACAGAAGAAATGAAGATATTGTTAAAAGGCAAGAATAATTGACAAAAATAAGACTATGTTAAGCTAATTACATGCAGGTTTTACCAAAAATGCTTAATTTCATAAATGTTTTAAAGTCAAACATGAACAGGCTTTCTAACATAATCCCTTCTCAAAAAAACAATAACATAAAGGCTGTAGATTGTAAATCGAAATGACAGGAAGATGATTTAAAGTTACCATACTATGTAGATGAAAAAGAAATAACCACAATATATATTAATATATATCATGAATTACAAAAATTAAAAGAAGTAACACACCATGCTACAATACATTGTACAATGTTTTACTGACAGAAATAACCATCCACCAATACAAAGGTTATGCTACAATGACAAAAATTCCCTACTATATACTCTACTTTTTACTATAATAGTACCTTATGTAGAATAACAAGCAGTCTCAAAATAAAGCTCAGTGGTATACAACTTAGGTAAAAATGAGCTTAAATCCATTCAATGATCAGCCAAAAGTAGAACTTGGGATAGCAATTGCTTCCAGGATGCCTTATCCATAATATCACTAATGTTTACTGCACAATTGATAATTGTTTAAGAATTGAACTTCCCTTACATTTTAACTATTAAAAATAGAACAATTACTTGGATTTATTTGGTCAACACATGATTTGTGTAGCTTCTCTTCTTGTAAAGTCTCAAACTACACCTGACTATGCTGATGCCAACATGACAACCATATACAAATTGTAGGTTTACTTATTGAATGTAGATGATCCAGCTAATGAGAACATGAAATGAGGTTTTGTCACATTAGTTTTCCTACACCCCATAAAATCTTGAACTTGAGAGCTAAGAGAGGAATGAACACAGTCTTGCTACATAGACTTGAGAGAAGAACCTACCTTGTTTCTTGCAGCAGCAAGAGCATCTAATTCCTCCTTCAATTTACCAATCTGTTCCAGAAGCTCAGCTGGGACACCTGTAATGTGGAAATGATGAATTCATTTATTAACATCTTATGTTCCTCATGAACCCTTCCCAAGCTATATTAGTAATTAAGCCATAATAACTTCTAAAATATGTTCTAACAACTGCATTGTAGAGAGCTACACTCCTAGACACATAATAGCAAAGAGTGTACATCATGAGCAGAGCACTCTTAACTGGTTAAAAGAAATGCTTATTCACTATAAACTATTTTCTAAATCAGCATGTTTGATTTCATTCACTTGTGAAAAAGCCATTGATGAAAAAGAGGGTATATTATGTTTAGTCAAGATATACTTGTTAAAGCTAAAAGTCAAAATTTTAGGGACAAAGATTTGACATAAGGTATCTTAATTTTGGCACCCATTAATATAACAAAGATAAACTTCTGACCACAAACACCAAGTTACAATAACAAACACATGTTACTTTCACAAGTCCTGGCCACTATGTTGAAAGGTAACTAAACAGGATAGTAAATAATCCAACATAATTAAATAATATAATTTCTGTAATTATCTTTAATCTTGCTGTTTTTCTTGTCATTGGGAAAAGATATTATAAGACACAAGAGTTCACCTACCTAGTCCTTCCAGGGCAGATTTGTCTAGCTTGTTCTTTAGCTCCTCCTGGAAGAAAAAAGAATATTTTGGCTAGGATATTTTTGAAATAAACTGTTCAAGTCTTAATTTACATTAATATTAAACTACTATTTTAATAACCAATGTTAATATTTTCAGCGTCACATCTTCATGTGATTAATGACAAGAATAATGATTCAGACTATGCAGCAAATATTGTAGATTCAGCAGGAGCTGACTGATCTGGGTCTATATTATTTGCCAATGTCTGATCAATTTGAACTAGAGATATCACTAATGATAAATATCCCCAAACCCAGCTTTTTCGTAAATAGTAACATTTTGGGACAGACAGGCAGACAGACAGATGGACCAATGGATAGATGGGTGATGGGTGTACAGATTGATGGATGGATGGACAGATGGATAGATGGAAGGATCGATGGATGGACATACAGATTGACACAGACTGATAACAGACAGACAGACAGACAGAGAGACAGACAGATGGACACAGACAGATGGACAGACAGACACACACACACAGACAGACAGACACATGGATAGATGGACAGATGGATGTACAGACAGATGGACAGACAGACAGACAGACAGACAGACAGACAGACAGACAGAGGGTTTCCTACATAACCTTTACTACTAAGTCAACACCAAAAGCTCCAAATAAACATAAAACATCTTATTTATAAGCAGCAGGCAATTTTTAAACATTATTTATTGCAGGCATAAGTTGTAAATTAACACAGTTGAACTGACCTCTATAGCATCCACCCTGGCCTTGAGTTCCTGATGGTCAGTGTCCAGTCGACCCAGTCTCTCAAGGATGTCCAGTACCTGCTCTGAGGGTCCTGGGGTGCTCATCCGTGAAATGGGCCGTGATGAGCCAGGGCGCGATGCCTGCAATGGTCAACCAATGGGGTAAATACAAGTTACATTATAGTTCCAGAATAATGTAGTAAATTTAGTGTTGTCATAGCATATATCCCAACCACATTCTACTTTTTCCTAATTGGAATGATTTTAATGCATGCATTTTGTAATCTTTTATCACATTTAGTCAATTCTAAAGAGTACCACCAATGCTACGTTTAATGAAGAAAGCAAAAATATAAATTTCTACTTAATCTTAAGTTCTGAACAAAACACAATATCAGCATTAAAGGAAGAAATACTATTGAAGGTAAGGCTTGATAGTTATTAAAGAAACCAAAAATATGTCCAGAAATGAATCTGGTAGCAATATTAGGGCTTAAGAAGCAAACACTTTACCCTCAGCTTGTTACATTATCACCCATACAAATTTCTACTCATCTTCTTACTCGGACATACAAAACCTAGCTTTTTTGTTAGAGATTCTGTGGCAAATAGTACAGATCCTGATCAGATCCTGATTAGCTAACAGCATGAATCTGGCTGATCTGGATATAACCTATCTTCCTAAGCTGTATAAAAATGTCATCAGCAAGCAAAGATTTTTAACATTTATTTGAGAATTTGTATCAGTTAAGATAAGGTACTTATTTTGGTCAGGAACATATATGGAGAGAATTATTGGAATAGGTCAATGTCTCTTTATTGAATAATATCTTCCAACATCTGTAGTCATTTATCTTTATCATTTATCCATATTTATTGACTACATGACATATAACAAATAACTTTTGTCCATGTAACAATAGAGTTCAACCAAGCTAACGGTAGTTTCATGATATTTGACATAGATATTATGTTGGGCTCTTATTGATGAAATTTCATTGAAGCCAGAGTGTTGTTATGTTGTTATCTGAAAAACATTCACCATGTTACTTAGTCTTGTTGTTATTAACTTTAATCTTATCATGATATTTTGGTTGTTATTTGAAAACTTCTGTAATGAAAAACATATAAAGTCTGTAAAGAATATTCAGATATTCAAGACATAATTTTAAATATGCTACTGTTGTCTTGTTATTCTGCATAATGAAATCTGGAGAAATGATATAAACAGAAATTTAAAGAATATTTTGTGTTCAATCCTCTTGATAATTAAACATATAATAAAACAAAAAGGGTGAATATGCATAGATGTGGTATGAACATACAAAGCTGCAATAAAATATGTTACATTAATTATCATAAAGCAGTCTTCGATAAAACCTAGTGGACCATTGCCCGAGTCTGCCAAAATCCCTGTCGGCCCATTAAATTTTACACGATGGTCTACCAGAATTTTCAGTCACATCATTTTTAAAATTCTGAATTATTATGAAAACATAAACTTAACGCTTTACAGCCTTTGCTGAACCCATCTCTTGTAACACATTGGTTAGCTAACCAACCTTTTGTATCAAAATGCCAAAAATCATACTGGTCCAGTAAAAGTTGGTCCGGTCCAATAGATATTACCAGTTTGGTGGACCAAAGATACAGTGTTCTGAGATTTCTTTCATGAAGACTGATGAAGATACATAAAATACAATGGGTATGTACATTATGCCATAAAATGATAGACAATGTAAATACATGTATAATTAGATTGATTATAATGTTATGATCATGCTCAAAGTCTATGATACAAAAAAGTCAGCTTTAAAATTATTTCAATAATATGATATTTATAAAGCATACATGTAGAAAAAGAATAATTGAAATTTTAAGGTTGGTCTATTAAAAATACTTGCAACCTTTTTATGAGTTATTATGAAAGTGATAAAGCAAATAGGCATGATTTAGTTGACTTTACATACCAGGTTTTCAATATTGACCATAAGGCATTTTAGTTAACTTTTGTAGATGATTTCATTTTTTGCAAAATTATCGACTGTATCTTATGGTTATATATCAGAAACAAAGCTTTCAGCAAAGGTAAACTTTTAAACAAATGAACAAGCCACCAACATAAGGTAACAAAGGGTTGTCCAGGTATAAGTAAACATAAAATTTACACTTCATATATACATATTACTGTCACAAGGTAAGCTGTCTGCAGAGGTACACAAATAACATTATCGCGGTTCGACAAATAATATACATTAATATGTATGCTGGGAGAAATGTCAAAGCCAGGGAAGGTTTTAAAGGCCAAGCAATGAACCCGCAACAACAATAATTCCAGTAACAACACTGACTCCATCACCATGATCAGGCCACTAGCTGTCACTCTCGAGAAATCAGCCAGGCATTATGTAATAGGAATAGGTTATTCATACAAAACATTCCAATCATAAATGCAACAGTTAATTAATAACATTTCAATATCGACAGAAACATCCAACTTAGCAGGCTCAATGTGATAATTTGTCTGCAGCAGGTAAATAATCAAGCAGTGTTGATCCAGATCAGAACACACTCCCACTGGAATCTGCATTTTTTTCCTGCTAAATGTCTCTTGTCATGGTCTCTTTCTTTGAATGTAAGTAAATTCCAACATAAAATAAAAGTTTTAAAACTTTGTAATTTAGACAAATTTAATCAAATGATTGTGTTTGAACATATAAAGTCCACTTATAATGGTTTGTATGTTTATTTGATTTTGACATACATTGCAGCAACCATTTATGATCATTATAGCAATGTCCAGCTTTTTGGGGACAAAGAACCCAGACACATGTCCCGCTAGAACCACCGCCACATCGCAAATCAACTGGAAGACCTTCTTACATAAAGTCCTTGCCCCGAAACGGGATTCCAACCCATGCAGTAAGAGGCTAAGCAGTCAGAGGAGTTACAAATTGGCGACTCTGCCACTACGCCACAGGCGCCCCTCCCACTTATAATGGATTATTGAACATATATTAATTTAGGACCATTAAGATTTAGTTATACTGCCTTCAGACAAGTTATCATACTGTAACCTGATGTGTTCAGGTATTTATATCTACAAATATTTTGTTAAACCGGGTAGTTTTAAAGGTGACTGTGCAGTACTGGCTCCAAAAAGAATTTAATTTTAATTAAATATTTATACTAAGACAAGTGTGATAATGTGAATATTGTAAGGTAATTTAGCAATAGACATACTTACACATTTTCAAGAAAGAATAAGAAAATAAAAATCGACAGTTATCATAAAAACAATGAATGAAAATAATTTATATAAATTTCATAAGCTTGCTTAATTCTGTTACTTGATTTTATAATACAAAGAAAAAAATCTTCATTGAAATATAATTCAATGAAACAAACTTCCCTCAACAAATATATTGGCCATTTTCCAATTAAGAACAATTTCCAAGTGGAAATGAATATCGGTAAGTGATCACATGAAACATTAGATTTTTATTTCAGACTGATTAAAATGAGAACAATTTATCTGTGTTATCCAAGTGTGTTGGTAGATGACAATAACAAAGCCTTTCCAACATTCAAACGAACAGCACTCCACTGTTTTCTATAGCATGTCTTTGCACTGGATTAGATGAACAATAATGTATAGGTTGCATGATGACTATATGAAAGTTTAAACTTGCTGCATGCAAAATCGACGTATACTGATACCTGCTAAACACATAATAAATAGGTTTAGGCAAACAGTGTATATCCTGACTAGCCAGCTCCCCGTCAGAAGCTGTCTGATCACGAGATTATATTTTCTACTAAATGTTTATCAGCAGATCTTGTTAACGACGCAAGAAGTTGTTAAGCAAGTAACTTTCAATTTCCTTTTTATTATATTGTTATGCAGCATACTAAGGGTATAGTACAGGTATTCCAGATAGATCTCCCTGTACCTGACTAGGGTGATGAGACTGTTGTCCAATTTAGAGTGGAGTGAAATTGACAGACGTCTGACAAGGGCCAATACTTGCAATTGTTTGATGAAGGAAAGGATCAGTGATCGACATGGAGGGAAATCAATGTATCCAGCCAGTGTTTGCACTGGCTTATCTGTCGTATCTAGTAAACAATGGTAAACAATAGTCAACAATTGAAGCTAAATGTGTGAAGTCTAGGGATGCCAGGAAACTGATGAATGAGTAATGGATTGATGGTGTCTGGAAGCAATATTGTGGTGAATCTCTGACAACCAGTCTTAACATTTATTGATGAATCAGAAAGTAAAAGTTATAGATAAAGTTATATTGAATAATTGTTAACTGCCTTTCATTGCACTATGAATGGAAAATAAAATCATTTCCACTTTGTTAGAAATCAAACACAGGCAATCAAGTTTTATTTTAAAGAGCCACAAATCTCTCCATAAAACTTAAATATAACTATAAACTGAAAGTGATTAATGACCTTGAAGACTACAACAACAAATCTAACACATTAAAAACATTTTCCTTTTTTCAAACAAATAATCAAACAGCATTGTTTAATTGATTACTCAATCATTAACATGCAACAGAATTCATTTTCAGTACTTCTACAAAATCATTACAGTAACGATAGGGTGTTATCTCACTATAACAATGTGAATGTTTGACAATTTTTTCTATATAATGTATAAAGAATGTGAAATTACCAACCCTTTCCTTGAGGCAAATGGTTCCTTTACATCTGATAAGATAACCAATGTCATTGTCCTTAAAACAATGGTTCCTAACAAACATAGCCATACTATTTAATCCTAAAGATAGTTAACCACATTGACTTGAAAAAAACAACACTGGTTTCCTTAACATGTGATTTCTAAGATGGTCAACTACACCTAATTTAACTAAATGGTACCTCAACAACTGACCTTAGAGATGGGCAACAGCACTGTCCTTGAACCCAACTGGTTCTTTAATATGTGACTCTGAAGATGGTCAACTATATCTTCCCTGAATCCAAGTTCCTTAACATATGATTGTAATGATCAATACATGTAATTGAAACAAATTATCCCTAACATGTGATTTTAAAGACAGTCAACTACATTGTCATTGAATCAGCTTGGTTCCTCAACATGTGGTTCTAAAGATGGTCAAATACATGTCCTTGAAGCAAATTGTCCCTAATATGCGATCCTAAAAAAAGGTCAATTAAACTTCCACCAAATGATTCTTAAATATATGATTCTGTAGATGGTCAACCATATGTCCCAAAACAAATCCTTAACATGTGACATTAAAGATTGTCAACTACAAGAAAATGGTTCCTTAACATGTGACCCTAAAGATGGTCAACTAGATACCCTTTCACCAAGTAGTTCTTCATCATGTGATACTAAAGAAATAGTCCACAATAATAACATTGAAGTGATGGTGTTTTTTCTACTTCTACTTTTTGTGATGTTTACTTTTATTTAAATCTGATATTAATGACATTGATTTAATATGTTAAGATTGTTTACTTATGTACATTATTGCATATTGTTCAAATACACTATTATTTTATGCCAACAAAATGCAATTATAAATTAACATTTTGTTATAATACAAATTATAAAAGGTTTTCTGATTTAGCTAATTGTATTTTAAAGAAGTGTGGTCAATATTGGCTATCATCATTCAATTACTAAGAGAACAATACCAGATAAAATATTAACATAAAGAAAAAAATTCAAATTGCTAAATACTAAACTAATTCCGAAATGCATATAAAGACATGATAAAACGAATTATAAAAAAATATTTCATTTAACAAATATGCTTAATATGAGGGCATCATTGGAGAATGGGTGTTGATGTAAACAAATGCATCACTTATGTTCACTTGAAGTAAACATATAAACAAAAGGAATGTGCTTAGTACAATTTAAGACCAATTTACTTTTGTAATTTAAGTACAATTAACTTTTTGCTTTTTTACTTTTAAAACCAACAGTTACATGAACAATAATTTAAACTATTCAATGTCAGACATATAACCTTGATGTAACAACATTTAAATGTCTTTTTTTCACAAATCCATTCTCCCATGATGCCTTATTCTTCCTGAACTCTGATTGGTTCTCAGGTGAGGAGACATGTATACAGAGATGTGGGTGGGGCATGCTAAAAGGTCATCAAATACAAGTGTGTGCTTATATCCTGGACAATGTCCCTGTATAGGGAAGCTTACCCGAGCCTTTAGAGAAACAGCACCCTTATGCTAAACAAAGTGAAACAATTAAAGCAAATGCAGAAATTAATAACAAAAATAGTTAATGAAAACAACATAAAACGTTAGTTAAGCAATAAAAAGAAAATGCAATACAAGACATTTGGAAAAAAACAAAACAAAAAAAACATGGTATAACTTTTATTATTGGGAAATTATTATTTGGTATCATGACACATGACACATAAGCGGTTAATTAAAAAATTTGCATGTACCTGTAAAAAATCTATAGAAAAAGAGCAATTAATGGTATAAAATCTTTTAAATACAGAAAATGACATTAAAATTTAATGTAAAAACAAATAAAATATTAAATTGTTTGTTGCCACAAATTTCTTAATATCTAAAGTTTATGTGAAAGATTTCTTTCATAGATTTAAAAGAAACATACAGTTGGCACATATACTAATTTTTTAAAAAGCATTTAAGAATGCCATAAAATTTAAGATTTGAAGAAAGGCTACCTGCATTTAACAGTAGTTGATAATGAGAGGTGTGGCCTTAAGGGGAAGGGTTCAAATCATTCCCAATCCATCACAAAGCCACAACGCATGCGGATACATTAACCAACAGAGAACACTTATTTGACTCACAATAATTCATTCATACTCATGCACCAATATATCCACCCACATTCGATTAACCCTTCAGTTACTTGAAACACCTTTAGGTGGGATATGTTGTATGTAAATAGGGTGTTTCCAGCAAGTAAAGGGTTAAAGAGTGAACCTAGGGTGTAACAGGTTGCAAGCAGCATTCAATCTTCCCCATGTGAAAATTGATCTTATACACTTGAAATTGATTGAAAATTTTCTGATAGGAGTCAATGTGAGAGTATGTGAGGTTGTGCCCAAGACGACAGTTATCTTACGGCTATCTTACGTGGGTGTCTTGAGTGTATATATCAGAGGTACTGGCAACATTATCTATCATATCTAAGTCAGGGCCTGAGTCTAAGTGTTGAGATATCAGATGGTGAGCTGTGGATTGCACTGATTTGATCTACAAACACAACAATTTTAAATAGGATGGGATTCAACTAGTTGAATAAGAAGAATATGTTTTTGTTGATTTCTATATATGGCACTGATACAAATATAATCATTCTGATGACAACCAACTTTTTTTGGTAGAGGAAGACACCTGAAAAATGTCTGGGTAGAGTGATTGCCACACTGCAGGTCAGCTAGAGACCTCCTAAAGTGAAAGATCTTCCCTTGGATCTATTTTTTAACATGAAACATGATATATCAAAATACCTTAAACTCTGTACAAGTTAGATAAAAGATAAAAGATAAATGAAATGCATTTTTATCCATTAAGAGTCTACACTGAAGTGCTTTGTATTGTTAGTGTCACTTTACTTTGTGGATAGTTTCCAAAAATAACATCAGTAAACCATGTTTTTGTGTCTTCAAGGTTGATCTAGAAGGCTTAAAATTTCTAACGTATTCCATGCAGTATGTCGGTACAAAACAATTACAGGGTTCACATGTATCTATCAATTTTACACAAGGCAACTATATCCATAAATACTAACCTAAGCATAACTATATCCATGTATATTCATGTTTATGATATAGTATATAAGGTGCAATATGAGTCTACCTCCTTACAAAATTTACAAATTTAAATGTGATATTTTTTAAACAATGATTTAACAAAAATTTACAAAATCTGTTGCCTCTTTTTAAACATTAAGTATCTGCAAACAGATGTTAACAATGCCTTATAAAGAATTATGGCTGGCATTTCTAGTGGATCAATTGGATATTTTTTGTTACAGTTTAAGATTTTTATTTCAATCTATTTGATAACTATCAGAAGTATGGATAATAAAAACATTACAAAATAGAGTACCATCAGGCACTGACATTTTTAACTCGGTACAAAACAGGTAATGAACTGTTCTATATTAACATTTTTGACAATATGTACAGTTGCTGAGATATCATATTGCATCTTTTGTTGATACACTTGCTGCAAACATAACACTATTAGAAACAATTTGATACAAAACAACATGTCAGTGCAATTCATACTTTAGACTGTTGGTAAGTGTGAAAATCAACATTTTCTGTCATGCATATACAGCATGTTGCCATGGCAACCACTCCCGTAACCAATCAAACTGCAAGAAATGGATGCATTATAAATAACTACTTTTAACCCTAAGGCTGCTAGATTGCCAGAGACTTTGCAGCAAATAGTGCTCATAGTGATCAGTCTGCTACCAGCGGGAGCTTGCGGATCTGGACTGACATTATCTGCTGAAGCTTGACCAGTTCTTGACACGCAGGCTGAGAGTTAAATGACCTTGACATTTTCACATATCAGGTTACATGACAAAAACATCATAAAAACAAACCAATCCAATACAAATCACACATTCAAGTGGATCACACTTACAAAGGATCTTTTGTTCTGAAAAGTTATCATGATTCTAAATGTATGGTGCTTGACAGCAAAACTAAAATGGAATGATAAAATTATATGATGACCTTCTCATTCACTTTTCTTATAATGTATAATCACCTTATACAAATAATGATTAGCAAAGATGAAGTGTGTTTTTATTAGTATAGACCTTATTTGAAAAATTACATAATTATACTAAAACATTTAAACATTTCAGATGACATACTATTTACTCTATAAATTCAACTTTAGATATGTATATAAACAAAACAGATTGACCATGAGGTCTATTATAATGTAATATATATGGCTGAGCTTTGCTAAAAGAATATCTATAAAACTATATAAATAAATAACTATAAAAAAGATAACCCCTATACAGTGCAAGTGTAAATCCTACCACAAAAACCCAATCACAGGCATCACTTAATCCTGTTTATGTACTTTTATTTTTAAACAATACAAAGTCTCAGTTATTGGCTTACAACTTCATGCAAAGGCTATAAGAAAGTCCTCCATAGAAAGTAAAGATCCCAATCAGACAGTTCCCAGCAGAAGCTGGCTGATCTGAATCTGCACTCAATTTTCAAGTTTGAATTCAACTTAGCAGGAAGCGCACTGGTAAGTCCAAGGTCAGGAGATGTTTCCTCAAAGTCTTAGGACCTGTGTATCGTAAGACCACTGAATTGTTGTAAGTGTGTTTCAATTAAAGTCCTAGGACTAAAGTTAGCAACACAACCATACAGAAAATTAGGAGTGACTACCTGTCCTAGGACTGGTAAGAAGTTAATGGTCCTAAGAACTCTAGAAAATGGCCCCAAGTGCTTGAGGTTATTCCCTTCATGTTGAGAGGTGGAGAGATAATTAAAAACACGCTGGGCATCACAGTATGAAGTTATTCTCAATGTTGATTAGGTCCAAAATTTAAAATTCATATAAATTCAACCAATTAGATACTAGAATTTTGTTGTTAAGTGAAGAATTACCAATAACTGAGTCAAGCCAGACCTGTGATCAGGGGCCACACTGCTGAACAAGATGAAGAGATATGAGAGAAAACTACTTACAGGTTCGGTCTGACTGGACATCTCGATGACGATGCGTTCTGCGGGCTGCAGGGAGTCCCTGATACCCCTGAGGGCATCCTCCAGTGCCGGCCAGGTGACAAACTGACTCCACTCATCAGGCGTGGGCAGAGTATCAAACTTCTGCTGTAGGTCATTCTGTATAAAATAAAACATAGAGTGGTTGGTAAATATTTGTACATTTTGGTTGAGCTTTGATGAAAAACAGCATATTCTTGTGATTATGTTTTTATATTTCTGGGATTTTACGACACACCAACACATGACAGGTCATACAGCACTGATCTAGTCATTATAGTGATGTTCAGCTATAATTGATGGAGGATAACCCCAGACAAACATCAAGATTGAACCACCAAACATTTACATTAGTGTTTTTTAGAATGAAATGGATCTCAAGGGATACATATTTTTTGTACCTGAGGCTTGGTTCTTGGTTTTTGGCTTAAACTCTATGTTCTTAGTTTGAAGCCAATCTATCAAATAGCAAACTAGTATGATTTAATAATTCATAATTGAAATCTTAAGACTTTATTAAAAAAAAGAATAGAAAGAAAAAATTATATTTTTCCTTACACAAATATGGCAATGACCACTTATGATTACTTTATGGATTAGGAATTCCAACTAGAGAGACTATTTAGCAATTTAAGAAAGGCTTTACAAATATTTGCTTTACCATTAAATTTATGGTTGCCAATGTTGTAATTCATGTCATTAATAAAGTGAAGGTTGAAATCAATCAAGATGTGCAAGGCTTGAACACACACTTGTCTAAATTTATGGAACATTTTTCTTATCAGTGTGATATATACATATGACAAGAATGGTGTAGTTATTGTCATATTAGGCATTAGGCGATACTTGTCAGAAACTTTAACTCTCAACATGCTAAGATCATAATGATTAGGCTTTGGTAAAAAAAAATGTAGCTCCAGATCAGCCAGTTTGAACCTGTTGTCTGATCATGAACTACCGATACAATATTTGCTGCTTAATCTTAATCATTACATTTTGGTACCGGTGCATCTACGCAAAAAATTGTTCTTGAAACTTTAGAACTGGTTATTACCAAAAGACGTATGATAAGGGTCTCCACTTTCATACGAGACATAATGTTCACAGCATATAAAAGAATGATCTTTTATCATACTTTTTTTTCAAGACTTAGGTTCTTTAGTAAGTTACCTTCACAGTAATTGATATGTCTGGCTAATCTAACAATATGAGGAAAAATTAACCTAACAAAATGGGGAAAAAATTTCAAGGAAGGACTGCAGTAAACATTGCCCTACCTGAATCATTGTATCATAACCCCAGTTATGTTTTTCATGAGTTATTTGCTTATTACTTCAAGCAAAAGTAGCAACACATACTATCAGAGACTCAATATCAAATAGGGAAGATCCTGATCCGACAGCTTCCAGCCTTTAAGCTTGCTAAAGTTAGAAATATCCCTTACTCATTCTTTTACTCATTCTTAGTGATCTTCTTACATTAGCTTGCAAAAGTGCATATTATTTGGAGCCTGGGCAATATATGCTTAAAAGGCTAAGAGTTGAACAGGAATAAATGGGAATGAATGATACTTTTAGAATGATGCAGAGGGTTTTAATATCAAAAGAAGAGCTGTCAAAGAAAAGTGTGCTTTTCCTGGCTAGATCTTGACAGTAAATCTATTATTTCTTTTAGAAATAGATCACAGCAAGACCTCAAACAAATGTTTGGGTAGAACAACGGGTGCACCGCAGGTCAGCTGTAAGACATTCTCACATTTAGTCCTCTGACCAGGACTCGAGCCTAAAAGTACTCGCACATAAATCTTTAACCTACATGTATATGCACCATAATTTTCTATGCTCAACCAGGGCCAAATTTCCCACAAAATCCATCTAAGGAACCATAAAACTTGTTTATAATACTAAATATTATTTTGAGTAAGATGTATATATGTTTCACTTTAATATATGCCCTGGTTATCGGAAGTTAAATATATGCTCGAGAGTTTTAGCTCACAAATTTTAACCTGAGCATTACGGTTGTGCAAATGTCAAAGCAATCGATTAGGTAACTGGAACAGCCCTATTTATTCAAAGAATAAACTAGTAAAGAAGTGCATGCTTCTTATTAACCCTTTACTTGAAGAGAAACACCATTTGTTCCATATACATAAAACATACACCTAATGGTGTTTCTAACAGGTAGGGTTATAGCCAGCATTCTGGTGCAAAATATAGGTCACTGTGTTACAATATAAAAACAATAAAAATGCTACAGTAGGCATAACAATGACATCCACCTGATTACTTGATGTAATCTACAGTGGTACCACATCTAGTGGCATTGATCCCTAGTAACTCTTAGTCTGCCTTGCACAAGTTAATCAGACTTAGGTCAATAGTGTACTTCCAGATCAGCCAGCTCCCAAAGGAATATGTCTGACCAGGATCTACACTATTTGTTGCCATGTCTCTATATGAATATTTTTATTACCTTCTGCATAAAGGATATTCGCAAAAAATATCAATTAATAAAGGATTAACCAATGTGCCATTATAGGGATTAAACATGTTGGTCTTGTTTTTCCCATACTGAATGTAATGTAGAATAAGGCCCACTATGGTGAGTGGAATCTGTTTCAATGGGAGTGATTGTAACTCATTGTAATCAATCCCAAGGGATGTCTACACGTGCCCTCAGGTGTGAACAAGGGACCACTAGGGGATCCATAAACTGATACATTTAACAAAATCATGTGTTTGTCATGTGATTAAAATAACAGACAAAAGGAACATTTCCTATAGACTGAGTAGCAAATAGTGCAAATGCTGAGAGTTTCCAGCAGATCAGGACATTATTTGTTTAGGCAAGATCGTTTTACTTAGCAGGGCAAGGGTTAACAATACCTGCCTCAATCACAGTCAATTAATTGACAATCTGACAACCATACATAGACTGGGTTATGATAACACCAGCATTTGTGATACAGCCAATTAACTCTAATTGGATTGATAAGTCTTATATACATACTCCGGGTGAATATTAATTTAAAAGACTAGCTTCATTCAATGAAGTAAAGTGATTATGTGTTAAATAAAGGATTACTGGAGGATTACTTGGAACAAACTATCCTATAGCAAAAAGACCACATAAATCACTGAAATGAAAACAAACACTACTGACCTAATAATAGATCAGGACTCAGATGGGTATACAATTAATATATTTGATATAATAAAAATGTTTACATTCTGGTTTTTGTTACATCACAGTAACACAATAATGGCCATATTGGCGATGTCCAGCTTACTGTTTTAGGAGAAAGACTCAAAACTTGTCTAGGTGGAATTACTGATGTACCACAAGTTAGCTAAAAAACTTTCATTCATTAAAGTTCTTGTTCCGTCTCAGACGTAAACCCAGATGATGAGGGTCAGAAGAGTTACAAGTTGGAGAATTGGCTACTGGTGGCCCCTAAATAAGAACCAGACATTGTCTGCTACAAATAATGTATTTCATTAAGATCTTCCAGGATTTGTTTACACTCTCTGATTAGGATCTGCACTATCTATATGTGAGTCACTAGCCACAGGTCCTACTTAAAATGCAGATATTTTCTAAAATGATGAAAGGGCCTTACTAAAGGTCTTCACATGCTTAGAGTGAATGCAGTCTAACATTGACTTTAAAATCATTTAGCAATGGTTGGTGGCGTGAAATTATGTCAACATTTCTTTGACATAACAGCATAAATGGATTACAATCTCTTGATTGTGACTACATGGTTTTACATGGTTTAATTGTGGTCCACTTATGGCAGATTTACCCCCACTGTAACTCAGGTCAATAGCCAAAATCTTAATGGTAACAAAAGCAAATAAGCATAAATGCATACCGTAACTTTTTCAAGATCAGCAAGCCTTTTCTTCAAATCATCCAAATTCAACTGAAAGAGAAATGAACATAAAAGTTACATTACAACGTTACTAAATCAATAGTAGTGGTCATATATAAAACACAAAGAAATTGGAAACCTGGGCCATTTTATGGACTGCTCATACATATTATCATGTCATAAGGAAGTTTTTTTTACAAAAGCCATAATAATTTATTACATTTTAAAATCTTTTTAGCTGAATTTTATGACATACTTCATTAATGAACAGATTTACATTCAATAAAATTATGTTTTAAAGGTTAAATTGTGGCAATTATAAGGGAGTTAAATTTCCTGTATGATAACAAATGGGTGTTAGATATATCAATGACACAGCAGTTTAAAGTTATAATATCGAGTATAACATTTGTTAATTCATAAACAGGTAAATTTAAATTTCAATAATAATTCACAAGACTGTCCAAATAAAAGAATGCCATTACTGAGCTCTTTCATTAATAAATAATGACTCTTGGCTAAAACACCTTATGTTATACCTGAACAAAAAAACTGCACAATATATATATGCCTTAAATATACCAGAAGTTGCATTTTTTATAGTTAAAAATACATTTAGTGCAGTCAAATCTTAATACAACAGATCAAAACTTTATGAATGTAATAGCTGTTATGGAAATATCCCCAGTCCTGTCATTCTTCCTATATAATCTTTCTGAAAAAATGTTACAATAGTTCAGACTGTGATGCATTGGATTGTCATGTTAGTTGGATATCAGTCATGACCCCTTTAGGCAAAAATGAACTTAAGTCATGGAAAAACATTACAGATGAACTTAAGTGTACTTAAGCATATTTTTTCAAACCTATGCCATTGACATAAAATACTCTGTTGTATGGTTCTCTATTGCATTGACACTTCAAGCAAAATTCTGACAAACCTTAAGTGCATGGTTGTTTTTTCATAATTTACATATTTAGGACTTTGATTTAATTATGGCACAAAAAATGTGGAATAAGACTACAACTTGCAGAGTAGTAATGATTTTGCTAATTCTCCAATTTTACAAATGAAATGTCCTGAAATTCAAAGTATCATGTCCGAACAGTAGTAACTTAAACATCCACCAAAGAAAAAGTGATTATGCTTCAGTTGGCCTTAATAATAACATTCCCTCTTTGATATACTTTCTCACATGGATGTTGGGTTATGTTTAAAAGTAGCCTCAATTCAAAACAAGATACATACCCCGCGTATTTTGTCCTCAAGTCGTTTGTTGGCATCCTTCAGTTGCTGCATCTCCTTCATCATGTCTTCTAGCATTGAGAACAGCTGGAACACAAAAGACAGAACATATAACCCATATCATGCTACATTAGAGTATAAACAACACAAACATCTTAGTTATTTCTAACAAGCTAACTGCAAAGGTAACAAGACATATTGGCAGACAACTCTAGAAAAAATAATGTAGATACTAATAAGACAGCTACCAAAAGAAAATCTGGATCACTTTTTTTCCCTAAGCATGATAAAATTGAGCTCAGCAGGCCAAGCGTTAATCATAGTTATTTGCTAAAAACTATATACATAGGTAACTATAGATATGGATGCTAGGTCATAGGTATTTCTGCTTCCAGATAATTCCCTCCAACCATTTTGGAAGGGCTTGACAAGTGCCAGAAGAAGAATCATCTGGGTGGAATGATCAACAGAAAGGGATTTGTCCAGCCTTGCAAGAATAGTGGGAGAAAACCAGAATTCATCCAGATGAAGGAATGTCTGAATACTATTGGTGCTTGTAGAGATTTTGCAGTTATGTCTTTTGCTGGTACTTTTCACAATCTTAGAGAGTGATTATGATTTTTTTTGCCAACATAATATTATCGTTATATAAGTGAGGGATGGGATTTGCCGGCATTTTTGTCAATACTCTGCAGCGACATTTATATCATTATAGCACAGGGGCACTTATGAGGTGCCCAGGGACTGAACCCGACTGGTCCATTATACTGACACCGACGAGTCAGGCGTAATGCTGTCCCCTTAACCCCGAGCGTTAGGAGGAAAGCCACTACTACCAACTTTAAAGTCCGGTTGGACCCGGCCAGGGTTTGAACCTGCAACCTTCCGATCTGCAAGCCAACGCTCTACCACTTAAAAATCAAAGCACTGCAAGCACTGACGTTAACCATTTTGGTACTGTTGGTGAGTTGCGCCGATATGTATAACGAACACCATAATCAATTATTATTATTTTTCAATTAGCATTTTTTTTTGTATTTATAATTATTATTTTTTTTATTTTTTAAATAATTTATTATGCTTTTTAATTATTATTGATTTTTGTACTAACACTAATTTCATTGTCATTGATTTTCTGTAATATATTTGGTGTTGAGCTGTTGTTTTTTTGTTTTTTTTTCATAAAATAGGTAAAACATTAAATGTTAGAAAAATACCCATAGCCTTATCACTTTGTACCATTTCGTGCTATTCAATGAACTAAGTTGGGTGCAGAAGCATACTTACCATTCTTCATTAATGTCTTTAGGTATGTAACCAAATATAACCAAACTACCTAATATAGAAACCAAGTAATTGAACAAGCACAGTTTAGGAAAGAAATGTTAATCACAAGATAAAGTTAACACTCCCTTTTATTGTGATTCTGATTCAAGTATGCAGAATAGTTTCATTTGACCAATTACTTGTTAGGACTGAGAAAGTTACACTGTAAGGAAATGACAACTGGTGAATAATATTTTTTTTGTATTTTGTACATGAAAATTAATGCAAATATTTGAAGATTTTGTTCTGCTACAGGATTTTAAGTGTATTACTCTGCCTTTTGTTTAACATCAAATCATGGAAATGGGTAGAACTACTTTTTTTAAGCTTAAGACAGGAAACCCTCCAGTGCCCCTGATATAGATCGATTGATTATTTACAATGTTAGTAAACTTGATGGAGAAGCTTAATGTTAAATGTTTTTTTCTCTCCATTCACATGTTAAATCACTAGTAAAAATGTACATGGAGAGAATAAAAAGTTATTTCTAATTCAAATCACTACATTTAGAGTATCAGGCTTTATTGTGAGTTTAAACTGAGCAGAAATTGCTCAAGGATGTTCAGAGGTCTGCTAATCAAACAAACATGAGGTGCTTTGAGGACATCTCCAGACTATAGTTAATTTTAAGGAAATTATTTAATTTGATTGGCTAAAACAAATGTAAAAACACATCAAAAGGCAAATACTTAAATCAGACTCCAGACAAGAGTGCTTCATAAAGTTTAAATTTGGATTCTTGACAAAAGTGAGCTAAAACTGACTCTGCATGCTTGAAATGGCTGTAACACCTGACATGTAAATGTATAATCTGAGCTGTCATTTCAACTTGTAAAATACTTAAAAATCTAGGCCTCGTTATGCTGTGTTTTGTTTGACAAAATCTTTTGATTGCAACCAGCGATACCACAACAAATAAACAAATTACAACAAAACAAGCAAAATCTTCCCTAAAAAACACAGCTTAGATTAAGAAACAAGTGGATAGTATAAGCATAAGTTTGTTAATTATTGTGACTGTTTCTGTGGAAGACAAGTAAACACCTGAGATCAAAGTAGGACAGCCGTGAGTTTATCCCAGTCTATATATACAGAGGTAAATGTCTCCTGCCTATTACTGACCCTTAAGCTACTACATTTGTTAATATTACATAATTAATCTTTTTGATAAGAATGACAAAGGTACATCTATTAGTTGAGAATCTGCAGCAAACAGTGTAGAACCAGACCCCACCTGGAGCTGGCTGGTCTGGGTCTACACTGTCTGCCTACGTCTGATCAGTTCATACCTTTTAGGTTAAGAATTTAAGTTACCTAAATAAACAACTGTGTGACTTGGGTCATTCACAGTTTACTATAAGACCACAATCAGAGAGATTGGATGGAATTTACATATAAATTGAACAGTCCTTCATACCTTTAATGGGACTTTGATCTATAGCAATCAATACTTCAGAGTAAAATCTAGTGGATAATGTTCTCAGTTAAAGAAATCTTTCTAGATAGTGTTTAAGTCTTATGGACCTTGAGAAAGTAATCACTTTGGAAAAAAAACACATAAAATAACACTTTATTTTAGGAATTCCCAACATCAAACAACAAAAAATCTTAAGCATTTTCTAATCTAATCGAAAATGTTAGCCTTTATCATTTCTGAAATGTATTTAACCTTCCATTAAACAGTAAAAAAACTGCTGTTAGCTTTAAAACTAACAATACATACATCAAAAGAACTAAATATACATATTTCTTTTGAGCATAGCAATTTTATTAATTTTACTTTTTGAATAACTGAAGTTTGTTAAAATTTATAGCAATAAATTTAGTCTTTTCCAGTAATGTAAGTTAGCTTCCAATTAAATGCCACTCTTTCTTCAAATATACCATAATAACTGGGCATTTAATTGCACAGAAAATTCTCCAAAAAGTAATTACCTATAATGTCTCTTAAACATAGATTTTCAGAAGAAAAAATCCTTTATTATTATGATTATATTTTTGAGACTTACAAACCAGATTAAATATGTTGCACAATATGAAAAAAAAGTTTTCAGTGTCTGCTGGAGAATCTCACATCATCAGGGACTCACACAAATGCATTAAGGGTCCCTCGGAGACAGAGGAGTTACAAACCAGCAACATTCCCCACTGAGTTGTAAGTGTCCTGCATGAGAAAGACCTTCATTAACCTTGGCATAAATAGCAACTGCCTCAAAGGTCGCACTTCCAGAACTAAGTACTCCCTTTCTCAAGTGTTTTTGTTTGTTTTGTTAAAGCGACTAATTATGACCATTATAGTGAAGTTAGAAGGAAGATGTCGTACCTATTTCTACCTCGAAGCATTCAGTGTCCGCAGGGTAACCTTTTACTGGCCATTTTGTTTGATGAATGTATTATGTCCATATTGACACATGTGCCTGATATCTGCAAACCAGTTGACATTCTTCAACGGACCAATATTTTATTGAATAATCCAGACATGTAAATTGTATATGAAGCCAAATTCTCAGTAGAGGTCACTTATTAAAATGTCAAAACAGAATAAATGTAGAAAGAAACTTACAGATCAAGAAAGAAATATTTGAAGTTGCCACAACTGACATGGTAAACTTAAAAATAGATAATTCAAAATCACTATTCCTTGTTGAGTGTACCATACTGGTCACAAGATAAAACTAAAAGGAGAGGAACTTTTTTTTAAAGAAATTAAAACAATTAAAAATTAGGTTGTTTCTCTTCTTGTGATAAGATTATCATTTGTCAAGTTTTATTCTTGAGGTGCTGCCATGACATCTAAAATTCACATAACACAAATCTTTTTATCCTTATATATTATAATACACTTGAAGATGATGATGATGAAAATAAGAAAATACAGAAATCATATTACACCCCATCCCCACCCCCTCCACAAACACCCACACCCCCACAGTTATAATATGGTGTCACATGATAGACATGTCACCAGTTAACTTTATCATAGTACTGGGGCAGTCTGTCTTCAAACAAAGCAGCTCAAGTAATGCTGAAAAAGTATCCTTTTTTACTCTTTCATGCCACAATTTGTTATTTACACAGAACTTCATCATAAAAAATAAAATTAAATGTTAATTTCCAAACTTAGAAGTACATAGAGCAGATCCTTGTTGACCTTCCTTTATCTACAACTTTCCTTTGATAAACATCATACAGGTTCATAGCCCCCCCCCCACCCCCCGCCCCGCACATTATATTACTATTATGAACATTACTTTTCAAGTCATCTATCTAGATGAGACTGTTGAATTTATAAGTTGACAATATGCTATAATTTACTAATGATGCCTAATCATGGTATGACTTTTGCATGGTCCTTAACGGTATTTTAGTCTTCTTTCTAAGGGTAATTTGGGACAAAAATTAAACCCCATGCTAATCTGATATATATCATATATGCATAGCCTAAATTCCCCTAAATCTTAAAGCAAAAAGAACACGAGTTACATTGTTATAATGCTTATCTGACATAAAACACAATAATATAATTGATATATACAGTGCTACTTTATACAGTTCAAAATTGGCTTATTTACGCGAACAATTTTCACCTCTGGAAGAGCCCTGTCACCTGACCCCATAAGGTAAAAAAAAATGTTATTTAAAAGTGCCTTGTACTGCACATTAAAATTATTGTGTGAGGGATTTTTTTTTCAGGATGATGCCACAATGTTATGACTTTTATCACATGACATCACATGACAACAAATGACAACACATGACAACACAGATTGTTGATTTTTCTGTCCATTATGCCAATATCCCTAAAGGATTCAACTGCATTCTGCAATATCAGTCTGCATTGTCAGAGATCTGGGTTCAATATATGATAACTCCCAGCATGCTAACCATAAATTGATCTAGCTGAGGCAAACAGTGTAGATACAGATACATGAGCCATATCTAATTTGTGCTGTCTGATCTGGATCTTCATTTTTTTTTGCTGCCAAGTCGCTGTCAATATGTATTTGTCCGTACATGCCCTTGATAGCAAATATCTCAGTTTTTGCTTAAATGTTGTTTAGCATAAGGGCTATTGTCCTGGGATATTTAATATTTATCCTGATCCTTTAAGCGATACCAACATCATCTGTCAGAGGAGAAAGTTGATTATAATGTTGATCATGGAGACTCAAATCAATTAAAATCTAATAAATGCAACTGGAAGCTAGAATTCATTGATCTAGCACACCCATAAACTTCACTGATAAGAATCTGCAGACTCCTATAGAAAAGTGTATTGGACTGAGCTTGAATCTTCAACTAGATGGAATGGAGGAAAAATGTCTGTATAATTAATGGCTACGATAGTTTTCTGTAAAACAGTTAATTGCATCCGTTACATAAATTGATCAGGAAAGAAGCTAATTAGTTTGAATGGGTATTAAACAAATGGTAACTATGGTCTTTCTTATAAAGAACCTTTTATCAAGGATAGAAAAAGACAAACTGATGAGATAACATCATGGAATTGTGTGGAGAAATTAAATTTTTGTTATATTACTATAATATTGTATGTTTTTAAGCTGTCTTTTCTTTTCAGCAAATGAGGTGTTCAGTAACAAAAATATTATTAAAGTGTTATAACTCAAACACAACACTATATATGTATAGCTTATGTGCACCTCTGTATATATGTAACACCTTACAAAAACTATAGCTCCTCTGACAGCTTAGCCTCTTGCTGCATGGGATTGAGTCTCATTCTGGGTAAAGGACTTAAAGAGGAAAGGTTTTCCAGCTTCCAGTGTACCAGTGGTTCTACCCAGACATTTGTTAAAGGTCTTTTTCTACCATAATTGCTGGATATCACTCTAATGATTATAATCGGCCCCTGTGATATATTTTATAAACAAAACAACTTTTTTTTGGATGTCTCTTCTTCAACTGAGCGGTTATGGTATTTTATATTTTTTACGGTATTTTATGGTCTTTTCAATCTGTATGGATTAAAACTGGTCACTGCCTAAAATTTTTTTACTTGAGTTCTGCTTTGTAATGTTTATTAGTCATAATAGGAATTAAAATAGGTTACAAAATCATAAACGATGAAATTTTGAGCAATTAGGTTGGTTTGCTTTTTCTTATTGTTAACAACAAGAAAATCTGCTTTATAAAATATCTATATAATATATAAATACATATGCCAAAATTATAAAATAAAGGACAGCAAAATTGGTAGGCCCTATTGGTGTATTAACCCATCTTTGTAACTAGACTGTTCAAAGTTAAGGATTCTAGCGAAGTATTTCCTAATAACATTTAAAATCCTAATTTTTTTAAAAGTATTAATGCTACAAAATTTTAAAATCACATACTACAATATGAACATTTAACAGCCACATTAAATGTATGTGTACATCATTTTTCACACAATATTTTTGACTGGGATCAAGAAGCAATGTCTTCTGAGTATAATATCACATTGAATACTGAAAGATGTCTGGGGAAACTTTAAAGTCAAGACCAATACAGAAGACACAATAATATGGACTATTTCAAACACACACAAAATTTTGCAAAGGTAATTAGGTTCATATAAATTGTCTTTTACCAAGGAACTTTTACAAACAGGGAATCAGCTGCAGCTAGACCCAGCAGGCAGATACAGTTTATGCCTTTAAAGCACTCATAATTGTGCCTATTCTGGCCTCATGCTTTCAGAATTAATCTTTACATAAAAAAGTAATAAAATTTAACTAAACCTATTGAATATTACCTTGTGTTTGTCATCAAACATTTATAAAACAAGATATATCTATTTAGAAACACAATATTTTTTGTAAGTTCAGGGCATTAACATAATCTTCAATGGTTTTAAAGGTACAGAACAACAGAAAATGAAGAAGAAAACAAAAGAATCAATAAACCTGTATAGATCTGATTCCTCAGCAGGTTTGGGGTCGGTACCTTATAATCCCACCTAGACATGTAGTGGTGGTATTTAATCGATTTCACCACTGTCAATAGTTCTTTACCCCTACAAAATTTAATGATTTATGTACATACATCTTACATTCAGGTGTTCAGGCTATTTAACAGCTTTGACACCAAGAGAATACAGGGCAGTGCTCAGACATTCTACTGCAAGGAGTAAATACTGATCCATACATTGTTCAAAACGTGAAAAGAATTGTGCGTTCAACTGTTTGCAAAAGGTTATATGCAATTTCTAAAATTTTAGAAACTTATGCCAAATTTAACAGGACATATTTGTCATGTCCCATGGAAATTGTTTAAATAAAAGCAAGCGTATAAATTTATATATATATATTAATATATTTATTACCACAGTGATTCTTTAAGAACTGTGAACTTCTTTTGAAAGAAAAAAGGGTATTTTTTTCCTAGGTAAATTAAAATTACACATGTTTTAACAAATAAACATTTTAAACATTTATATTAGTTGTTTAGTTTTGCACTACATCCCAGCAACATAATTGTAATCGACATCCCACTGTAATTGGTGAAGGAAGAGCCCAGACAAAAGTCTAGATAAAATCATACACATGCCTTAGGTCAGCTGGGAAACTTTCAAACATGACAGTCTCTGCTCTGACCAAGATTCAAACCCATAAGGTGATGGGCAATGGAACCAGAGGAGAAAGAAATGAGCAACTCCTTCCACTAAGCCACAGGCACTTCCCTGTGTGGGGCACTCTAAATCATCTGTAAGACCTAGAAGTCCTCCATATATTGAACTTATCTTTCCATATCACAGAGATTTCTGTAAACTTTCATACCTGTGACATCACCAGACATGTGATATTTCCCATTCTCCCAGAAAGACTCCCGATATCAAGAGTCGGTCTCACGCCTCAAGCTGAACACATCAATTCTCCCGCTGTGATGTTGCCGACAAACTAGCTACCAGCAGATTATTTGATTGCGCAATGTAACCTACTGCAAGCGACCAGCACCTACGTGTGTATGTGTGCTACTAATAAGAACAGATCATTGCCCATCATCGAGTATATCGAGTGTTCATTGGTCGAGACGCTAATTTCGTGCCCCGCCTACTGGTGTAAGAAGGCACCAATCACAAACTGTAATCCCTTGATTGAATGGCGGAGATCATGCACAATCAGTGTCACATGTTCTGTTTTCTAACACAACACTATTGAAAATCGAGGCAATGCTTAACGCACATGCAGACACGAGCATTGGACTGAGCAGCAAAATTTTAAATGTTTAATAACCTGTTAATAGAGTGCTATGAGAACTATTCTGTATTTACCTAAATGCAAGCTCAGGATAATTTAGACTGAACATCTAAATTCTGAAACATTTAACAACTGACATGCGTACGTGCCTTACAAAAAGAAGCAAACAAAAAAAAATAAATAAATAAAAAACAAGTGCTAATTATATGCGTGAAGTCATCGCGTCATAATGCCATTTTGTCAGCCGACTACAGCATTTGTTGAAACTGATGCGCTTGTGTGTATTCATAAAACTTACTCTGGTATTTATTGCCTTTTTTTAAACCTTGACTGCTATGTAATGTTTTACTATGTTAAGGTAAGTGTCTAAATTAGCGTCTCATCCCGGAATTAGAAACCAAAGGGAGCAAACGAAGCAAGCGTGGTTTCTATTCCATGAAGAAGAATAAATGAGCATTGCAACAAATGCCAAAATTTGAAAAAGTACACAAAGGTATTCATGTGCATGCCAAAGGTAAAAGTATAATATATGTGATGAGTCATTTAACAAAATGAGCAAACCCAACAGTTACGGCCTTGGAATGGACAGTTGGTAAAAGGGACTGACTGGAAGAATCACCCATTTAGACTCTAACCCTATGCTTAGAACATGTTTCTTGTTATTAACATGGTTGAAAATAAACATTATGTAAAAGTAATAATGTATATATGAAATTAACACCAAAACAAGTTTGCATGAAAGAGATGAATGTATGAAACAATAACACAGCTAAATATACAGAGCTTGCAACATGTGTTTTTGTGCATTGTGAAACTAAAACAATTGTTGATTTTAATTTGATACTTTTTAAGGCCTTTTGCTAACTGCATATTATTTAAGACATTATCGGCACTCACAAAACAGCACATTGTGTAATAATACATGTAGGCAAGCTTCGGGAAAATATGTCGGGGGAATGAGAAGACAAATCGCTAGGGTCACAGGAATCTTGGAAAACATCAAAGCTAAGAAATGGAGAACATGACAGTTTCCCAACATTATGTTAAGCTTTCTTTGACTTTAGCTTTTTTTAAGGAGTAAATTGGTTCTTTACTTTACAATAGTGTTATTTCTATTTGAAAGACAATTTGTCTTCTTCTTGCAAATGTACATTTATCATAGAAGTAAATGGTTTTTGTGTCTGTTGATACCATCTCATTTTGTGCATGAATATTAAATAAAATGCCAACCATAGACAATTTTAAAACATATTTTCCATTTCAACTAGTTCAACCCAGTTTACGTCATTTGTGTTATAAGATGATACATTGTTAAAATAATTTGTTTATTAATGTAAAAAAATGTGAGCTTTTGTGCGTTAGCAAGTGACTTCTATATATATTATTATAGATTTTTTTAAATCTGGACAGTTAAACACTTTCTGACTAATATTGAAAAAAAAAGTCAATACTTGAAAAAAATTTCAAAGCGGGAATATGATGCTGTACTACAGACATATAAAACATCATGCAGGTTCAACCTGGGATTTCTGTGCAAGCTATGGTAGCATGCAACCACTAGACCATATTAAATTATGAACAGATGCTATACTTCAGCCTTTCATAAATATTGATCATTAGATTAGACTAGATTTTACCAGAAAACCTTGACAATTTGTCCAGGAAGTAACTTTTTCAAGTATGCTAAGTTATAAGTGCAAAAGATTTCATCATGACAACAAATATAATTTCTAAGGGATTGGTTTATTGTTTATTTGCTTATCATGCCACCAACAGTAGTCCAGTTATCTGGAGAGGGTGTCCACTTGAAGCAGATATAGTGCTGCCTTCACTGTGTATAGCATGCCGTGAACACCTGGCATGATACCACACCCAGTCACATTATCCTGACACCGGGCCAACCAGTAGTGGAACTACCCTTATATTTGCTTGAGCGTTAGCAAGGGAGCTATGCCATTACCATTTTTAACGACTTTGGTATGTCCCGGCCTGGGATCGAACCCGGGGCCTCCAGCACCTGGAGCCGACGCTCTACTGATTGCGCTACCAGGTCCAGTATAATTTCTCAGGGAAGATCATTTTTTAGGAAAGTAAAAAAGTGCATCAAAATAAAGGTAATGAAAACTAATGCAACAATTATGGTAGTAGAATGTTTCCTTTTAATTATACTTAAGTAACAAAAACCAGTTGCATAACCCAGTGGTTTGCTTGCAGATTGGGAAGCCAGGGCTTCAATTCCAGATTGGGTCCAAAGACTTCTCTCCTTGATCATTCACACACCAATGATTATAATGCAATACAGACTTTCTCTGATTTTATTGTGTGGCCCAACATACAGTTCTAAAACAAATATGAGGCAATTAAGAAACCCGCGCCTGTTCTGTATTGGCATTACCATCATTGCTGTTAAGCAATGAAAATGATTTTTTTTTATTATCTCATGAAAGTCTTTATATAACCTGAGCACATCGTACGCGTGATTCCTTAAATAATTTAAATAATTTTGTTTGACATTTGATGAATTGTTTTGACCAGAAAAAGCTGTTTGACTATAGACAAAAACAATGCCTTAAATGCTCCACTCTTCTACATTTATACACCGTTCTTACCAATTATCACATCAAAACACTAAAATATGAACAAAATAATTTATATTCAACAGAATGAGTGAAATAACACCACAGCGCTTTTTAACACAACCAATTCTGCAAAATAAAGCAAAGTTATGTGTTACTATTTTTATAAATAATAGAAAATATGCAGTCTTCATAAAAATAAATTTAAATACATTGGAACTTTGGTCCACCAAGCTGGCAGTAAATACTGGACAGGATCAAATTTTACTGGACCAGCATGATTTGG
The DNA here is from genome assembly GCA_007844125.1 of Sinonovacula constricta. Taxonomy (NCBI): domain Eukaryota; kingdom Metazoa; phylum Mollusca; class Bivalvia; order Cardiida; family Solecurtidae; genus Sinonovacula; species Sinonovacula constricta. Next base: position 91,573,741 of record CM017555.1, read on the forward strand.
GCATTATGACAACAAAGGTTGGTAAGTTAACTGAGGTGTTATGAGTGATTGGGTTCAGTAACAGGCTGTAAAGAATTCTGAAAATGATGCGGCTTAAACTTCTGGTGGACAGTCGGTCCATTTAACTTATAAAATTGAATGGAAATTACAGTCCATGGATTTTTGTCAAAGACTGAATATGATTTATTAAAAATAGGCCATATTGATTATGTGATTGATACCATCTATGTGAATTAAGTGTTTTTTGTTGAACTTGTTTTATAAAGGTGGTATTTTATTTTATTTTATCTTATCTTATTTTGCTTGTTTATATTTGCTGAATAAAATGCTGTTACTGCATGTTTGTTTATTGTTTAACACTTCTTAAAACTCCCTTCCATTACCATATTCACACCGCTGGAAATGTGTAAACTGCACTGCCAGTCACCCATGCTATTCACACATTTGTATACATTTTCCATTCGAAATCAGGTCGATGAAACCTCAACCCTGTCATAGCATAGCGATAAAGTCAGTGAACTGAAGAGTCAAATAAACCTCCTACAACCTTCCTATCAGGACCAGTGATCAAAGATCCACTTTGATCGGCGTTTCCTCTATATGTTCATTATCGTCTACATTTTCCTACAGATTACATGTCAGCTTAGCTGTTATTATAATTAAGATTATTATTAATATTATTGTTATTGTTATTATTAGACCCACACATAAGTAGCTTGAACTCAGATATGTAGAAAGAATAAAGATTAATAGGCTGATATCAAATTACCTTTCCAACACCTTCCTCGTTAGCGTCGACTCTTTTCTTGAGTTGCATGTATTGCCACATATCAGCAACAGGACGTTCAGTTGTGCTGTCACCTTTTGATTGTGTCATACGATTAAACAATTCAGAATTTGATGGAAGGTTGTTTAGTTCTTCCATCTGCTGCATTAACTTTTCTACTTTCAGTTCCATTGCATGGTATGGTGATGGTCGAAAGGGACCGACTGATGACTTTTCACTAATAGCATCCTCTGAATCTTCGCCTCTGCCACTGTCAGCATCGCTCAGCATAGACCGTGCACGAAACTTAGATGTAGACAAGAAATCTCTATCCGTTTCATTTATCTCTGCTTTATGGTCGCCGATGTTTAATTTTTTGATAATAGCATGTAGCAATGTGTGCATAACATTGAAATTTACTGAACCAATTTCGGGTGTCCCTAAGGACAAATCCACCATTTGGCTAAGTGAAACTGCGGCAGGCATCTTTTAAGCTATAAGCCAGCCCCGTCAAATGATAAATGTAAAATAAAAGTCCGATCTTTATCACGAAAAATCCATTTAAATTTAGTTCACTATGTTTCCGTCTTCACTGTTGTTTGTTAAGTGAACGTAAGTCCATGCGCAGTGGTAGTCGTGAACTACACACAAAACAGAAAGTAAAATAGACAACAGAGCTGCAAAATGTCAAAATAACAGTTACTCAAAGATGATATATTTGTGGCATTTTCCTCAATTTAAGCAAAAAATGCTTTAGTGTGGTCTTCGCACAATTTATTGGAACTACTTTTATTGTGGAAGGATTTTAAACTTCGCACGATGTGCGTTACTATTGACAACATGAAGCTTTAGTCACGTGATTTCAATGTGAACCATACTTTTCAAAACTACGTGAAAATGCATAATGCATGTCTGTATATCAGCTTACAGAAGTAAAAAGGTCATTGACTTATTATTATGTATGCAGTGAGAGAAAAAGAGTTCGTGTGCGCCATATGAGTAAAAAAAATAAATAAGCAATTTATTATTAATTCGACTCCCACCAAACCCACCACCGGATTGTACACTATTAAAATATGCTGTTAATATGTGATACAAACTTATTAAGAATTTAAACCAAATATAATAAAATTAAAGCTTTTTATTACATATCTATGAATAAATGCAGATTATTTAACTTAATTCTAAATGCATGAAGAATCTTCTTATTTTTTCCTTTAATCTAACTGATCAAAACAAGCTTGAATATGTTTTTACTAAGCGAGATAACCTTGGTTAAAAAAATATTTCTAACACAAAGCTGTTATGTCCCATGTACCAGAGCAAAAAACAAAACAAAAACAACATACTGTGATGAGAACCGATGCTCATATATTTAGATGACCTTTATGGGGAATGATTCATCTTTATAGCTGCAGTAATCGCTTCTTAACTTTCGGATTTATTCACGTTGTTAGAAAAAGACATTCTAACTGTTTTCAAATTAGTTGCTCACGCAAAGATTTATAAAATAACACAGACACATACACACTGTACACAGACAGGCACACAGACATGCACAAAGACAAAGACACGCGCGTGCTCGTGCATGCGCACACACACTATATATATATATATATATATATATATATATATATATATATATATATATATATATATATATATATATATATATATATATATATATATATATATATATATATATGATATACTTTTATTCATTTACCTTGGGGACCAACGTATTTTAAGTGGAAGCATATTTCGGGAAAACTCGGAAAATTGTCAAAATTTCTTGAAACCACTTGAATATATTAAGACAACGATAATAGGCATATGGTGTACTAAGTGTTAAAGATAACAATACACCAGGAAAATCTTAAGGCTTTGTTTCCAACATACCAAATTTATAAAGATAAACAATTAAATTTCTTAGAAAGAAGACCTTCATGCTTTAATCATAAAGCATTTTGGATGAAAATCAATAATGCTTTCCATAACAATTCTTCTGGTTATGTGAAAATTATGTGAGAAACATGGGGAACAGACAGTTTCCAAAATTTCCTGTTAGAAATGTGTGTTGTTGTTTGTTCTTTCTTAGTGGCAACAGTATAATCTAGAGTGTTATTTCACACCGAAGTAATTATTGCGTCATGGGATATGACAATCTCGCGGGATCAAAATGCAAACAGAGAAAATCGCGAACCAAAGTTAGTCGCTAACTAAGGTAGAGGATTGCCAAAATCACAGCTTTATTTTATAATTGGATTATGATTATCAATAAAATTTCTCTAATGAATCACCTATACATGAACATCAGATAGATTGTGCTGCCATTAACATCAAATGGTCCGATGGAGGGGTATTCGAAAAATTTGTCAATATCAAATGCAGTAAACGATACATACTTAAAATAGTATTGCATTTCGTTACTTGGGAATAATGATTAAATAAATATACATTCATGTACACGTTACATTTATCGTGTATTACCACCATAAACAAATATGTCTACAGTCACCTTCGGTTTTAATTCACAGCCATGTGTGTATTTAATTGACGATTATTTCGTTTCTGTTTCTTATGGAAAATGTTTTTGAAACCCGATCTGTACTCATATTATGTGAAATTAACGCGTTATATATATAGAACGTGTGTGTTTATATGTGTGTGTGCTTGCACGTGTGTGTGTGTGCGTGCGTGCGTGTGTGTGTGTGTAACTCTCAGCCTGCTTAACCCAAATTGGCCAGACTTAGAGAAACAACGCAGCAAGATCAGAATCAGAACTTTTTGCTATAGTATTTTAAGCAATATGTTAAGTTGCAAGTTGTATGTACTTGTTAGCAAATAATTATTAATTAAGTATCGTTTATTATGTAACAGGTTAATTTATGGTTACCTCCTTTCGATAACGCGCGCTATACAAAATTGACCGTTTTCTTTTGCAGGGACCGACTCGGCTGGTTGGTGGATTGATTGCTACCTTTAAGGCATAATTTGGTCGGGTAAAATGAACCCACTAGTTATGTTCTCGCGTCACAAATGTCGTCCACATCTAACTAACTATTAAAAAAAAAAATACAATGCTTCCGTTTATTTTAGCCAATAACACATGTCTTTAATTTAACTATGTCTTGGCGTACAACTTGCAACAACAACAACTTACAATCGCACATTCGTTTTTGTCTTATAAATATTTAAAACGTTAGATCTATACTATTTTAATCGTCTTTATATTTTAAACTAAAGCATGTCAGACGGCTATATATATATATATATATATATTATGTAAGCGTTAAAATCGGCATCAGACAGTTTGCCTATACCAAATATATGTAACAATATCTGACCTCTGTTTGAGGTATTTGTTCATCATGTCTGCAGAAACAATCATGCTTTAATCTAATCTTAGGCGATGTTCAACAGTATCTCAATTTTAGCGCAGTAAAACTCGTAAATCAACACTTAAAATGTTCATTTTTTCCCCTTTCACATCTATAAATAAGAAAGATTGGGATTCCTTCTAAGAATAGATATCGACGTCACAGCGAATGACGTGGATGGACTACAACATAAGTGGTCAAGTGGTTGTCTTAGTTTAAAAATAGCTTACTGTTCAGCGTGGCTCAGATAGAACATAAATGTTTGTAATGACGATTGTGGCGTTTTGGTTCTCTTTTCAGACAGGTGTATGACATCAATAAACAGCATTTTGCGATATCTATTTAGGTAACAATCGTTTATTAAGATGATTAATGAAAATATTTTGGGCCAAACTGGTAGCCGCCAGTTTGGATCAAAATTTCTTTTTTCAAATGACCAAATTAGTCATTGTTGAATGAAAAGTTTTCCACAAAATGCTGTTCATTGATGTTCTAGATCCGTGTGAGCAGTCAAGCATAAATCATTACTCGCCATTGCAAGCAGGTATTTCTCGAAAAGTTCTGTCTATTAACTCAGTTAGTATTCAAAATCGTATATATTAAGACTTAAGTACATATTTATAGCAAAAATATGCCAAAAATTACCCCAAGCAGTGGTTCGATATTTTTATATTTATTTGGTATAGGCAAACTGTCGGCGGATATCCCACTTTAAACTAGCAAACCGGGTGTTTTGGGTTTTTGTTGTTGTTTTTGTTTGTTTTTTTTGTTTGTTTTGTTGTTGTTGTTGTTGTTGTTTACTTACTTATTTATTTATTTTTTTGTTAATTATGTAACTGATGATTTTTTATGACACTCATTTACTATACTAAAATGATGCTAGTTTACTTCCAAATTGTTAGTTAAATTGTATAAACATAATTTATTTAGTGATTGTTTCTTTTTTTTTTTTCTTTCGAGAAAAATATTGAACTAATATAATATCCTTAGTCTAGGATTTTAATAAAGATAAGAAAAAAGAAGAAAACAAAGAAAACAACAAAAAAGCATAATCAAAATGAATAAAAAAACAATATGTTCATATATTATATACAATTCATTACTTATTAGAACAAATAAACTTTACATTATACATAAAAAATAAATAAAATTTCACCGCATCACTTCTTTATACAAGCTGGTATGGGGCCGCGATTTAAACTTTAAACTAGGAAGTCGTGTTTGCGCATGCCTTATTTACCCCAGCAATGATGGCGGAAAGAATGTTGCTAAAATATTTAGTTTTGCATATTTTCACATAACATTGCCATATTCAACGTTGTATGACAATTATGCCGTGCGTTGGTTTCCACTGAATATATCAATGGATCGTAAGTAATTTTGTTGTCAAAAGATGTGATAGGAACATAATATAACCATCAATAACAATCCGTTTATTTTTGTTGTTGCTGAGCAATTTATCTAATATTCATTGATTTTAAACAATTGTAGATATATTCCAGGTTATTATAGTAAGGTTTTGTTGAACAGTCATATGCGTTTTTGCATGATATCATGTCTGACATTTACTTTATATTATTACTTTAGCACTAACCTTCAAAGTACATGCAGCTGTCACATTGATCTGACATGTTCATCTGCCATACTCCACCCACCCACCTCACTTGCACAGTTTACATGTACAAATGTGTACAAGGTAGCTTAAATAAATAGGCTTATACTATGCAATCTATGTGAGTGATTTTGTGTGCATATGCTTAAATAAATGAAGGGATAATGTGCATGTCTAGTTCATCAGGACAATGTAAGCAGCCAGAATCACTATGATTGATAACTGTCCCTGCCTGTACTTCCTTAATAAGAGGAGTGGGCAGTATAGGTAGAAACCTGGGAACACCTTATAATGTATATATAGTAAGCAGCAATTACTGGGACCCAGTTCCGTTGACCTTGTCCCCAATAATCAGACCTGCCAGAATTGGCTAATAATGATACTTTCTACATTGAGGGAAAAACTATTCCAGTAAAGAATTGTCCGAGAGAAAATGAGTTTTGGTGATATTTGGTTCAAGAATTGGCAGGGATCATTTTGGGGACCTGGTTTCCACAAATATACACACGAAATGAATGACAGATCTCATTAAGAAAATTTAACAGAGAAAACATTTTGCACTAAAATCTGCAGGAGTACCAACTTTTGGTTTGTTAGGTTACAGTCTAAAGTTGCTGACATTTTGAAATTCTTTGGGTTATTGTGTCACAGCTACAGCTTTACAGAAATCATCAAGGAGTTATGATAGCGCTTAGATGCCTTAACTGATCTTAGTGGATGCTTTCAAGAAACAGAAACTGCTTGTAAAATCTGGTAAATTCAATCAAGTTGTGTACCCTGCACAGATCTTTATGATTTTTTCATTTTAATGACATAGAATCCAAACAGCCATCAAGTCAAATTATTAATTCAAAATAGCATATGCTGAAAGACTTGCTACATTTTTGTTTATAACCCAACATGTGATATTCCCTTGGTCCCAAATAGGGAGACTTAGGCTCCCAGAGAGGGAGATTGGGGTGCCAGAGAGGGAGATTTCTGTGAATGTGAGTTAAATTGACTATGTTGCTTATTTCTATTTGTAGAACAGTATTTTTTGTCTTTTTATCAATAATTATAGTAATTTCAGTGATATATTTTTTCTTTACAATATTTTTAATGAATTTTCAAATTTATTTAACATTTTAGTTCACTGACTAGACAAAAATTCTATGCTTGGTTTTAAGCTTGGGCCTACAAAAACAACAACTGCCAAACATGGTGTAAACAAGTCAAGTAGTGTCAGCAGCACTTAAAATGAACTGAAAATGTTTCCAAAGTGTCCAAAGTGATCTAAATATATTCTACTGTCAAATTCAAATTTACATAAAATCTTTAAAAAATATCTATGTACTTATTAAGATGTTAAATTTTATATAATGAGTATGCAAGCATACAAACAGTTTATTTAATTTGTAACTTAGTGACATAAGAGTTTTGATTATTATAAAATATTAGTGGTAAACTCTCTGATACCATTATTGCCCAAAGCAAATTAAAGTTAAATGAATTAAGAATACATGAAGACATTGGATTAATCAAGATTAAATAGCAAACATGTGCTTTTCTATAAGAAAGTAGTAACTGGATAACTGTCCAGATTAAGATAAATATATATATATATATATATATATATATATATATATATATATATATATATATATATATATATATAAGTCACTTGCTAATGCAAAAAAAGCTCAAATTACTTTACATTAATTAACAAATTCTTTTAACAATGTATCATCTTATAACACAAATGACGTAAACTGGTTTGAACTAGTTGAAATGTAAAATATGTTTTAATATTGTCTATGGTTGGCATTTTACTATTCATGCACAAAATGAGATGGAATCAACTGTCATGAAAACCATTTACTTTTGTGATAAATATATGTTTGCAGGAAGAAGACAAATTTTCGTTCGTTCAAATAGAAACTACACTATTGTAAAGTAAAGAAACAATTTACTTCTTAAAAAAAGCTAAAGTCAAAGAAAGCCTAACATAATGTTTGGAAACTGTCATGTTCTTCATTTCTTAGCTTTGATGTGTTCCAAGATTCCTGTGACCCTAGCCGATTTGTCTCCTAATTCCCCTGACATATTTCCCCGAAGCTTGCCTACATTTATTACACAATGTGTTGTTTTGTGAGTGCCGATAATATCCTAAATAATATGCAGTTAGCAAAACGCCTTCCAAAGTATCAAATTAAAATCAACAATTGTTTTAGTTGCACAATGCACAAAAATACATGTTGCAAGCTATATATTCAGCAGTGTTAATGTTTCATATATTCATCTCTTTCATGCAAACTTGCTTTGGTGTTAATTTCATATACACATTATTACTTTTACATAATGTTTATTTCCAACTATGTTAATTACAAGCAGCTTGTTCTTAGAAAAGGTTTTGAGTCTTAATTGGTGATTCTTCCAATCGGTCCCTTTTACCAACTGGAAGTTCAAAGGCCGTAACTGTTGGGTTTGCTCATTTTGTTAAATGACCCATCACATATTTACTTTTACATTTGGCATGGACGTGAATACCTTTGTTCTGTGCCTTTTCAAATTTTGGCATATGTTGCAATGGCATTGCAGCAATGCTCATAGGACTTTGTCATATATTCTTTTTCATAGAATATAAACCGGAATATAAACCACCCTCGCTTCATTTGCTCCCTTTTGTTTCTAATTCTGGGATGAGTCGCTAATTAAGACACTAACCTTAACTTAGTAAAACATTACACAGCAGTCACGGTTTAAGAAAAAGACAATCAATACCAGAGTAAGTTTTATGAATACACACGAGCGCATTGGTTTCATTAACTGCTGTAGTCGACTGACAAAATGGTGTTATGACGTGATGATGTCACGCATATAATTAGCACTAAATCTAGTAGTTTTTTGTTTGTTGTTTTTTGTAAGGCACGTACACAGGTCAGTTGGTAAACGTTTCTGATTTCTGAATTCAGAAGTTCAGTCTAATTATCCTGAGCTTGCGTTTGGGTAAATACAGAATAGTTTTCATAGCACTCTATTAACATGTTATTGAACATTTAAAATTTCGCTGCTCAGTTCAATGCCTGTGTCCGCATGTGCGTTAGGCATTGCTTCGATTTTCAATACTGTTGTGCTAGAAACCATAACATGTGACACTGATTAGGCCTGATCTCCGCCATTCAATCAAGGGATTACATTTTGTATGGGTGCCTTCTTACACTAGTAGGCGGGGCACGAAATTATCGTCTCGACCAATGAACACTCGATGATGGGCAGTGATCTGTTCTGATTAGCAGCACACATACACACGCAGGTGCTGTTCGCTTGCAGTAGGTTACATTGCGCAATCAAATGATCGGCTGGTAGCTAGTTTGTCGGCAACATCAAAGCGGGAGAATTGATGTGTTCAGCATGAGACAGACCCTTGATATCGAGAGTCTCCCGGTGAAATCGTGAAATATCAGATGTCTGATAAAATTGTCTGTTTATGGGGAGTGTGTGTTAAATACAATTCATAATTACTTTAGCAAAAGATATAAACATTAAATTCTGAATACATTTGGATTAAGTCTTAAAATATAAGGAGTATAAGCATGATTTGTATCAGATTATTTTCATGCTGACAATAAATGATCAAGTGAAAGTCCAGTTATGATATTTATATTGTAGAATTTGTAAAATCCTAGAATAAGTAAAATTGTTTCCGACATGACAGGCAGTGACTTATATCATGTACATGTGTTGGCCATTGTTGTGCCATAAATGATTCTTTATTGTGCAATTAGAACTAAGTCAGATTGGAATTAAAATTACACCCAATACCCAAATGCTCTGCTCACTTGGTCACATGACCTAGCACCTTGCTTGATATAAGAACCAGTAACTTGCATGGGAGTATAGGCATGAAAAGTGAGAAATCAGCTGATCATAAACATGCATGCATGGCTTTTGTAAATTAAGTGAACCCAGGCTTGTCTGAATGCATGTAAAGTTGTTTGATCTAAATATCTTAATGTTTCATTCCTAGTGCAAGAAGAAGATACTGAAACTTTACCTTATTTTATAGATTGTTTGTTCTTTGAAACAGTTTGAAGTAGTTTTAACTGCATGTATGTTGAGCATGAACATATAGATCCTTGGCTAAACCAGTCTATAGATATATCCTTAGTTGTGCAGATTCTAAGATAATTGTATATGCTTTGCAATGGCATAAATTGGCATATGTGAAAGGCTTTTTCTGTGACAATAATTAAATAAAGTCACAATTATGTTTCTTGCTGTAGAGTGACATTTTTAAGCAACAACAAAAGAACACAAGGAAATTTCATAGGCTATCACATCTTGATGGGTCAATGGAAGACTATTTAATCTAGGTTTTTTGTATGTTACAGAAGGGTCTAACAATATATTCCTGCATTTGTTATATATTGTCATACAGTCTTTGTTAAATGGATGTATTTTTATTGCAATTGTTTGTAGATTGAGTAGTTTGGCCTCTGATTGCAGCTAGAATAGTCTTCCATCGGCCTAGATTTTTAAAATAAATGTATAATGTACTTATATTATCTTTTTTTCAGGTAAAGGAAAGAAGCAACAAGAGGAGGGTGCATGGGTAACATACTTATCTTGACTATATATCTTCTTTCTTATTTGTGATCCACTTAACTTAGCTGATACTCTTTTTGTTCTTGAAAGTCATTTCATATTGATATGATAATTATCAAGGTATCTTTTGATACTAAATCATTAGATGAATCTTAGTGATGAAATATGGTGAAGTTATTTGTATTACATTGCCATTAATTATTTTCCTTTGAAATCATCATATATAATAATGTAAACTGTATCAAACAAGATTAATATATTTATTTATTTATTTATTATTCTTTAAGGTTCAGGCTGCAAAAGATGAAATTTTGCCAGGATATGAAGAGTATCTGGTTTTGTTGCAAGAAAGAAACAGGTGACAATTTTTTTTATACATTTTGAATCAGTGCCAGTTACACATTTTCTTATGCTTCCCTATTGTTATAAGTGTATTACAAACAGGGGATCTAATGAGGGGCACCAGGGACTGAACCCAGCAGGTCACATTATCCTGACACATTTATGATAATAATGACTCCCAGCTACTACTGGAGGTGGTACAGACCTAATAGCTCATTCTGCAGAGTGTCTGTTCCAGGTACAGGAGGCCCTAGGTTCCATCCCAGGATACCACATACCAGTCTTTACAACTTGTAGTGGTATAGGTTCTTTGCTAACACTCAAGTACCATACTTTATCACTTTTAAGACTATTCGCTTATAAGACGAGTTTTTCTGGGATTATAAGACAAGGAGAAAAAATGAACTGGAGTGTCTACAAGTCATGCTGTCTCAATAAAAGGGTTAATTGGTAAAACAATGACTAATTTTCACACATGTATCTAGTGTCAGCTGCATGAACATCCTGTAGTGCATGACAGCATGACATTCTTTGATCTATGCACCAAGTCTGGCATGACAGTACACAAAATATTGGGGAACAGGGCACTGTCCTTATGTACATGCCTTCAATCAAAAATTTCATGGAGAGTTATAATCGGAAGCTGCTTATAAAAACGCATCGTTCACACCCTCTCTGTCAAGCTGCTCTGATCGACATCAGCTTGACAACAGCTTATCTCAGAGTCGGTCAACTTGACCTGTGTAATGAGGCAAGTCTACACAGAAACACCAAGTTAATTACAACTGAAGTTGAATGTAACTTTCAGTGTTTACTAACATGTAATAAGTTGTGTTTCATGCAGAACAAAGGAAGATGTGTGTGAGTCAGTTTATCATTGACTGACAGAATTCAAAGGCCAGTTACGGTAAATTATCGGCGGTCGATAATGACGGCATGTTGGGTCATTGCATAACCACTTACAAGTTTATGTGGTATGTATTCACCCCAAAATAACTTGAAAATTTTTGCCAGGTCACTAGACCTAGACGAGCCCCACGGTTTGAACATGAAATTTTGAGGAAAAATCCCTGTCTTTTAAGTGAGAAAATATGGTAAATATAAGTGTAGATCCTCGAATGGTTAATGTGTTCATGGCAATCTATATCCAGTGAAGGCAGCACTTAATCAGCGTCAAGTTGACACTGCTTCTAAATAACTGTGTTACTATTTGTGGGACAATAAACCAATCAAATTGAAGGTCGGTGATGAAGATAAACAAGTAGAACCTTCAACTCTCTGCTCAGTCTGTGTATCAATTGAAATACTTTTTACCTGAAAGTTCTCATTACTTTTATGTTTTGAACTCACCTAGTGAGTTGCAAAGAGAATATAAGTTAGCGATGATAGTCACCTGACAATTTGGGCATAATGGACCCAAACTACTAAAAATTTGTTTTGAAAAAAATTGTTATTAATTAACCAATTAATTGAAAGCATTAAGATTTTCGCAAATGTCTTTATAAGTTAAGCTTGAAAACTTATCCATATATTGGCAGTGTAATATTTTCTTTGTATAGTATTATGAGTTTTATTTTGAACTTCAGAAAATATTTATAATCCATCACTGCTTTTTTTTACTAAATTTGAGAAATAAACTGGTGGCTTTGCAAGGTTGTGATAATTAATGTGTTTGGCATTGTCTGCTATTTTCAGTCAAATGACCATTAGAATGTCATTGTTGGGACAATATTGCCAAACAGCTTTTTTTTATTTACATAAGTGCACATTAGATTTCTTATAAATTTTGTATTTTTTCTATTTTATGTATTATCAAATAGCAAGAAAAGATTTTAGTCACTATTGATAAAAAATGTTTCAGTACTTTTCAGGTAATACTTTTTTAGCAATTATGTTTTCTTAAAATACCACGTTATGTGCTGTCATTATGTTACTGCCTGGGAGCATGTCTGGTCTGCGCAGGTTTGACAAATTCAGCACTATATTGTGTGAAATTAACAATATTGTGAACTGAATATACAATACCTTTAAAAACTTCAAACTTAAGTAACAGTAGGTTGACCTTATTTGCTTATAATTGCATGTTATAGTCACAGAGTTTTTTGTTTGTAGATTGCAGAAACGCCTCAGGAAAAAGAACAAGAGTCAGATAGAGCTAGAGAGGAAAGAGCAAGGTTTTTCTCTGTACGTCAATGGCCCCCATAGCAAGGACCAACCCAGCTCCAAACACAGCAATGCACTAGTAAAAACCATCCCAACCCAACCAAAAACTGCCAGGAAACCAAAAACTGCAGGAGGTATGCTGTATACTTTAGATTCAAAGTATTTTTTGCATGTTACTACAGATTGTTGTGATAAGTTCAATAAATGATTGAAAGTAAGAAAATTTTGTCGTAGAAATAGCTCAACATTGTTTGGCATTAACACTGACATTTAAGACCATTTATTTCCTCATTTTCTGTTGTTGTTTTTTTCTTCAGAAATACATAGCACTGACACAGTTAAGGTTTTTATAGTGATGTCCAGCTATTTTGGTGGAGGAAGACCCCAGACAAATGTCTGGATCTTTTAATTGTTTCATTATTTAATCAACTTGATTGAAATTCATGTTAAGATAAGTAGAATATAAGTTTTTTCCAAACTGGTATAATTCATATTCCAATTGATGACCTTGGCTACATGATGAAAAGTATTTAAAAAATCTAATGGATTGCTCTTTAGTCTTTTAACAAATGAACAACATGTTTTTATTTTTGATTATAGATATACGGAACCTTAATGTGCTTGATCATCGAGCCCTTGATGAGATAACAAAGCTTGAGCTGGAGCGGCAGAAAGAGTCCCGTGCTAAGACAGCCCCTGGTCAGAGAGAACAGAGGAAAAACTGGAATGTACAATCAGTAGAGATTAAAACAACTCAGGGAGGAAAGAAAGTGAGAGCACCAGGTAGCAACTGTACAATTTGCCTTAATCCATTTTTTTTAACAAGACAATTTTGTTATAGTGGCAATCGTTATACTTCATATTGTCCATTTTTTTATATATAGAAACCATGAGTGATCTGATTTATCATACTATTAGTGCAAATCATATTTGCCCAGTTTATCTTGGAAAAAGATCTAACATAGAGAATAATTTGACACAAACATAACATATAATTATAAAAAAAATGTTACCTTTAAAAAGAGTAAACCTACCTTGATTTTTAAAGTTTAAAATTTCATTGCAACAATATTACACATCAATTTTATTAATTTTTAAGATAAATGATATGCCCCACCATGATGTCATTGCATAATTTTAATGTTAAGGAAACAATTCATATTCAAATGATGCCGTTATAATTTTTTCTAATTGCTATGCAACTTTTCATTTTGTTAAAAACCTTTTTAAAGTTATAAAGTTATATTTTACTTTACCAGATATCCTGACTGGTCGCTATGATGATGACTTTGAGTCTGATGAGGACAGTGATGAGATCCGGAGCAGCTGCAGTGAGAACAGTATGGATGCAGATCCAGTACCCAAGAAACTTCTTGTGAGTAACTAGCCAGACTTTGGATGTAACTCCCAGCATGCTGTTGTCTTCAAAAAGGCTTATTATACCTCCAGATATTGGGATGATGTTAGGGTCACATAGGTTGGTCCACTGTAGCTGAGACTTGTCCCGGCTTTTTCTCTGCTATTGTTACTCAATTTTTTCTGAAACTGATAAGGCTGATAAGTATGAAGCCTATTTGGGCATTTTATTGGCACATCATTATTGGCTTGATGGTCCTTTGTATATTTAACTGTGGCCAAGCAGAATATGGGGTATCTGTTGTATTCATCACCTTTGATGAACATTTTGTTAACCCATGCAAGCTAAGCAAATATTTATTCCTCTGGTAGCTGTCTGATTTGGATCTATACTATTTTGTTGCTGATTTCTAGTAATCAGGGTTGTCATTAGGAGGCGGCTGATTTGACCGCCTCAATTGAAATCGGGCTGCCTCAAATTAGAAAAAAAAAATGAAAATCAGACAGTCAAGAGCATGCCCCCAGACCCATCTAGCAACGCTTCGCACCTTTGGCGCTCGCATAGCCTAGCCTCCTCAAAAGTTAATTGAGCCTGCTCAAAATATTTCTAGTGACAACCCTGGTAATATGTCTAGTTATCTGTGTATGAAGTTGCTGGCAAATATCTAGGTATTATCTGGGGTAATGAACAAAATGTTACATGTTGTTGGTTAATTGTAGTGTGTTTGTGAAGAAGTACTTCCAGTCAGTAGGATTTGTCAGCAATTAGTGCAGCTCCTAACTGATCAGGGGCTTAACAGGGTATTTGTTCAATGTAGAATATTTTTCCAAACCATATCAACTTAAGAATATTACAGCATAATGAATAATTGTATATCTGCATTTTTCTTTTTGAACTAAATCCCCTTTTAATAAATTCATCTCTTTAAATGTGTAGGAATATTAGATATTTTTGTAAATCTTTATTTTTGAAATAGTCAATTAAATACAACCAAAACATTATAGAGTTCATATAATATTAAATTAATGATTTAAAGCTTAGTATCCTCTTTATTGGCAGTCTCATTATCTGTCTTTGTATTTCAGCGTAAGCCTCCCCCACCAAGAGAGAGTGATATGTTTAACAGTGATGACAGTATCAACAGTGAAGAGGAACAAATGATGGTGAGACAAATATCAGGTTCATTAAACGTGCCAATTTTCAATTTTAAAATTAAGTAAGGGTTTGTATCTGGCCTGGCGAGAATACATGTAATCCCCATTTACTAAAATAGTTGAGTTGTTTCTTATGAAAAAACTTAAATAGCTTAAAAATCTTGTTTTACTACTTCTACTCTCTTAATAATGGACCCATTTATAAATTAAGTGTAAAAACTGAAACAAAATTTTAAGCTGTCTATTCTGACTTATTGTTAATGGTTATTGTAATTTCCACACCTTTGGTCTATTCTGTTTTTATGTTTTTTTATGCATTTTTATTTACAAGCTGTTAACCCAATTCTTGACTCCAGGTTTCCCAGCAGATGTCTGCAGTGCTGGACCAGGACTCTGATTCGGACATTGAGGTGGATGCATCCAAGTTTTCCAAACAGAGTAGCTCTTCACCCAGGAAGGTACAGAGGCCACACAAAAATGGCCGCCACCATGCAGACTCAGATGATGATGGACCGTCAGAGAAATTGATGCTTAGCATGAGAGAGCTGCAGGTAAGTTTGACCATTGTAACCAGAAGTTTTATTAAAGTTTTCTGGCTTTCAAGGGACAAGATCTGTACATTATTTTTAAAGACATATTGGTAGTTAAACTTTTCTAAGTACTTAATTTTGATCTGATTTATGAATTTAACATTTCCTGTCACATTTATTATTGGTTAATTGCTATTGGTATTTCAATTACAGATGAATGTGATAGAAACAGTGAGCCATTTTTACAGATACCATAATTATGTACACTTAAATCATATCTTTACTACAAATTTTACTTGTTCACCTACATGGGAATTCCTGTGGGTGTAAACCTTTCTTTTCATTTGTTAATTGGACCATGACATATAGTAGTGTATCACTGAGTATTCTATCACCTCAGTATTCTATCACATCAGATACCAAATGGCTTATTTTTGTATGATGAAGTACACTATTTTGCTAATAGGTTCTTTTCTTTCTTTGTGTTTCAGAAACTGCGACAGAGTTTGGTGCAGAATGCTACCATTAAGGAAAGCCTTGCCAGGAGTGTCAGTTCTGTAAGTAGACCAGCAATGTTGATTAATCTATGCACATGTATATTTAAATACATGCATTGACATCAGAGATGTTAATTCATTTGAATGGTTTTGTTTAAATTTCAGTGATATAGATTACTTTGAGTATATGTATACAATATGTATTGTCTTCAGTGATGTTGAACTACTGAAATCCTGTATTAGTTTCTGTGATGTTGCTTTATCTTAAAACACATACAAGCTAAAATAATGTTGCTTAACTAATATGTGTATTGTGTTCAGTAACATTGCTTTATCTGAATACATGTATTTGATTCTGTAATCAGGATAAACCTTCAGTAATGTTGCTTAACTTGCTGACCTTTAATTGATCAAGACTTGGCATAATGTATTAAAACAATACATCAACCAGTTTCTGTTTGGAGCCTTGTGATTTGGTTATACAAGACTTTTTGATATTAAGTAAAATATGTCTTAGTTATTAAAAAAAATCTAGTAAACAATTATGTAAACACTCAAATGTCTGTGCATATATTATGAATTTAAAATGTTGTTCCAATAATAAACTGGTTGTTGTGAATAGTTAGTTGAAGTAATTTCCTTTTTAAGGCTTTTTGTCATAACTTTATGTTGGGTTGTAAAAATATGCTTCTTTGGGTTGATTCTTACTTCCTATTCTGAAAGGATTGTCATCATTGACTGAACTGGATCTGCTCCATGTGCTGCTGTATCTTTTGCTCTTTGCCCTTAACTTAACATTTGATAGCTAAAAGTTGTAGAATTATGTTTATTTTAGAGAAGTAGTATATGTCATGAACAAACATACCAGGATAAGAGCTGACTGATGTGGAGAATAATAACAGGATGTTATTGGATAAATAAATTTATTCAATATATCAATTATTTATTTGATCATTAGCATGATTGATTTTGTGATTGAGTGGTTGATTTATTGGCTAGGATGATGAAGACATAAGTCAGCAGTCTCCTATCCCTGAGGTGGAGGAAGACATCACTACAGATGAAAGTACAGCCCTGTATGATGGGAGTCCCCAACACCGATTGAATCTCAACAAACCAGTGATGAAACCTGATGATACCATAGTACTAGAGTTTGCTGGAGGCCCTCCTCCAAATAAAAGTGAGTGGACTTTTTATACTATTTACTATGTTGCTTCATACCTTTTCCTGATTTTCCAACATTTTTAGCTCACATGAGCACAATGTGCTCAAGGGGAGCTTTTGTGATATCGCTTCGTCCGTTGTCCGTCATCAACATTTAAGCTTGTGAATACGATAGAGGCCACAGTTTTTATCCAATCTTCATCAAACTTGGTCAGAATGTTAGTCTGCATGAAATCTTGGATGAGTTCATTATTGGGTCACTTGGGGTCAAATAGTAGGTCGCTAGGTCAAATTTTAGGAGAAAAACTTGTGAACATACTAGAGACCACATTTTTAGCCCAATCTTTACCAAACTTAGTCAGAATGTTTGTCTGCATGAAATCTTGGATGAGTTCGTTATTGGGTCATGGGGGTCAAAAAGTAGATCACAAGGTCAAATTTTAGAAATAGCTTGTGAACACACTAGAGGCCATATTTATAGGCCAAACTTCATCAAACTTGATCAGAATGTTTGTCTGCATAAAATCTTGGATGAGTTCATTATTGGGTCACGTGGGGTCAAAAGGTAGGCCACTAGGTCAAATCTTAGAAAAAGCTTGTTAACACTTTAGAGGCCACATTTATTGGCCAAACTTCATCAAACTTGATCAGAATGTTTGTCTGTATGAAATCTTGGATTAGTTTATTTTTGGGTCACGTGGGGTCAAAAAGTAGGTCACTAGGTCAAATCTTAGAAAAAAAGCTTGTTAACACACTAGAGGCCACATTTGTAGGCCAAACTTCATCAAACTTGATCAGAATGTTTGTCTGCATGAAATCTTGGACGAGTTCAATATTGGGCCATGTGGGGTCAAAAAGTAGGTCACTATGTCAAATCTTAGCAAAAGCTTGTGAACACACTAGAGGCCCCATTTATGTCCCAATCTTCACCAAACATGATCAGAATGTTTGCCTGCATGAAATCTTGGATGAGTTTATTATTGGGTCACATGGGGTCAAAAGTAGGTCACTATGTCAAATCTTAGCAAAAGCTTGTGAACACACTAGAGGCCCCATTTTTGGCCCAATCTTCACCAAACTTGGCCAGCATGTTTGCCAGTATGAAATCTTACATATGTTTTGAAATGAGTCCTATGGATTCAGTAGGTTTCTTGGTAAAATTCTAGAAAATGTTATCAACCCAGTGGCCACACTAATGGTCCAGTCTTCACCAAAGATTTCTAAAGTAAATTACTCTTAATTACTTGATGCCAGATTTTACTAAAAGCCTGTGCCATCAGGTGAGTGATTAAGGCCCTCTTGTTTATATTGTTATGACTTACTACCACTTTGCAAAAAGAATTTTACCATTTTCTGGTATAAATCAAAGACTTCTTTAAGCAAAATAGCATTTCTAAGCCTATTTAAAATGTCTTAGCCCTCACCACTTGGGCTTGAGTCTGTGCAGGACGTTCATTTGGAAGGGTCTTCCAGCCTGTCTGTATTGCACCAGTAGTTCTAGACAGACTTTTGTGTGAGGACTTCTTCCAGAAGAAGGAAATTTTTCAAACATATATGATCGTCATTGTAAAGCCCAATCAATAATTACTAGTTTCCTTCAAGAAATGCCTTTAAAAAGAAAAGACAAAGAAAAATCATATGTTGTTTTATATTCATTGCTGTTACTTTTTTTCAGAGATAGAGAAGAATCTGAGTGCAGCACGTCGTAAGGATGCTGATGATGGTGAATACACAGGTGCTTTGAGGAGGCCTGGTTCCAAGGAGTCTGTCAAATCTGGCAGTCGGTCACCTGCACCCAGATCATTAGGTAATTGGACATCTATTTCCATGATTATAAAACTTCAAAGTTTAAGTCTGAGGCAGTCAGCTGCTTGAGAATTTTCTCATTCATAAGCTCACTGTTTTATCACCTCTCTCCGTGGGTTCATGTAAGGGCACTTAACCTGATTATTTTCTTTGAAAATGCATTTTACCAGGCTAAAGGATGATTTTTGAGTTGATATAAAATGTAAAAAAGTAATGAAGAATGAATAAGATCCATGCTCCTATTACTCAAGAATCAGTCAAAAGTGCTCCTGCAATGGTGTTATTTTGTTCTAATTCAACGCTACATTATGCTTTAATTGGGAAATAGATGTTTAGTCAGTGGGAGCTAATGCCAAGTATATCAGCGTTTCAAAATGCATTATAATAATGTCACAAATTTTATCACAGCAAGATGCATCTTTCTTGATGGAGTTAAACTTGTTGATAAGAGTACAATAATGATATATGCTTCAAGTATTTATTTTGGTACATCAGATGGACCCAGCAAGAAGGCGCGACCCCTGTCAGCTAACCGTCGCACCCCAGACGCTGTCAATACAGACACAGACAGAGAGGCCTCAGCTGTGCTAGCAGCTCTGAGAGCCGAGAATGAAAAAGCTGCCAAGTTTTCTAACGATGACAAACAGGTAGGTAGCATTCTACCTCAAAATAACAAGTATATGTATACATACTGTCTTTTTTTTGTTACTATGGAGGATCTGGGAGGAACTAATTATGCACCTAAGGGGCACTCATCATGTAGTTATAGAGTCATCTACGTGTTACTTCTCTGACTGCATCGTCTCCCACTGCATGTTTTCAAGTTTCATTCATCTGAAGGACTAACTGTGGGACGGTCTTCCAGCTGATTTGTCTGGGATCTTCCGCCACCAAAACAGCTACACTGACTGTAATTGGTCGCTGCAATTTAATTCATAATCATAACAATAAGCATAGATGCACCACTGGTATCCAGAAGATTATTTGCATAATGGCATACACTGGAATTTGGATTTGCACTTTGAGGTGACAGTTTACAAAAGATGTCAAATTGATTGACAGAATGAAAAGAGACAATTATAAATTGAATATTCTGTGTGTGCATTACAATTGTCTATTTTACCAAGGAAAGTCATGAGATAAATATGATACCTTTAGTATGGGTGTTCTATGGTCAAGTGGTTAGAGGGGCTTACTTGTAACTCCTCAACTCCTCTCAGCAAGGGTTTGACAAAAGTCTAATAGTTTCTGTTCTAATTAATAAAAATTATGACTTTTCCATTTTTATACTCTCTTTGGATACTTCTTGTTCCATCAATTAATCAGTAATTCCAGTTGTTGCCATTGTTTAAAATGCAAATAAAGAAATAAAAGGAATAAATAAAACTTTCTTGCATTAGTAATTTTATATTTTAATTGATGTTTTTTTTAATTAATTTGCAGCCATCAAAAAAGAAGCCATCATCGAGAGGTGATCATACAGGTTATGACAGATCTGAGATGCCCCCTCGGGCACACCAGATGCGGGTATCCAAGAGCCCACAGTCAAGTGTGTCAGACAGCACCAATCAGCCCCTGGTTCCTCGAGACAAGATTGGACAGATAATGGAGAGGGTTCTCAGAATGACCCCTAAGTGAGTATCAAGTGCCCTTTTCCATTTGTTTGTTAACAAGCAATTCTTTAACTTAGTAACAATTGGTAGAGCGTTTGTTCCAGGTACTGGAGGCCCGGTGTTTGATCCTGGACCACAACAGTTAACAAGCAATTCTTTAACTTAGTCACAATTGGTAGAGTGTTTGTTCCAGGTACTGGAGGCTCGGTGTTTGATCCTGGACCACAACAGTTAACAAGCAACTCTTTAACTTAGTCACAATTGGTAGAGCATTTGTTCCAGGAGGCTTGGTGTTTGATCCTGGACCACAACAGTTTACAAGCAATTCTTTAACTTAGTCACAATTGGTAGAGCTTTTGTTCCAGGTACTGGAGGCCCGGTGTTTGATCCTGGACCACAACAGTTAACAAGCAATTTTTTAACTTAGTCACAATTGGTAGAACGTTTGTTCCAGGTACTGGAGGCTCGGTGTTTGATCCTGGACCACAACATTCCAAAATTGTTAAAATGGCAGTGGTACCTGCTTGCTAATGCTTAAATTAATATAAGGGTAGTTCCACGACTGGTCGGCCTAGTGTCAGGATAACATGACTGGGTGTGACATCATGCTATACACAGTGAAGATAATGCTATTTCTGCTTCTAGTGGACACTGTCTCCAAATAACTGAAATATGTTGGTCACACAATAAGCCCAACAAACTTCTATTTGTTTTTGGTTATAACGAAATGCAAATGTTTCTATGGTTATTATAGCAGACTTAGCCGAAACAGCTGTGAAGTTCAGAAAGCTTTTAACAGTAGCTGGCTTTTTTTTCATCATGTTTTCACTAATGCTTTAGTAATTTCTACATAAAAAGATTATAGTTAAATCATTCTTGTACATAAAAGATGTTAGGATATCATTTTATCAAGGGTCCACTGATTTTCAAACAATGTAATTTGTTTTTTTCTTGTGTTATTTTGAAACTTCTGTAGCAAATTTAAATTTCTTTAACATGGTAATGATTATTAATTTTTGTTGTTGTTGTTGTCACGTTGGAGAAACATTGATATCGACATGATGACCATACAAAAAAATAAACAATTTTTCAATTGCTGTGTGACTTTAAGGAAAAACAAATCATACCATATTAGCTACTACTGTTTTATAACAAACAATGTCAAATGCATTATGTTTAAATGCTTAAAAAAGATGCGTTCACATTTTAGCTTCACTTCAGTAGATAGAGAAAGGTAACAATCCCATATAAAGGCAAACAAATGTTATTAACCTTTACATAGATCATTTAAGTTGTCTTCATATTATCTTTGTAATTTCTGTTCATGTTTTGTTGTTTGTTTTTGTTTTGTTAAGGCTTTTTTACTAAAGATTTTTTGTTTGAAATTATTAATATCTGTTGTGTATTAATTTCATTTTATATATACTCTTGGGAACAAATAAATGGTCCAAAAAGATATGTTTTTTTAAGTTGTTTTATATATGTATGTATTATTATTCTTTATATATTACAATTATAATGAATGATCAAATGAAATTAACACCTCAAGTTAATATTCAAATAAATGATGAGTCTAAGTAGACATAATCTTTCATGGTTTGCAATAATTTGCTTATTGTATGCATAAGCTTAAATTGTTGGTCATTTTAATGGCATTCTTTCATATAGTAAAACAGACACATACCAGACAAATGTTGAATCTGCATAGTCTCTTTATGAACAAGTAGAAATAAAAACGACAAAAAGTAACCATTAATAGCTTTTTATTAGCTTAAAAATTAATATAGGGAATACATGTATAAGAAATAATTAAATAACATTATTGTTGACACAGCATGTATATGATGAATACAATTCCTTATTCTTAGATGAAATGTATTTAATTGTTTTTGTGGGTCTGAATTTTTATTGCTTTGTAATTTCTTTAATTATATTTCAGAATCTTGCCATATTATCCATTACCTGTTAACCATTAATGCTTGTACAGGTGGTAGGCAGAAGCATTCTCATATTTTTAAGTCAAATGTATGGGAAAAACATCTTACTTACCTAGAAGGGAAATAACTCACAGTATTTGAAAAGTAAGAGTAATGTCCTTTCATTAGAGGGTTTACAATGCTATCCAGCTTACAATGCTATCCAGCTATTTCACAGTGTTGCCTATGTTGCAGACACCAAAGACGGTTAGTAAAGATGTTGGGAAGGATAGAACAGTCAGTAGTGGCAGACAGCCTGGATATACAGGAGAGCGTACAGCCTCCCCCACCATCCATACGGGCACGAAAGTCTGTCGACAGGCCAATGAAAGCCACCAAGCCTGCCTCTATACAGGTCAGCTTCCTGATATATCTATCATATTATCTCAGTCGTAACTGTTCTAGACTTTTTGGCAAGCAGCCATTTGAGTTGCGGCTAAATAAATTGAGAATTAAGTCTGCTGTGTTGAAGGGTGAATATATATGTTTATTGCAAAATTTTTCAATCCAGATTAGAAGCTTCAGTTAGGAAATTTTTGTTTGACATCTTCACCAGTTGCTGAAACCGAATTATTGTCTTCATAGATCAACTGTTATAACCAAGTTTATATTTTGTTTTTATGATGCTGGATCTGGGACGGCAAAACTATGTTACGTCAATAATTTGCAGTTTGTCACATATTCATCCTTACCTTACCTGGGGGTAAGGAATTTACATATTCAGAACATGTACTAAATTCTTATTCTTCTTATCGATTTTACTTCATGTTTTTTTATAATTTTAGAGTCCCTCTGATGACAAAAGTGTGATTGATGTGACCCTGAAGATCACAAGTAACTGGGGTCACCCAATGCGCCTGGGCCTGACAGAGATCCAGGTGTATGACAATAACCACAGTTTGGTACCTGTCGCAGCCTCTGATGTCACTGTGAGAGGAGCTGAAGACCACAAGGGAACCATTGACCTGATCTTCAATGGGAAATTTAAAGTAAGTATAGATAGTTTAACGTAAGCAAGAATAGTTTAAGGTAAGCAAGAATCATTAAAGGTAAGCAAGTAGTCCATGGTAAGCAAGGATAGTCTAAGGTAAGCACAAATAGTTTGGGGTAAGCAAGGAGAGTTTAAGGTAAGCAAGAATCATTTAGGGTAAGCAAGGATAGTCTAAGGTAAGCATAAATAGTTTAGGGTAAGCAAGGATAGTCTAAGTTAAGCACAAATAGTTTAGGGTAGGCAAGGATAGTCTAAGGTAAGCACAAATAGTTTAGGGTAATCAAGGATAGTCTAAGTTAAGCACAAATAGTTAAGGGTAAGCAAGGATAGTCTAAGGTAAGCACAATAGTTCATGGTAAGCAAGGATAGTCTAAGGTAAGCACAAATAGTTTAGGGTAAACAAGGATAGCCTAAGGTAAGCACAAATAGTTTAGGGTAAGCAAGGATAGTCTAAGGTAAGCACCATAGTTCATGGTAAGCAAGGATAGTCTAAGGTAAGCACAAATAGTTTGCGGTAAGCAAGGAGAGTTTAAGGTAAGCACAAATAGTTTAGGGGTAGCAAGGATAGTCTAAGTTAAGCACAAATAGTTTAGGGTAAGCAAGGATAGTCTAAGGTTAGCACAAATAATTTAGGGTAAGCAAGGATAGTCTAAGGTAAGCACAATAGTTCATGGTAAGCAAGGATAGTCTAAGGTAAGCACAAATAGTTTAGGGTGAGCAAGGATAGTCTAAGGTAAGCACAAATAGTTTGGGGTAAGCAAGGATAGTCTAAGGTAAGCACAAATAGTTTAGGGTGAGCAAGGATAGTCTAAGGTAAGCACAAATAGTTTGGGGTAAGCAAGGAGAGTTTAGTAAAGCACAAATAGTTTAGGGTAAGCAAGGATAGTCTAATGTAAGCAAGGATATTTAAAGGTAAGCAAGGATAGTCTAATGTAAGCACGGCTATTTAAAGGTAAGCAAGGATAGTCTAATGTAAGCAAGGATATTTAAAGGTAAGCAAGGATAGTTTGCTTCTCCAGATAACGAATAGACTGTTGACTGGATGTCAATCCCCTCAAAATGTACATCTTTCTTCAGCTGTCTACAACACCACATAAATTAAACATTCATGTGTGAATAGTTCCATTAGAAAATACATAGCATCAGTTATAAAAAAAAGGCAATAGATGATTTTTTACAGAACATTAAACTGATCTGCAGGCTTGGGAGATTTGTTACAGATTAAGGGGAAAAGGAAAAGTATAATTAAGTATTAATTATAACGTTGTCTTTTCTAAATAGGGATGAGAACATTTATTGGTTAAATGTTGTATATTGATAATTGTTGATAAATACAATTTCCTTTCTATTCTGGTTGTTTAGGTATTGAAATTTGCACACTTTTAAGAAAATGAGATGCATAATAAATTATCTTTGCTGAACAGGCAAAAAAAAAAAAAAGACATGACAGGCTAAAAGAAATACACGTTTTGGAATTTATTAATACCATCTTCATCATGGATATTATTATAACTATTTTAACACTTATATAATTATAACCATAAATGCAATGATTGCACTTAATTACAACCAGTTTAACTTTTATATTATCTATTTGAACTATCATTACACCTAATCAATATTAATATGCCACTATTACACTAATAGTATAACCCTCATTATACTAATATTGTTACATTATCCATCTTTACACCAACCAATATTTTAATATCCATCATTACACCAACCAATATCATAATATTCATCATTACACCAACCAATATTATAATATCCACCATTACACCAACCAATATTATATTATTCATCATTACACCAACCAATATCATAATATTCATCATTACACCAACCAATATTATAATATCCACCATTACACCAACCAATATTATAATATTCATCATTACACCAACCAATAATGTAATATCCATCATTACACCAACCAATATTATAATAATCATTACACTTACAGATCCGGAGGTTGCGGGTTCAAACCCAAGACTTGATTAGTTGTTAGTAGTGGCTTCCCTCCTATCGCTCGGGGTTAAGGGGACAGCATTATGCCTGACTCTTTGGTGTCAGTACAATGGAACGGCCGGGTTCAGTCCCTGGGCACCTCATAAGTGCCCCTGTGCTATAATGATAGAAATGTTGCTGCACAGTATTGGCAAAAATCCCGGCAAAATCCAAATCCAAATCAATACACTTACCAATATTATAATATCCATTATTACACCAAACAATATTAAAATAACCATCATTACACCAACCAATATTTTAATATCTATCATTACACCAGCCAATATTATAATAACCATCATTACACCAAGCAATATTATAATAACCATCATTACATCAACCAATATTAAAATCTCCATCATTACACCAACCAATATTTCAATATCTATCATTACACCAGCCAATATTATAATAACCATCATTACACCAACAAATATTATAATAACCATCATTACACCAACCAATATTGAAGTAACCATCATTACACAAACTAATATTATAACAACCATCATTACACCAACCAATATTATAATAACCATCATTACACTTACTAATAATATAGTAACCATCATTGCACCAACCAATATTATAACAACCATCATTACACCAACCAATATTATAATACCCATCATTACACTTACCAATATTGTAATAACCATCATTACACCAACCAATATTATAATAACCATCATTGCACCAACCAATATTTTAAAAACCAGCATTACACCAACCAATATTATAAAATCCATCATTGCACCAACCAATATTATAATAACCATCATTGCACCAACCAATATTTTAAAAACCAGCATTACACCAACCAATATTATAATAATTATCATTGCACCCACCAATATTTTAAATAACCAGCATTACACCAACCAATATTATAATAACCATAATTACACTTATCAATAGTGTAATAACCATCATTACACCAACCAATATTATAATATTACAATAACCATCATCACACCAACCAATATTATAATGACCATCATCACACTTACCAATATTATAATAATCCATCATTACACCATCCAATATTATAATAACCATCATTGCACCAACCAATATTATAATAACCATAATTACACTTATCAATAGTGTAATAACCATCATTACACCAACCAATATTATAATATGACAGTAACCATCATCACACCAACCAATATTATAATAATCCATCATTACACCAACCAATATTATAATATCATTACACCAACCAATATTATGATATCCCTCATTACACCAAC
Source organism: Sinonovacula constricta (assembly GCA_007844125.1). Lineage (NCBI taxonomy): Eukaryota > Metazoa > Mollusca > Bivalvia > Cardiida > Solecurtidae > Sinonovacula > Sinonovacula constricta. Next base: position 91,600,945 of record CM017555.1, read on the forward strand.
CAGTATTATAATATCTATTGTTACATCAACGAATATTATAATATCCATCATTGCACTAACGTTATAATAATTACACTAATATTGTCACAACATTCTTTATGCTAAAATTATAATTACTATTACTACACTTATATTATGACAAGTATTATTACAATTATTTTATTACAACCATTTATTATTACATTTCTTATTATCTCGACTGCCAGACCAACAAGGAGCGTAACATGTGGAGCTGTCGCTACCATGCCAGGAGAGGGGTGGAGGTGTCATTCAGGGTAAAGAACCCCGGCACATCGGACAACTTCTCTGTGTCTCAGCTGAAGTTCTGGAACTTTAACAAGAGCATCAATGTAAGATATTTTCCCCTTAATCAGCTTTGCATACAAAGGCAAAGACAAATAGTGTAGATTCCTCCTAGGAGCTGTCTGATCTGGACCAGCAGCTTAGTCTTGAATGTCTAGTTATCACTGCTTAGAGTTGTAAGTTATTCGTTAATAAGAAATGTAATAATAAGTTGATTGTTCATAGCTTAGTGCTGTATGTTTGAAATTCTGACTTAAAGGTGATATTCAGCAGTTCAGATTTTTTTCTTTCAAAGATCCAAATAAATCAGTTGTTGACAGAAAAGATCTGGCAAAATGCTGATTTTTTTATGTCATACTTAGATGGGAAAGGTGAATCTCAATACATCACTAGTCATTACAAATAGGTATTTCCTATCTGAGCCATGCTGCACAGTTTATAATCATGCACTTTTTATAATCATTTGGATTATTTTACCGATTTCTACTGTCTTACAATTTAGACAGTGTTCAAAATCGTCTTTTCTTAGACAAACATGTAAGTTTAAATTGTTGTAGAAATTAAGTGGCAATTCACCCAATCCAGATTTACGTCTGTTTGATACCACCTTTAACTTATCTATGTATCTAAAGGAAATTTTGTCTCTACTGGTTAGACTAATTCTTTTGAAGAGATTTAAGTTCATAACTTTTGCCATTAGTTAGGAAGATAAATTTGAAATATTTACAAAAAGTCTGTTCCATTTTTTAGAAAAGAAAAATTATTTTACAAATGAAACTCTCCATACTTGTCTTTATTTCAGGATCTGGATGTTGGGGTGAAGGATGTACAGATCTTTATAGCTGGGGAACTGCTGTACTCGGGTATAGTGGAGAAGGGGTGCGGGAACCAGGTGTTTGATTATGGTCATGTGATCTCCCTCCAGCCCCCACCCCCAGCGGATGAGCCCAAAACAGTTGTGGAGGTAGAGCAAACCTCACCAGAGGATAAACAGTTGCATGAAGCTTCAAGAAAGTCAGATTATCCTGTCCATGTAAATAATTCCATAAGAAAATCTATACCTTCTTCAAACAGTGTGGAAAAAAGACCTGCGAATGTGAGTAAACGAAGTGAAAGACGGTCAAAGAATGAGATTCGTATGTCTGAATCTAGAGAGAGCGCAGCATCATCAGTTAGTGAAAGTCGCAGCAGACCGCCTATATCACCTAGAGGTGAGAGGTCACCATCTCCTGCACCAAAGTTTCCAGCTAGCCTTCAATCTCCACGCAGTCTAAATAGTGCCAGTCACCGAAGTATCTCACCGTCACCGACAAGGGAGAAAAAGAAAACTTTCCGTAGTATCAGTATGTCATCTCAGTCATCAGCGTCCTCTGGTGGTGAGATGGTACAGGGGTCAGGAGCAGGCTCCAGTCTGTTGACACCAAGAGAATCAGACCATCCAGCCAGAAGTGAGACTCGAACCTTGACCCATCCAACTGTCAACAGTTCATCATATGCTAGTGTGGGCTCTGACAGTGAAAGTGAAGATAGAGGTAAGTAGATAACAGCCTGCTGCATTTATTAGCAAAAGAAAATGTAGATATTTACTTTCAAACTTCTTGTGAAGGTCACAACACATTGTTTGAGCATGTTTGGATCTAGAAGTCTTGTCTAAGCCTAATTATGAGTAAAGTACTTTTTATAAGACTCAAAAGTCAGTATATGTGCATTTGTAGAGAATTGGTAGGTTAGCATAGTTTATGTACAGTTTGTATTTATCGTGGAGACTTTTAATTACAGCTCTAGACAGCTATTTTAGTTGTGTTTTTTTCATGTGAGATAAGTTTTAGAATCTGATTCTTATTACAAGGTGTAAATGTACGGTTGCTTGACATGTAATCAGCAAGCCTGTGGTTTAATCCTAGTCGCAGTAGTTCCGATTTTCCTGTTGATGAACATAACATTTATTTGACTTTTTTTACGATTGAATGAATAGTTTGATTGGAACTTTGTCCTAAACAGGGTGTTGATTTTTAAATCAGAAAAATCCATGTCCTGTAAAAAAAATAAATTATGCCTTGTTTTTACTTTTGTGTTAACAAACAGTTAAAATGTTGCATCATAAGCTTTTTTCGCAGGTATGCAAACACTGCATATAGTGTGTAAATTTGTTTTAAATATATATATAATACATTATGTTTAAGTAGTGGTATAGCTCCCTTGCTAGTGCTCAAGCAAATGTTGTACGAAATGTTGATAACTGGTCAATCCAATGTCAGGATAATTTTACTGGGTGTGGTATCAGCACAGCATTCTATATGTATTAAAGGCAGCACTATATCTGCATCATGTGTACACCATCTCCAAAAAACTGAAATACTATTGGGGAGACTTGTGGGGGCAACCAGATGAACCAACCAACAAACATAACATACACCATTTTATACAACCAGCATAAGTGCACTTTACTCATAAGAATTTGTGCATTTGTTTGTGATAAGTTTAAATTTAAATAGATGCAGTAGAAAATGTCAGACTGTCAAAATAATAATAGGAGCTGAAGTTGCATATAAATTACAGAACTGTCCATGGTACGATGGTGTCAGATGTTGCCATAGTTGGTTGTGGTCTTCCTTAGCTGAGCTGTAAGAGTGTAAATAAAACAACTGAGTAGTATAGGATTAATAATGAAAGCTTCAGTAAAAAGCATATATATTTAGCATGGAAAAAGTTTGTATGTATAATTAGCCTTGCTGTTCATCTTACTGCTAAACAATAACAAATTGGCTTGTATCATCAATTACAAGACAATGAGTTAAATTGAAGTGAAAAATTTTGCAAAATGAAAATTTACATAAATAATTAGAAAAACAAAGTAGAACACCCATAGGTTTTTGTGTGTGTATAGTTGTTTCAAAGTTTGGCCTGGTTAATATGATCTTAGACAGTTTCAATTATAATAATTTAAAGTACATGCCAGTTGTATAATTATTTTTGTTTTAGAGTTAGGCTGAAATATAACCTAAAATCAACTCTTTTTTTATTTAAGAAAATCCTTAAATGTTTATCTGTTACATTTTCTAAAATCCAATTGTTTTTATAGCTGGCAAGTACATGTATATAACAGGTGTTTTGCCTTAACCCCCTGCCCCCCCACTTGCACTCCACCCGAGTTTTACCAGTGAGACTTAATGACATGTGTGTGAAAATGTTTTCCATCTGATTTATTTATAACCCTTATCATGCCATGCTGTAATTAATAATAAGCAATTCCAAACCTTAGTTATCTGCTTTCAGTTTGATGCAGTGGTTATAAGACATATTGCTAGTCGTAGCAAATAGACTAGATCCTGATTAGAAAGCTCCCAGCAAACGCTAGCTGATCTAGATTCTCATTGTTAGTATTAACCTGAACAGTTCATGCTTAGCAGGTTAAATGTTAATAAAAATTATTGGATCAAAGCTTCTATTAAACATACTCTGAATCCCTTTTTAATAATGTTTGTTACTCAGAAAAGAAGACCAGAGTATATAGGACACATGCTGAAGTAATAACAGGTGTTTTGAATCTGATGTATTGAGTTGCACATAACTTTGTTCCATAGATTTGATGCACCTCTTAGGAATGAAGGTTATCTCCATTGTCAAGTAAAATGAAATAGCACTATGACAATGCTATGCAAAAATACTTTTATAAGAAAATTCTGACGTAGTTAAAGGGGCTTGAACACAGTTAATTAGAACTTTTCACTCAATACAAATGTACATTTTTTATTTTGGGCAATTAAAAACCATAATCCATCTAGCTATTTAACAACAATAGGCTGGGGCGGAGCTAGGATTTTACCTAAGAGGCGGTATTACTCTTCCTGAAAATTTATGCAGAAGGATCATAATTGTAATTATTACATTTTACACCCCATATTTGCCACTTATGATATATAAAAGACAAAAATTAAATCCTTTGAAAGTAGAAATTAAGGATCCAAGACTGATTTTATATACATGTACACATTTGGTATGGGGGATGGGGGCAAGCTCCCCAATGGAGACTTTTGATTTCTGAATGCTTGAGGTAAGCTATGTTGTGTTTCAGGACCAAAACTGATATTAATCTACCAGCTGTTCTTAGCTCACCAGGCCTCAAGATGCATTGTGTGTGAGGATTTGCTAAACAAGAAACCTATGATCATTAGATGCCAAAGGCATGCTCGTATACACAGTTAGTCCTGTAATTAGATTTTAAATTATAAAGCCAGGGTCTTCAGTTGAGAGATCATTGCCATCATGATCTTCTTGTTTTAAATTGCATTTGTTTGATATTTATATATGTTCCTGTAACTTTATGGAGGTGCTCAAACTGTGTCCCTGTCCCCTAAATCTGCTACTGATAACTTCAACAAATATTGCAGATCTTGATCAGACAGCTTCCCAATAGAGTAATAGCTACAATATTTAGAGCTTAAGTATTCTTTCTGAAAAAAAAAGGTGTGCTGCTTTTAATTTGTGAATACGTGGGGGCTGAAAGTTGATGCCATTCATTGGTATATCTAGTGACATTATTCTGTAGCTTTGTATACTTGTACTTTTGTTCTGGCTGCCTTGTCAAACAGTCTTTTGTGATCTGAGATTAATAAATTAGTTGAAATGGTATGCTACACTGCATTTTTCTTAAAATTTTAATATAAATGTACATACAAAATGCTAATAATTGAATGGGTTTTCATTTATTGAAATCTGAATATCTTTCGTCTATGCTATCAGTATTGCAAAAGTGAAAGCTACATGCAAAACTATATCATTTTCTCCCATAAATCAAAAATGCATATTGTTATAAAGTCATTATTGAAGTTAAATACACATGCATGGCTGATATTTGCCAACCTTTGAGAGTTTGTAGCTATATGTTGACATGTTTTATATTTGATCAATCAACCATTTGACTTGCTCCATTTTCTTTGACAATAGAATTATAGTCAATGTCTTCTTCTTTTTGTGAAAGGTCTTTTGTTGTATTTCCCTATCTGTGATACTAAATGTTAGTAGATAAAAGCCAGTGCAAATCAACAATTAGCCTTCAGTAAACAGAAATAAACACTCATACTGTCAAGGTAGTAACAACCAAGAAGTTCAATCCTTTCGTTCATGATTTTGCCATTTTATGCCTTTACATAGTATTCAGAATTATTACTATTTATCTTTGTAGAATCTGTATCAGTTAGGGTTTATTTGTGGACAGGTTTAGTCTGTGATCTCTTAATATATGTTGAACATACATGTATTCTAAACAGATCTTAATCTGTTGCAAAGAAATCAACAAAATAAGAAGAAGTTTCCAAGGTATATACATGTACTATGAATAAAAGGATTAAATCAATTCTGTGTTAGCCCATTAATATATTAACATTGTTAATATCATTAAGATAATGTAAATGTAGTCAAGAAGGGAGTGCATTGACCCCTGATGCAGGTGGCTGGCTGGAGACAGAACAGGGTCTGTTTTAGTAATGCAGTGCTTTTTCTTCCTTCTGCTGGCAACATTTCTATACACCCTTAAATTGTGAAATATAATGTCAACCAAAGTATTGTCAATTTTTGTTAAGTCCTTATTTGGTATCTTTCTAAAATTATTTCTGAACATCATATACCACACATTTTTATATAATGTAATATTACACACCAAGAGTGGGGAATCTGGTAACTGAAATACTGTTGATGGGACGATGAACCTAATAAACAAACAAGCAAACAAAAAATCTAAAAAATTGGACGTTTATAATGATGTGTGGGATGTGATGTTTTTCTTTTTGCATAGATGCAGGACATTAATAAGCAACATTTTACAGGATCTTCCCAAAAACAATAATTTGTTTTTTTGAGAGAAAAATGGTCTAAACTGTAGTCCTATCTGACATTTTTACAAATGTCTCTGTTTTTGCTGAAATCCCCATCATTCTTATTTATAGATTTGAAAAGAAACAACATATATTGTGACTTATCACATGATTTGTGCTGACTTACAATTGAGATATAGTTTCCAATCGTATTTTATGTGACTAAAGTGTGAGTTTGCAGAATGTAACCATAAATTCCACTACTAAACAGGGTGAAATATTGTTGGATTTATATCATAGGTAAAAAACTAGCAGATACCACCTTCAATGTGCTCTGGTTTTCCTGGTTGATTATAATGCTTAGTAACATCAGTAGTTTTGAACACAATTTGTCATAAATGGTCTTATTTTTTAAAGAGACTAGTCTTTATTGATGCATGTTTTTTGTGGTTTAATTCCACTTCATTCCATTAAGACATATTTTTATATTAAATCATTTAACCAGATGCCGATAGTTTAGAGACATTTTGTTTAGGTAGGCGGCACACAAACTTAATGGATGTTTCCATTATGGAGCATTGAGCATTATGCATCAACAAGAAACTATACTGTGTTTGTAATTGCAAGTACATAATAATCCTAGAATACATCAAGGGTGTTCTTTATCTTGCAAATAACTCAATTATAGATGAGCTATTTATTTTACCAGTGTGCTTAAAATTTGAATGCACTATAGAAACATTAGTGTGGCAGATTGACGTAGTATGATAGACATGTATACCAACTTCCCTTATATTCAATAGTTATTTTGTTAAACGAAGTTACTAATTGAGCGGCTGGTGTTTACATAATGCTGTAAGAACCACATGTCTCCCTATTGGGCCACCTTGATCAGATAATGATTATGCGTTTAACCTGTAGCTTTCTTTAAACAGATTTATTTGGCTTGGGCAAAAAGTGTAGATCTAGATCAGATGTTTGATCAGGATCTGCTCCATTGCTGCTGACTCTCCAGCAATATGTTTAGGCTCCATTGCATGTCAATGTTAGAAGATGACGAAGAATTAGTCAAGGCTGTTTACAAATGTAGCAAGCTTAAGGTTAATCCTTATTCTGCTGCATTTGAATTTTTTGTAAGAAGCCTATCTTGATTATTAGTTATTCTGTAACAACAATATGCACAGATTGTTTGTAATATTTCCAGAGACTTGGAAGCCAATAGTGCAGATCCTGTTTAAACAGCTCTAACTTGAAGCTGGCTCATGTAAATCTACACTATTTGCCTTGGCAAAGTCAATTTATGCTTAGCAGGTAAAGAGTTGATTTCAAGTTAGTTTCAAGTTGCATTTAGAAAGCTTACTATTGAGTTTTTCCCAATAATAGCCCCATTCTAACCTGCCTCTTAACAGATATCCTTTCTTTGAGGGGTTTTAATGCATTAAATATTGTCCCTCACTTCGAATGGCTGCTATAATAATGTTATGCATGGTTTTATTTTTCCGCCTTCACTTCATGCCTTTTGTCTGATTTAGATAGGTAAGGAAGGGCTGAAATTGGGTAATGAAAGCAGTGAAAATCAACGAAGCAATCAAGTGAAATATTCCCTGGCAGACATGAGAACTGGGTGCATGACAGGGTTGGTTCACAAGAGTTAGATAGTTGCCCTTTAAAAGCCTGTAGTCTGGGTGGGTAGGGAGAGTGGACAAGAATGATAAGATAAAAACAGTTGTTAGTGCTTGTTTGTTGTCCACCATTTAAAGGCATTCAATTGTTCAAGTGTTCAGGTATATGCATGTTTGGAGAGTTTGTTTATGTGGAATACCATCAAATTGCTGAAAGCACCATGTTCTGATATAATACATCGTTCACAACATGGAGACCAGGGTCTTTTAGTTGGTTTGTTTGGAATTTTTAATCCGTACTTCAAGTAAAAGTGAGAGGAAAGATGTTTTTAACTTACCTTGGACTTAAATGGAGTTAAGATTGAATTTTCTTCCAAAGGCAGTGAGGATTAAGTGATGTCAAGGATATTTTGTTTTATTTTGATTCTTAATAAGATACATGGAAGCATGAAAAATATTAATAAACAACAAGATAAAAATCACATATATGATGATGTTCTTGTTGAAATGTTTTAAATGTGTGTCTGAAGTTAAAAAACATTTTAAATTTTTTATAGAATTTCATTAAAATAAGGGAATATAATTTACAGATATGCAATTTTGAATAAGTAGTTTTCTAATATATTTATTTTAAATGGATTATTTATTGAAGCTGTTGTGAAGGTTTAAGTTAATATAAGTTTATATGCCAGGTTTTCATTTGGAGTAAATTGTAGTAGATAATGAGCAAAATTATTTATTTATTGTTGATTATCATCTGGATTAAACTGTTGTCAAGTGAAAATATTCATTTGAAATTGTTCTCTTTGGCAGTATAATGCAAGATATCTTCTTTGAATATGAATATTGAATGATAGATATTCAGTATGTTGTATGTTGGTCATAGATTTATGGGAAAGTGCAATCAATCCAAGGTGGCTTATTTACCCATTATAATAGCTTTTCATTAATTGTTTACAGTAAATATTGACCATGGCAGCATTATAATTGTGCAAAATCATAAGTATACGGAAAATCAATAAATTATTCAACATTAGTTGTGAGGCCATATTAGGTTTTAGTTAAGACTATAGTAATGCTGATATCATGGGAAAACCATTTTGGTTTCTACATCATAGAAGTCTTAATTTGTAATTGGATAATTTGCTAGTTATAACTTTGTGCCCCAATTTCTTGATTTCCCTATGTCAACTACCTCTTCTTCATAATTTATGTCAGAGCTTGATGTCTAAGATTTGTTAGCCAGTAGTCATGAGTTTAATCCTTATGCACAGCATGGATTTTCACAATGAATCGCATCTTTCTCTTCTGGACATAGGTTACTTAAACAGATATGAACTGGATATTCAAGTAAGCATATACAACTGATCTTAATTTGATGCTTTCAATGTAAACACCATACTTATTAATTATTAAAAATCTGTGACCAACATAAATGCTATTGAACTTTTCAACTTTATAGATAAAAAATGAAATGGACAAATGTTATAGATTGTATGAAAGCCTGGTTTTAATCTGGATTTAAAATGAGGCTGCATTGCTTAAGGATATGTTTTGATGAATATTAATAGAAAGATAAAAATGAGTCAACATGATTGAAGTATTTGACATATTGATAAAGTATTCTTTGAAATCTGTGAAAAGTTTTTTCAAGGCCTGTCACTTGACTGCTAATGATCTTGGAATAATGCAACTTTCAAATGTGCAGTTTGAATAAGTTTGTAAAAAGGTTATAAAAGTGTGTTTGGCGTCTATTGCAATTCAGTGTAGTGAAATAAGTGCTGCTGACACAGACAGTTTATGTGCTATATAAACCATCAGGGGAGTTAAATAAGTTGTTGTGCTGTTGAACTTAGCAGGCATTTATGTGATATATTATGAAATAAATTCTAAGTTATGTACTTCAGCTGTAATATGATGTGCTATGAAATGGATTACACCTTAAACACGTCAGCTGTAGTATGATGCGCTATGAAATGGATGATAAGTAACATACTTTGTGCTTTGAAATGAATAGCTGTAATGTGATGTGCTATGAAATAAATAGCTGTAATGTGATGTGCTATGAAATAAATAGCTGTATTTTGATGTGCTATGAAATGGATGATAAGTAACATACTTCAGCTGTTATATGATGTGCTTTGAAATGATTAGCTGTAATGTGATGTGCTATGAAATAAATAGCAGTATTTTGATGTGCTATAAAATAAATAGCTGTACTTTGATGTGCTATGAAATGGATTATAAGTTACATACTTCAGCTGTAGTATGATATGCTTTGAAAGGGATTATAAGCTTAATTCTTCACTGTAAGAATACATACAAAAGGAAGATATTGTAAAAAAAAAAAAGGATTATTGGTGTTCAATTTTTTCTGAATGCTGCGAAAAGTAAAGTAAATTAGCAGTGTCATATGGATGATTCATGCAATTCTTACAGTTTTAGAGATAAAAATCTACAGGATGCCTTAACATGAAAATTTGAAAAACTCTATAAATGCATGAAAATGGACTGCTGACAGATGATCAAATTGTTAAAAAAGAACAATTATTTGATCACAGTTATGTGCCAGATATGTCAGAGCCTTAATTTCTGCTGGGCTTTGACCTCATGTGTCACATTGTCATGAAACAGCTACAGCCTGGGAATATGCTAGCATCATATTTTTAACACTGCCAGATTTACTCATTTGAAATATGACATTAAATTTGTGACATTCCCAAATGAACATATGTGAACAGTGTCAGATTTACATTTGTGAATAGTGCTAGATGAACTATGTGAGTAATGCCAGTGTCAGATATTAAAATAATGCAAGATTTACACATGTAAATTATATGAACTTATTTGCCAGTCATTTATTTGACAATGCCAGATTTGCATATGAAAAATGCCATATTTATATATGCATAACCAACTAGTTAACGTTATAAAAACAATATGAAATTTACATATATGAAAAAATGCCATATTTATATTTATATAACAAATACCAAATAAACATGAATTCATTGTGAATTTACATGTGAAAAATGTCAGATTCACCTATCTGAACGATGATACAGTTAGATGCTTGAGCATTGCATAATGAGTTTCTCAACATCTGTGTCCCACGTTGGAGCTACAACGGGTTACTCATCCAATCAGGGTGTGTGGTCCAGAGTCCAGCTTCAGAAACCTCGAGCGCCCTTTAACAAACGGCGAAAACGCTGGTACCAGAGCTTTGGGGGTGATCCTTCATTCTATCAGATCTCAGAGAAAGATGAGGAAGAGGAGACTAGCTTCATTGGTCAAAACTCCAATCTGTTTCCACCTAGGACTGGATCTTCCATTAGAAAATTGAAGTCTTCCAACCTTTCTAGAGAGTCCAGTGGTCAGAATAGGAGAAAAAATGTGACACAAGAAAACAATGCTGTAAATGAAACAGTCCATGTGGAAAAGTTGACAAGAAAAAAATCAAGTGAATTGAAACTCCAAAGAAAAAAATCACTTCCAGAGATAAAAGTTTCTAGGAAAAATTCTATTCCTGAAATATTTGTGTCAGCCGAGGATGATAATCAAGAAGGGTCTGGTACTAATTCAAATCATAAAAATGAAGACACAACCAATGCAAGGATGAAAAAATTAGGTTTACAGGAAACTTGTAAAGATTTGTTGATGCCCCCAAATATACGGACTGAATCACCAATACACAGAATGACTATAAGTGCATCGAAATCATCAAAGACTAAAAATAATGACAGCAGTAACAAATTGCATCGCTATCTTCAAGCCCCAAAATATACACATATACGAGTACCACGACCTAGTGTTCTAGTGACACATGTCTCCCAAGAGTCTTGGGATTCCACTTTAGCATTTCCTGCAGTCTTTGAACACCATAAACCTGTGCAAAATGGCAATTCAAGGAAACCAATAAAAATCAGTCTTTCCCCTGTTGTTAACAACATACAAATCTCTCAGCGTAAAAGTTGGAATTTTCGATCTATGAATGAGCCATTTCAAATTCAGTCTGAATCACCATCCAATGCTTCCAATGTCAGTGGCAGGAGTTTACAGAATGGTATGCAGGAAGGTAGTGCGAGTCCCAATGTGAGGGGGTTAGACACTTCTCTGGAGGCAATCCGAGCCAAGACATTGAAGCGATTGTGCAGGGACATGCATTCCGATTCATATTCTTCTGGTTCTTTCAAGGTGACCAAAACAGCACACACTCGTGTGATAGCTGGTGTTAATATCAATCAATCAGTGGGTAAAAGAAAGAAATGGATTCTCCCAGATTATTGGCCTTCACAGGAGCAGGATAACACAGGTAATAAATGGTCTTGGTTCAAAATTTATTAACAAGGTATACCGGTAGACTTTGCACATTTAATATCATTAGTTTTGTATGATTTGCACTCATACAAACACCACAACAAAACAGTTAGCGATCATCCTTAACTGTGCTGAAAATGGCAAACTCATTATAACTGATTTTTGTATTCACTGTGTTACAGTTCAGGAAAAAGCAGCAGACTTAAAAGAGTTTGTCTATTTCTATCATAAAATAAAAAGAGTTCCACATATTTCCATATCAAGTGTGAAAAGCAAGAGAGTCACGCAGTTCAAATTCTGTACAAAATCTTTAAATGTTCACAATAGTATGTCAATCCAGTTAAACTAGATATAAATATGACTTTAAAAGGTAACACAAAATGAGTGCTGAAAAATACAACAGCCTGTGAAACATGGTACATGTTATGTAACCAGCACATGTCAGAAGAGATCATCTCTCCCAGTCTTGGTCATCAACCCTTAACCTTTGTGTATCATATGACCATTACAATGATCACAGATTTGTATATTGTGAGAGGGCATCAGTTTATCTTACACAAATCATATGTAAAACAGTTTATCTACACTGATTTTCATTGTCTTAAAATATGACTACTTTTCTGAAGCTGGGAATGACTCCTTCATTAAGGAGGAGGTAAAATTTGTGTTAAATACCTTGCTAGAGACCATGATACAAACAGTGCTGATCTTGATCTTTCCAATTAGCCTAACACAAATATGTTTGCTCTAAGCTATCCTAGATTTAAGAAAAATGCATGAAAGGGTCACAAATAAATCTTTTATGATCATTCTTTATTTATAAATCTTCTCTTCCTTGGTTCAGTCGATAAGCACTAATACCTAGTTTTTGGTATAATGTCAAACAGGGGCAACAATTTAATGTGGAGAGGTCATTCGGGTGGTCTGCAGTGCGTCATGTATCTGGAGTCACACTCCGCCAATAATTAGCTAGACATCACCAAAATGTGTGTGACGTAACAAATTAACAATATCAAATTAAGACTTCATCTTAGTATCTTTTGACTTAAGACCTTTCCATATCAAATGCTTTTGTATGCACATGTCACATAGAGTTATACATTAAAAAACAACATTATTAGCAATTTAATGAAGCAATTAAATAATATGATACATACACTGATATTGCAAACAAAAGCATAATTGTTGTCACAATACAGAAATGTTATAATACATTTGTATTGTCATTGTTATCAAATAGGAGCTTAATACATGTAGTAACATTTTGTGTACAAAAAACATATACATGTCATGACATTCATTTATGCATTGGGACTGAAACCTAAAATGAATTATACACATGTTTTTAATAACCCTTTTACAGTCCAATCAAGGATTGCTTAAGATGAAACAGTGCAGAAGATTATTGATTTTTTTCCCCATTAATGTCTGGTTGATTTATGGTGTACATTAGGCATACAGAGGAAGGTTGTTTATTTTGAATTATTTTGAACTGGTGTGCTGACCTTTAAATAATGATATAAGCTAGAATTTCTTAATAAGAATATATGACAAAGTCCTATGAGCATTGCAACATACATCAAACTCTGAAAAGGCACAGGACAAAGGTATTTCACATGCAAGCCAAGTGAAAAGTAGGAACAGATTTTTTTGACTCATTTAACTAAAAGAACAAACCCGACAGTTACCGCCTTGGAACGGTCAGTCGGCAATAACTTATCTTTGTTGATATCTTGCCATTTTGTGAACTTAAGATATGGAAGATTTAAATAAATGTATTTTTTCTTGGAGCAAAGAGAGAAATTGAATTTAAATTTAGCATTAATTATTTTAAGTATTTGTTAAAAGATCTTGCATAATAAGCATTGATTTTACAACCAGTTACAGTATCTTGACATGTTTTTGTCATTTTCATTTTGGTCAATTTATTTTTCGTGTAGTTTGTGTAGAATTAGCTGCATGCCAAAACATATAGCTTAAAACATGGCTGCAAAAAGTGCAGATCCTCACAAGAAAGCTTCTACAGTCAAAATTGTGCTAGTGTGAAAAACAGTCACCGTGCTGTAAGTGGTCAGTTTAGGTCCTCCCAGCAATTTGTTCTTTAATTTTCATTTAATCAGCAGTCATGTCTCATCTGCAACCAGTGGCCAGCTTGATTGGGCAAATCATTCTTGAATCCTAATAAGCGGCCAATCAGCATATGTCAGTTGTCTGTTGCGGTCATGCAATGATTGTGTGACCATTAATACCCTGCTCCACTTGTCATTATTATCACATTTAACTGTCCTGATCTCCCAATCAAGATAGATCCATATAGTTATCATCCAATATTCTACACAGCAAATATGGTAGTGAAATGTTAAGCAGAAGTGTTAATAATTTATAAGTTATAATTTAGACATAGATTGACACAACCAAATTTACTTTATTCCAAGTACATGAAATTGCTGCAATTTCGAGTTTTGTTGATAAAAACTTTGTTTAAATGATGTTTACAATTATTTACTTTGTTGAAGAACACACTACATGCTGTATTTCTTAAAGAATAATTAAAAACTTGCACCATCCTGAATATGGCTATCCAAATATATGTACACTTTTCTGGCAATTTGTGGAACTACAATTGGACCGAGACTTTGGTACACTTAGTACAAATTTGATGTGAATAATTGAAAATGATATGATATGTACTGTAAGTGACCTAACTTCTAATTATGGAGCAATAGTTTCTTTGATTTTGTGAGACTCTCGATATTCTGAATCATAGTTGACATTTCTAAAGCAATTGTGTTGCAAGCTGTAGTATACAATATCTATAAGGACATTACTTCTAAGATCTCTTAAATGTACATACTGACAACAGTAGGCAAACAATCAATTACATAATATCCTGTGTTGAGCAGCCAACTTGTCTTAAGCAGCCAATTTTAGGCTGTCCCTTGGGTGGCAGCTTATTACAGGTCTGAAAACAAGTTTAAGTAGGATCAACCCCATTTGCACTGGACCATTGGACCTTTAGTGCAGTTAGAATAAAAGACATTTTTGTATTCACTGCATACAGAGTTTGCACAGGAAGTTACTAACCTAACAGTTTAAGATTATTCCTCTCTCCATCGAGACGAAAAATAGTTCTACCATTTTCCATAATTCAATGAAAACGAAAGGCAGAGTAACACAGTTAAAATCCTGTAGCAGAAAGCTTTGATCACATGTTTTTATTAATATGTTGCGCCTGTTTAAACTAGGTGCAGTTTTGGTACTAAATTGAGCGCGATATGAAATAAGAATTTATAAATAAAGTCGCATCTGAGCACCGTTACTCCCAGGGATAATACACGTACTTGTATAGTATCAGGTGTGAGGTGGTGTAACTGTCCCAGGGTGATAGAGACCTACTCTCCCATGGCACAGTGGGTTCTCAGCACTTAACGTATTCTTATGTCTACTATCAAGAAAGTTGTGTTTCATACTTAAAGATGCTGCGGTCCATCTTACACCAAACTTGTATACAGAATCTAACCTCCACCCAGCATTATTGTTGTCTCAAAATGTAACTACTCACACAACTTGTATACAGAATCTTACCTCCACCCAGCATTATTGTTGTCTCAAAATGTAACTACTCACACAACATGTATACAGAATCTTACCTCCACCCAGCATTATTGTTGTCTCAAAATGTAACTACTCACACAACATGTATACAGAATCTTACCTCCACCTAGCATTATTGTTGTCTCAAAATGTAACTACTCACACAACTTGTATACAGAATCTAACCTCCACCCAGCATTATTGTTGTCTCAAAATGTAACTACTCACACAACTTGTATACAGAATCTTACCTCTACCCAGCATTATTGTTGTCTCAAAATGTAACTACTCACACAACTTGTATACAGAATCTTACCTCTACCCAGCATTATTGTTGTCTCAAAATGTAACTACTCACACAACTTGTATACAGAATCTAACCTCCACCCAGCATTATTGTTGTCTCAAAATGTAACTACTCACACAACTTGTATACAGAATCTAACCTCCACCCAGCATTATTGTTGTCTCAAAATGTAACTACTCACACAACTTGTATACAGAATCTAACCTCCACCCAGCATTATTGTTGTCTCAAAATGTAACTACTCACACAACTTGTATACAGAATCTTACCTCCACCCAGCATTATTGTTGTCTCAAAATGTAACTACTCACACAACTTGTATACAGAATCTAACCTCCACCCAGCATTATTGTTGTCTCAAAATGTAACTACTCACACAACTTGTATACAGAATCTTACCTCCACCCAGCATTATTGTTGTCTCAAAATGTAACTACTCACACAACATGTATACAGAATCTTACCTCCACCCAGCATTATTGTTGTCTCAAAATGTAACTACTCACACAACTTGTATACAGAATCTTACCTCCACCCAGCATTATTGTTGTCTCAAAATGTAACTACTCACACAACATGTATACAAAATCTTACCTCCACCCAGCATTATTGTTGTCTCAAAATGTAACTACTCACACAACTTGTATACAGAATCTTACCTCCACCCAGCATTATTGTTGTCTCAAAATGTAACTACTCACACAACATGTATACAGAATCTTACCTCCACCCAGCATTATTGTTGTCTCAAAATGTAACTACTCACACAACTTGTATACAGAATCTTACCTCCACCCAGGATTATTGTTGTCTCAAAATGTAACTACTCACACAACATGTATACAGAATCTTACCTCCACCCAGCATTATTGTTGTCTCAAAATGTAACTACTCACACAACATGTATACAAAATCTTACCTCCACCCAGCATTATTGTTGTCTCAAAATGTAACTACTCACACAACATGTATACAAAATCTTACCTCCACCCAGCATTATTGTTGTCTCAAAATGTAACTACTCACACAACTTGTATACAGAATCTTACCTCCACCCAGCATTATTGTTGTCTCAAAATGTAACTACTCACACAACTTGTATACAGAATCTTACCTCCACCCAGCATTATTGTTGTCTCAAAATGTAACTACTCACACAACATGTATACAGAATCTAACCTCCACCCAGCATTATTGTTGTCTCAAAATGTAACTACTCACACAACTTGTATACAGAATCTTACATCCACCCAGCATTATTGTTGTCTCAAAATGTAACTACTCACACAACATGTATACAGAATCTTACCTCCACCTAGCATTATTGTTGTCTCAAAATGTAACTACTCACACAACATGTATACAGAATCTTACCTCCACCCAGCATTATTGTTGTCTCAAAATGTAACTACTCACACAACTTGTATACAGAATCTTACCTCCACCCAGCATTATTGTTGTCTCAAAATGTAACTACTCACACAACTTGTATACAGAATCTTACCTCCACCCAGCATTATTGTTGTCTCAAAATGTAACTACTCACACAACTTGTATACAGAATCTTACCTCCACCCAGCATTATTGTTGTCTCAAAATGTAACTACTCACACAACATGTATACAGAATCTTACCTCCACCCAGCATTATTGTTGTCTCAAAATGTAACTACTCACACAACTTGTATACAGAATCTTACCTCCACCCAGCATTATTGTTGTCTCAAAATGTAACTACTCACACAACATGTATACAGAATCTTACCTCCACCCAGCATTATTGTTGTCTCAAAATGTAACTACTCACACAACATGTATACAGAATCCTACCTCCACCCAGCATTATTGTTGTCTCAAAATGTAACTACTCACATAACTTGTATACAGAATCTTACCTCCACCCAGCATTATTGTTGTCTCAAAATGTAACTACTCACACAACATGTATACAAAATCTTACCTCCACCCAGCATTATTGTTGTCTCAAAATGTAACTACTCACACAACATGTATACAAAATCTTACCTCCACCCAGCATTATTGTTGTCTCAAAATGTAACTACTCACACAACTTGTATACAAAATCTTACCTCCACCCAGCATTATTGTTGTCTCAAAATGTAACTACTCACACAACTTGTATACAGAATCTTACCTCCACCCAGCATTATTGTTGTCTCAAAATGTAACTACTCACACAACATGTATACAGAATCTTACCTCCACCCAGCATTATTGTTGTCTCAAAATGTAACTACTCACACAACTTGTATACAAAATCTTACCTCCACCCAGCATTATTGTTGTCTCAAAATGTAACTACTCACACAACATGTATACAGAATCTACCTCCACCCAGCATTATTGTTGTCTCAAAATGTAACTACTCACACAACTTGTATACAGAATCTTACCTCCACCCAGCATTATTGTTGTCTCAAAATGTAACTACTCACACAACATGTATACAGAATCTTACCTCCACCCCAGCATTATTGTTGTCTCAAAATGTAACTACTCACACAACATGTATACAGAATCTTACCTCCACCCAGCATTATTGTTGTCTCAAAATGTAACTACTCACACAACTTGTATACAGAATCTTACCTCCACCCAGCATTATTGTTGTCTCAAAATGTAACTACTAACACAACATGTATACAAATCTTACCTCCACCCAGCATTATGTTGTCTCAAAATGTAACTACTCACACAACATGTATACAAAATCTTACCTCCACCCAGCATTATTGTTGTCTCAAAATGTAACTACTCACACAACTTGTATACAGAATCTTACCTCCACCCAGCATTATTGTTGTCTCAAAATGTAACTACTCACACAACTTGTATACAGAATCTTACCTCCACCCAGCATTATTGTTGTCTCAAAATGTAACTACTCACACAACTTGTATACAGAATCTTACCTCCACCCAGCATTATTGTTGTCTCAAAATGTAACTACTCACACAACATGTATACAAAATCTTACCTCCACCCAGCATTATTGTTGTCTCAAAATGTAACTACTCACACAACATTGTATACAGAATCTTACCTCCACCCAGCATTATTGTTGTCTCAAAATGTAACTACTCACACAACATGTATACAGAATCTTACCTCCACCCAGCATTATTGTTGTCTCAAAATGTAACTACTCACACAACATGTATACAGAATCTTACCTCCACCCAGCATTATTGTTGTCTCAAAATGTAACTACTCACACAACATGTATACAGAATCTTACCTCCACCCAGCATTATTGTTGTCTCAAAATGTAACTACTCACACAACATGTATACAGAATCTTACCTCCACCCAGCATTATTGTTGTCTCAAAATGTAACTACTCACACAACTTGTATACAGAATCTTACCTCCACCCAGCATTATTGTTGTCTCAAAATGTAACTACTCACACAACTTGTATACAGAATCTTACCTCCACCCAGCATTATTGTTGTCTCAAAATGTATCTACTCACACAACTTGTATACAGAATCTAACCTCCACCCAGCAGTATTGTTGTCTCAAAATATAACTACTCACACAACATGTATACAGAATCTTACCTCCACCCAGCATTATTGTTGTCTCAAAATGTAACTACTCACACAACATGTATACAGAATCTAACCTCCACCCAGCATTATTGTTGTCTCAAAATGTAACTACTCACACAACTTGTATACAGAATCTTACCTCCACCCAGCATTATTGTTGTCTCAAAATGTAACTACTCACACAACATGTATACAGAATCTTACCTCCACCCAGCATTATTGTTGTCTCAAAATGTAACTACTCACACAACTTGTATACAGAATCTTACCTCCACCCAGCATTATTGTTGTCTCAAAATGTAACTACTCACACAACTTGTATACAGAATCTTACCTCCACCCAGCATTATTGTTGTCTCAAAATGTAACTACTCACACAACTTGTATACAGAATCTTACCTCTACCCAGCATTATTGTTGTCTCAAAATGTAACTACTCACACAACTTGTATACAGAATCTTACCTCTACCCAGCATTATTGTTGTCTCAAAATGTAACTACTCACACAACATGTATACAGAATCTTACCTCCACCCAGCATTATTGTTGTCTCAAAATGTAACTACTCACACAACATGTATACAGAATCTAACCTCCACCCAGCATTATTGTTGTCTCAAAATGTAACTACTCACACAACTTGTATACAGAATCTTACCTCCACCCAGCATTATTGTTGTCTCAAAATGTAACTACTCACACAACTTGTATACAGAATCTTACCTCCACCCAGCATTATTGTTGTCTCAAAATGTAACTACTCACACAACATGTATACAAAATCTTACCTCCACCCAGCATTATTGTTGTCTCAAAATGTAACTACTCACACAACTTGTATACAGAATCTTACCTCTACCCAGCATTATTGTTGTCTCAAAATGTAACTACTCACACAACATGTATACAGAATCTTACCTCCACCCAGCATTATTGTTGTCTCAAAATGTAACTACTCACACAACTTGTATACAGAATCTTACCTCCACCCAGCATTATTGTTGTCTCAAAATGTAACTACTCACACAACTTGTATACAGAATCTTACCTCCACCCAGCATTATTGTTGTCTCAAAATGTAACTACTCACACAACTTGTATACAGAATCTTACCTCTACCCAGCATTATTGTTGTCTCAAAATGTAACTACTCACACAACATGTATACAAAATCTTACCTCCACCCAGCATTATTGTTGTCTCAAAATGTAACTACTCACACAACTTGTATACAAAATCTTACCTCCACCCAGCATTATTGTTGTCTCAAAATGTAACTACTCACACAACTTGTATACAGAATCTTACCTCTACCCAGCATTATTGTTGTCTCAAAATGTAACTACTCACACAACATGTATACAGAATCTAACCTCCACCCAGCATTATTGTTGTCTCAAAATGTAACTACTCACACAACTTGTATACAGAATCTTACCTCTACCCAGCATTATTGTTGTCTCAAAATGTAACTACTCACACAACATGTATACAGAATCTAACCTCCACCCAGCATTATTGTTGTCTCAAAATGTAACTACTCACACAACTTGTATACAGAATCTTACCTCCACCCAGCATTATTGTTGTCTCAAAATGTAACTACTCACACAACTTGTATACAGAATCTTACCTCCACCCAGCATTATTGTTGTCTCAAAATGTAACTACTCACACAACATGTATACAAAATCTTACCTCCACCCAGCATTATTGTTGTCTCAAAATGTAACTACTCACACAACATGTATACAGAATCTTACCTCCACCCAGCATTATTGTTGTCTCAAAATGTAACTACTCACACAACATGTATACAGAATCTTACCTCTACCCAGCATTATTGTTGTCTCAAAATGTAACTACTCACACAACTTGTATACAGAATCTTACCTCTACCCAGCATTATTGTTGTCTCAAAATGTAACTACTCACACAACATGTATACAGAATCTTACCTCCACCCAGCATTATTGTTGTCTCAAAATGTAACTACTCACACAACATGTATACAGAATCTAACCTCTACACAGCATTATTGTTGTCTCAAAATGTAACTACTCACACAACTTGTATACAGAATCTTACCTCTACCCAGCATTATTGTTGTCTCAAAATGTAACTACTCACACAACTTGTATACAAAATCTTACCTCCACCCAGCATTATTGTTGTCTCAAAATGTAACTACTCACACAACATGTATACAGAATCTAACCTCCACCTAGCATTATTGTTGTCTCAAAATGTAACTACTCACACAACTTGTATACAAAATCTTACCTCCACCCAGCATTATTGTTGTCTCAAAATGTAACTACTCACACAACATGTATACAGAATCTAACCTCCACCTAGCATTATTGTTGTCTCAAAATGTAACTACTCACACAACATGTATACAGAATCTTACCTCCACCCAGCATTATTGTTGTCTCAAAATGTAACTACTCACACAACATGTATACAGAATCTAACCTCCACCTAGCATTATTGTTGTCTCAAAATGTAACTACTCACACAACTTGTATACAAAATCTTACCTCCACCCAGCATTATTGTTGTCTCAAAATGTAACTACTCACACAACATGTATACAGAATCTAACCTCCACCTAGCATTATTGTTGTCTCAAAATGTAACTACTCACACAACTTGTATACAAAATCTTACCTCCACCCAGCATTATTGTTGTCTCAAAATGTAACTACTCACACAACATGTATACAGAATCTAACCTCCACCTAGCA
The DNA here is from genome assembly GCA_007844125.1 of Sinonovacula constricta. Classification (NCBI taxonomy): domain Eukaryota; kingdom Metazoa; phylum Mollusca; class Bivalvia; order Cardiida; family Solecurtidae; genus Sinonovacula; species Sinonovacula constricta. The sequence continues at coordinate 91,623,226 of CM017555.1, forward strand.
TTATTGTTGTCTCAAAATGTAACTACTCACACAACATGTATACAGAATCTTACCTCCACCCAGCATTATTGTTGTCTCAAAATGTAACTACTCACACAACTTGTATACAGAATCTTACCTCTACCCAGCATTATTGTTGTCTCAAAATGTAACTACTCACACAACTTGTATACAGAATCTTACCTCCACCCAGCATTATTGTTGTCTCAAAATGTAACTACTCACACAACATGTATACAGAATCTAACCTCCACCCAGCATTATTGTTGTCTCAAAATGTAACTACTCACACAACTTGTATACAGAATCTTACCTCTACCTAGCATTATTGTTGTCTCAAAATGTAACTACTCACACAACTTGTATACAGAATCTTACCTCTACCCAGCATTATTGTTGTCTCAAAATGTAACTACTCACACAACATGTATACAGAATCTTACCTCCACCTAGCATTATTGTTGTCTCAAAATGTAACTACTCACACAACATGTATACAGAATCTAACCTCCACCCAGCATTATTGTTGTCTCAAAATGTAACTACTCACACAACTTGTATACAGAATCTAACCTCCACCCAGCATTATTGTTGTCTCAAAATGTAACTACTCACACAACATGTATACAGAATCTAACCTCCACCCAGCATTATTGTTGTCTCAAAATGTAACTACTCACACAACATGTATACAGAATCTTACCTCCACCCAGCATTATTGTTGTCTCAAAATGTAACTACTCACACAACTTGTATACAGAATCTTACCTCTACCCAGCATTATTGTTGTCTCAAAATGTAACTACTCACACAACATGTATACAGAATCTTACTTCCACCCAGCATTATTGTTGTCTCAAAATGTAACTACTCACACAACTTGTATACAGAATCTTACCTCTACCCAGCATTATTGTTGTCTCAAAATGTAACTACTCACACAACATGTATACAGAATCTTACCTCCACCCAGCATTATTGTTGTCTCAAAATGTAACTACTCACACAACATGTATACAGAATCTTACCTCTACCCAGCATTATTGTTGTCTCAAAATGTAACTACTCACACAACTTGTATACAGAATCTAACCTCCACCCAGCATTATTGTTGTCTCAAAATGTAACTACTCACACAACTTGTATACAGAATCTTACCTCCACCCAGCATTATTGTTGTCTCAAAATGTAACTACTCACACAACATGTATACAGAATCTAACCTCCACCCAGCATTATTGTTGTCTCAAAATGTAACTACTCACACAACATGTATACAGAATCTTACCTCCACCCAGCATTATTGTTGTCTCAAAATGTAACTACTCACACAACTTGTATACAGAATCTTACCTCTACCCAGCATTATTGTTGTCTCAAAATGTAACTACTCACACAACATGTATACAGAATCTTACTTCCACCCAGCATTATTGTTGTCTCAAAATGTAACTACTCACACAACTTGTATACAGAATCTTACCTCCACCCAGCATTATTGTTGTCTCAAAATGTAACTACTTGTCTGAAGCAATAAATACCACAGTGCTTTCAGTGTTTTTAATTTCTTTCTGAAATCTAAAATTAAACCAATCCTGGCAAACAATATTTAGCTTAAAAAACACCATGTATCTATTAAATTCAAATTGTTTACACAATTTCAAAATATTTGAGAATACGGCTGCATTTAACTTAATTATATTTGATATGTAGGCATGGTATTATAATGAATGGCAAATTTTGCACTGTATACAGATACAGTAAGCTGTTGTTTATTTAACTGGCTGAGCTACTACATAAATCAATGTCATTAATTAGAGAGATCATTTTGTGTGTGCAGAAAACTAATATATGAACAACAATTGCTTTTTTGACAACAAGACATAAAACTATAAAAGAAAATAAAAAGATTGTTTATTAATTTCTATGATATTAAATAAAAAGATTATTAATTAATTAATTAATTTCTTTTGCAAAGTAGTAATTCAAAGTTTTCTTGTGCAAATTGATCTACTGGTAAGTAGTAAGTTTTATTCCGTGTTCTTATTTTTTAAACGCATAGCAATAAGTTATTGTACTTTTGTATATAATACAATCACCAAGGAACACTTAAAGGTTATACAAACTAATGAAGGCCAAAATATAGCTATGATGTTGGCACATGTCTTAATATGTGGGTTAATTGTGACCTATTTGTGTTAATATATGGAATATACTTTTGTCTACGAACCATGAATCTTTTTCTTTGACATAATGTATATAAATAACAGTGGAATTGATCAATATGTGACTTGATCAAAAACATGCCTTTATGCAAGTCTCTATGAAAGCAACTATCTTAATGTTATCTTTGGAAAATTCAAATTCAAGCTGTTTTTAATTTGAATTATTATCCAAAGTCATAAGTCATACATCATGAGATTGCTGCAGAAAAACAGGAAAATGGCTCACAAGTAGTTTACACGCTTTTTTCTGAATATAACAGCAGTTTAAATAACACAATCTGTGGAGTTTCAACAACTTATAACATCTGATATTCCAATAAGAATGCAAGAAGTGTCTTCTAGACCCATGGGAATTCTTCCATCATGCAAAGTCACAGTTTACAGCCTAATACATGTATGCAGGAAGTCAGCAATAAATACCGGCCGCAATAGCTCAGGTGGTAGAGCGTCGGCTTGCGGATCGGGAGGTCGTGGGTTCGAACCCCGGCCGGGTCAAACCAAAGACTTTAAAATTGGTAGTAGTGGCTTCCCTCCTAATGCTCGGGGCTAAGGGGACAGCATTACGCCTGACTCGTTGGTGTCAGTGTAATGGACCTGCCGGGTTCAGTCCCAGGGCACCTCATAAGTGCCCCTGTGCTGTAATGATAGAAATGTGTTGCGCAGTATCAGCAAAAATGTCGGCTAATCCCATCCCATCCCAGCAATAAATTATGGAAATTATTTACATTATTTGGGCTTCCTTTAATATGGCCCTACATGCAACTTTATGATGATGTTCTGACAGATATAACACCAGACAGGTACCAGTTGGTGACCAAAGCAAGCTAAATGCACAGCGCATACAGATAGCTGAATGACTTTTAGATTTTACATCATTAACCCCAGGCTCGGCCAGTGGTTATCATAAAATGATTGTGAAACATCCAGACAGTGGGTGTTTACCTAAGATTAATTAAACTTGGGAAATATTAACATTTCGACATTGAAATTATTAGAAATAAATGAACATTGTTTGAACTACAAACTACTGCAATATATGTAGAATATTTGAGGACTACAATCACTGACTATTACTTTTATATCAAACCCTATACACACATATGCCATACTATTAACTTATTATGGCACATCAAAGAAAACACAACAATTCATATGCAGCATTACATAATAAAAAACAAACCTTGGCTTATTTTGGTAGCTGGCACAACTACCTAATGTGGAGATATTTGGGTTGTGAGTTCATATCCCACCAGAGGCAGATGCTGTTTTAATTTGGATTTTGATTTTTCTTGCTATTGTGTATATTTTTTTAAGGTACCCATGTACTTACAAAATATATGACAAATATATGACATAAATGCAAATAGCATGTTTTGTTATTGATTTGCATACAAAAATATAGAAAAAAAATGACTGGAATTAAATACACCTAAATAATTTACCAAATCATGATAATAAAATGAAAAAGTTTATGATTTTTAAATATCTTTACATTATGTTTCTTAATCATTGAAGATAATTTTGATGTATGTGAATAGTCATTTAAAAGTGTAATTAATATTAGTCTTTTAAAAATAGGGCTGTCTGATTAGGATCTACACTATTTGCTGCTCAGTCTCTGTTTACAAGTATATCAGCCCTGACATGTAGCATATATATATATATCTGCTGGGAGCTACTGATCAAGATCTACACTATTTGCTGCACAGTCTGTTTACAATTATATCAGCCCTGATATGTAGCATATATATATATATCTGCTGGGAGCTACTGATCAAGATCTACACTATTTGCTGCACAGTCTGTTTACAATTATATCAGCCCTGATATGTAGCATATATATATATATATATATATATATATATATATATATATATATATATATATATATATATATATATATATCTGCTGGAAGCTGTCTGATCAGGATCTACACTATTTGCTGCTCAGTCTCTGTTTACAATTATATCAGCCCTGATATGTAGCATATATATATATATATATCTGCTGGGAGCTACTGATCAAGATCTACACTATTTGCTGCACAGTCTGTTTATAAGTATATCAGCCCTGATATGTAGCATATATATATATATATCTGCTGGAAGCTGTCTGATCAGGATCTACACTATTTGCTGCTCAGTCTTTGTTTATAAGTATATCAGCCCTGACATGTAGCATATATATATATATATATATATATATATATATATATATATATATATATATATATATATATATATATATATATATATATATATATATATCTGCTGGAAGCTGTCTGATCAGGATCTACACTATTTGCTGCTCAGTCTTTGTTTATAAGTATATCAGCCCTGACATGTAGCAATTATATATATATTGCTGCTAGGAGCTGTCTGATAAGGATCTACACTAGTTGCTGCTCAGTCTGTTTATAAGTATATCAGCCCTGACATGTAGCATATATATATATATATATATACCCATTGGTGTGTGAGTACCCTTGTAAAACAGAACAATCTACTTTGGAGATTGTTCAAAATATATCAAATATATTTAAAGATATTGTAACTCGGTATTTAATGTTATGAACAAAGATTGAAAATGCCGTTTTTTCACGACACTGGCTGATAATAATGACATATTTTTACAATAGTAATGAGCCAGTTTTTGATAGGAAAAACACAATAAATTCATGCTTTTACTTATAAAGGTCTGCAAAGTAGTCTAATACATACACTTTCAAGCCTGGTCTACATGCTTTAAGATTATAAACAAACAGAGCTTATGTATAAGATCGGTTGAAGCAATGCAAAAGAAAGGTCACACGTGATCAGTTAATATCAGACTTGAATGTAGATCCATGATCTCTATCCATTGTGATGTACGAGTACTGTGGACACTTCAGGTTAGTTCTTATCGTGCTAGTCTTAGACAAATAGTGTAGATCTAGATCCGTGTGCTCCTGATGATAACTGTCTGATCTGGATCTGCCCTATTTGCTGATGAGGCTCTGGCTTTATGACAAAAATCTTTTGCATAGAGTTGTAAGAAGATAACTGCAGTATCAGTTGTTAACAAATATAGTGTGCTAAGGGTTAGCTGTCTTTCAAATATAGGCAATTCTATATTACATTTCATACAGGAGTTGACATGGCGGTACAGAAGTGGGGGGTTTCAAGTTTGCTTTGGATGTGTTTATTTTTTAAGTAGTCGATTTAGTAGTCAACAGTCTTACATGCACAGCTGGATTTATATTTTCTTTTGAAGCTTTTGAAACTTGTTCACAACACTGGATAGATTAGGTTTGTGGTTCTTTGTTATTGCTTACTTTAATAATTACTTGTATGACTTGTAGCATTTTAATTTTTAGCTGGTAACTTTCCTGTGACTACTCATGAATTGTTAATTGGACAAAATTATGCCCCAAACAAAATTATGCAGTTGATTATTTAATGAACGCTCATTAGCAATGTCTGACTAATTCTTGACGTGAAATTGATTGGCTAATGCAGCAAGTCTTTAGTAGTATGTTCAGTAGAAAAATACTATAAACTACTATTGTCATTCAAAAACTTCAGACTATTATTTCTTTCTTGAATGAGTTTGATGATGAGTCAAGACCACAATTCTACAGATTTCCAACATACCCTTGTCCCACTCCCCCATTCATTTGTAAAATTGCAGAACTTGTAAAATTGTCTTTAACATGACAGTCATTGCCTTATACATATGTCATATTTTCATAACCATGCTATTATTATTCAGTAAATATAGAATTTAATGCAAGACTATGAAGTTTTTAATGAATCATTTTTAAAATAGTAAATATTTGTTTTATTATGTTAAAGCATGGAAGACCAATTGTTATTTGATAAATGCAATTGCCCTAGACCAATGACTTCCTTGCACTATATGTCTCAGCAGCTCATAATGGATTAAACAATACCCTGTGACCAGGGGGTACAACTATGAAGTTGGCTGAATATTCATTAGCATAGTAGTAGACTATAAACTAGACCTTTACCTTTAAAAGTAGGATAAGATAAAAAATAACTGGTGGTGTGCCATCTTAAGAGGGTCCAGGTTGCAGTCTATTTTTCAGACACTATGTTAACCTAAGATGTCAGGGTTGAAGTATAGTTTTGACACACTCCATGTTTACCTCGAAAGTCAAGGGTGAAGTATAGTTTTGACATCCTCCATTTTTACCTTGAAAGTCAAGGGTGAAGTATAGTTTTGACATCCTCCATTTTAACCTTGAAAGTCAAGGGTGAAGTATAGTTTTGACACACTGCATGTTTACCTTGAAAGTCAAGGGTGAAGTATAGTTTTGACACACTCCATGTTTACCTTGATTGTCAAGGGTGAAGTATAGTTTTGACACACTCCATGTTTACCTTGACAGTCAAGGGTGAAGTATAGTTTTGACATCCTCCATGTTTACCTTGAAAGTCAAGGGTGAAGTATAGTTTTGACACACTCCATGTTTATCTTGACAGTCAAGGGTGAAGTATAGTTTTGACACACTCCATGTTTACCTTGAAAGTCAAGGGTGAAGTAAAGTTTTGACACATTCCATGTTTACCTTGAAAGTCAAGGGTGAAGTATAGTTTTGACACACTCCATGTTTACCTTGACAGTCAAGGGTGAAGTATAGTTTTGACACACTCCATGTTTACCTTGACAGTCAAGGGTGAAGTATATTTTGACACACTCCATGTTTACCTTGAAAGTCAAAGGTTAAGTATAGTTTTGACACACTCCATGTTTACCTTGAAAGTCAAGGGTGAAGTATAGTTTTGACACACTCCATGTTTACCTTGAAAGTCAAGGTTGATAGCTTGAAAGTCAAGGATGAAGTATAGTTTTGATGACACACTCCATGTTTACCATGAAAGTCAAGGGTGAAGTATAGTTTTGACACACTCCATGTTTACCTTGATTGTCAAGGATGAAGTATAGTTTTGACACACTCCATGTTTACCTTGATTGTCAAGGGTGAAGTATAGTTTTGACACATTCCATGTTTACCTTGAAAGTCAAGGGTGAAGTATAGTTTTGACACACTCCATGTTTACCTTGAAAGTCAAGGGTGAAGTATAGTTTTGACACACTGCATGTTTACCTTGAAAGTCAAGGGTGGAGTATAGTTTTGACACACTCCATGTTTACCTTGAAAGTCAAGGTTGATAGCTTGAAAGTCAAGGATGAAGTATAGTTTTGACACACTCCATGTTTACCATGAAAGTCAAGGGTGAAGTATAGTTTTGACACACTCCATGTTTACCTTGATTGTCAAGGGTGAAGTATAGTTTTGACACACTCCATGTTTACCTTGATTGTCAAGGGTGAAGTATAGTTTTGACACACTCCATGTTTACCTTGAAAGTCAAGGGAGAAGTATAGTTTTGATACACTCCATGTTTACCTTGAAAGTCAAGGGTGAAGTATAGTTTTGACACACTCCATGTTTACCTTGAAAGTCAAGGGTGAAGTATAGTTTTGACACACTCCATGTTTACCTTGACAGTCAAGGGTGAAGTATAGTTTTGACACACTCCATGTTTACCTTGAAAGTCAAGGGTGAAGTATAGTTTTGACACACTCCATGTTTACCTTGAAAGTCAAGGGTTAAGTATAGTTTTGACACACTCCATGTTTACCTTGACAGTCAAGGGTGAAGTATATTTTGACACACTCCATGTTTACCTTGAAAGTCAAGGGTTAAGTATAGTTTTGACACACTCCATGTTTACCTTGAAAGTCAAGGGTTAAGTATAGTTTTGACACACTCCATGTTTACCTTGAAAGTCAAGGGTGAAGTATAGGTTTGACTCCCTCCATGTTTACCTTGAAAGTCAAGGGTGAAGTATTACTGTATAGTTTTGACACACTCCATGTTTACCTTGAATGTCAAGGGTGAAATACAGTTTTGACACACTCCATGTTTACCTTGAAAGTCAAGGGTGAAGTATAGATTTTAGAAACTCCATGTTTACCTTGAAAGTCAAGGGTGAAGTATAGATTTTAGAAACTCCATGTTTACCTTGGAAGTCATGGTGGAAGTATAGTTTTGACACACTCCATGTTTACCTTGGAAGTCATGGTGGAACTATAGTTTTAAGACACTCCATGTTTACCTTGGAAGTCATGGTGGAACTATAGTTTTAAGACACTCCATGTTTACTTTGAAAGCCATAGCTGAAGTAAAGCTTTTTAAGTAAAGACACTCCATCTTTACCTAAGATTTCAAGGTTGAAGTATATATTTGACACACTCCATTTATACCTTGGAGGTCAAGGTTGAATTATAGTTTAAAGGCACACTATGTTTACCTTAGATTCTATGGGGTGAAGTTAAAAATGTGCAGCCAGTATAAACCAGATTATCTTCCTGTGGCATGTGGTTCAGGTCATTCTACATACCAGATTTACCTCCTTTATTATTCAATGATTCTTTGTTTGACTTGATAAACTGTGCCAGCTTTGTCTTTGCACCTAAAGCAGCTTCAGAAATGACAATGTTCTATTAATAATACCATTTTAAAGGCTGTATTTAATGTCTACAACTTCTAAGATTTCTGAGAGTAAATATAGCACTAGATCTGTTTATGATCAAAATAATTAAATACGGAAAATAAAATAAAAAACTTCATGAAATTTAATGTTTATTTTTTATACTCCTTACACACTGTATACAGTAGTCTCTTGGGGCACAACTATAAATCAAAAGTAAACTGTTTTTGTTTTGCATTTCACATAGCAGCAACTTTAATGTTCTTATTTTGAGTTCTACATTCTCTACAAATAATCTTTATTAAAACAAGTTTTTGTAACTTTGCACAGACCACAGCTGCTTCAGGTTTACTCTTAACTTTAATTTGCAAGAATTAATATGGCTTAAGCAAATAGTGTAGATCCACATGAGCCTGCTCCTTATGTAAGCTGTCAGATCATGATCAAAACTGTTTGTTTCTGAGTCTCAGACAGTGTGTTAACATGTTTTTTTATCTAATATTTACAATCAGTAATAAGTTATTAGCCAATGTAGCATGCTAAGGGTAGATATTTGAGAAGCCATGTTCAAATATACTTGACCTTTACCTCTGTCTTGTCCATGTCATTAAGGCCAAGTGTGATTTTTCTCGTATAATCCTTTCTGATTCCGATACTTGTAGCTTCCATTGAAAAAGCTCCAATAGCAGACATTAACCACATAAATAATGGATCGTGTACATTATAGGTGGACCTACTGTACTTAGATCAGGTATGGGCTATATAAGCCCTTATAATGCTACAGTTATTACCAGGCAATTCAAAATGTTATTTTTTTGTATACAAACTGCATACATAGTTAACAAGATATCTAAAAAGTGACTAACCAGCAAATAGTGCTGATAGATCAGACAGCTCACCTCAGGAGCATGATGATGTAGATCAGCAATATTTGTCTTAGCCTGATGTTGTCTTACTTAGCAGGCTAAGAGTTTGTGGGCAGGTCTGTGTCGACTGTGAAAGTCTTCATTTATTGATGCCCAGTGAGTGAAAGTTTTAGCATGGTTCTTTATAAATGGAGAATAAACTCACTTCCAGAGGTATGTGTTAAAGGTGCTTTTATTATAATAAACTGAGGAGGACTTTACACTTTATTGATGCATTATTGAAACATGTTTCTTTTTATGCAGGAAGCATCAATACACCTTTAGTGGTATGTTGTGAAAATGTTGTTTGGTGTCAGATTTTACTGAATCCTTCTGTATTTTGTACATTTTTTAATGTTATAATGGAAATTGTTAAATGTGCATTCTCGTAAGATTTTTGCATTATAATTATGTAAAACTACTGTAACTGAAGTTAAAACACTCACTTTATTTGATGATTTACAAAGTTTGAGTTGTAGATGTTTTGTGATGGCATAGATATTATCAGAGTCTTGTGCTTCCCATTTGGTATTCTTTTACAACTCCCTAGAAATTCATCTCCAAAATCCAAATTAAGGAACAGCTAAACAAGAATTTCTCTGTATGCAAATAAGATGATTCTTTCACTCCTTACACTGGTTATGTCAAGATATGCAATTGTTAACTACTGCTATCTTACAATCACTTTGACTGTATAGAAGAAGGCTTGCTTAAGAGTCTACATCATAATCTGTGTCAATGAAAATATGTTCCAAATGTTACAAATGTAATTAAATCAAATCTTATTAACGTCTTAATACTTTATCATTTAAATTGAAATATAATAACACAAATGCTTAAAATATGTTTATAAGTTTTATGGTTACATTTACATCTTGTTAGTTTCCCTTTTAGTTGTATTTTGGTGTGGGATGACATAGATTACTGTCCTCAGAAAGGCATGAGATCTGCAATAGAAATGGGATGATTAATTATTAATTATTTTCGGAATAAATAAACAAGTAGTTACCTGTACATCAATTTAAGTGTACTACATCTTTTACCCTAATCCTCAGTCAGTTGTAAATTACAATTAAAAGCAGAATGTTTTGGTATGTAGTATTGACTTGGTTAATCTTCTACTTAGCTCTACTTAGTGTAGCCCCTTTGGCAATCAATTGTCAGTAATAGTGACTTTTGAAAAGCAGGTACATTTAATGAAATTGTGTAAATATAACTTGTGCCTTTAGATTTTTGTTCACTTATCACCAATATGGTATCTTGTTATTTAATCAGAAGTTGTTTTATTGATTTTCAGAAAAGCTTTTTAGATTTTAGAAGTATTTTGTATTGTGGTAGTATTAACTTGATCAGGCTTTTACAACCAGTGTAGAGCCAGATCAGCAAGCTTGCAGTGAGCTGAGATCTGCTAGATTAAGGTCTACACTATTTGCTACAAAACAGTTAGCAGATAAAAAGAATTTAATACTAATTATTTCCAACTGAAGCATACTAAGTGTTTAAACTTGTAGAAAGATATCACCAAAAGTTTTGATTTTTATTCATCAATTTACACACAAGTGTGCCACAGGATCTATCATTATTGCACTGTATAAAATCTTAATTTACACCTTGCTTTAGCTCAAGTTTGTACATGCATGTAGTTGCTATGTATCAATTGTATGATAAGAATACATTAATGTCATTTCTTTTCTTTTGCTCATGACAATTCCTAAGCACTTTGCAAGACATTGCAATGCAACCAGTAATTAGTTGGCATTATCAGTGTTATCATCATTATGAGAGTTTAAAAACCTCTATTGTTCTGTTAGGTTCTCCTGTCTATGTTCTGTTGACACTGTTTCAATAGTATTATTCATTGATCAATGCTGTATCTACCTCCAATCATCACTACTCTCAAAGATACCTGGTAACAGGAACTTATCCATAGCGTCCTACCATTTGTGAACCCTGTACTTGCTGGAAACACCATTCAGAACAGTAGCATTGAACATACCCCAACCTTCTAGTGTTTCCAGCAAGTAAAGGTTTTTTTTCCTTAATCAGATGCCTATAGTTGCAAAACAATGCTGACTGGATGTAATGCTGCAAGCTTGGAAGCAAATAGTGCAGATCATGGTCAGACAGCTATCAGCGGGAGCTGGCTGATTCAGTTCTACACTGTTTGCTTAAGCTGGGTCAATCCATTCTTAGCAGGTAGATAGTTCAGAATATTTAGGGCAACCCACTCAGCCAGTGTTTACTTATCTCTTCAAGAGGATCCTTAGTGGAACATTATGTCATGCTGTATGCTTTATATTTCTTGATTACCAAGATTGTGGATAGATAGCATACAGAGTCACTCTGTCACTGCAGTATTTGTTATCACTAGAAAGTATTTGTTGAGTCTTTGATCAATGTTTGATAAAATAAGGTAAAGATTTGCTTACTTCCTTCATAGGATAAGTGTAAATAGCCTGTTTTAATGTCAAAATCGACATATTGTAAGAAACGATTTATATATAGACAATCAGATATATATATATATGTGTGGATGTGGAATGTGGAAAAATGCATTTGGGCATTTTAGTCAACCTAAATTTGCCACCATAGTTGGTCTATTTTGCCATTTAAACATGAAGGATACCTACTTGATTTGTTTTGTGTTTCTCCCAGAATCCACATAAGTTGGTATATAAAAATTTATTAAGACCAATACCTTAACAATATCTTTCAGATGGCCGCAAGAAGTCTAACACACCAACCAAGCAGCGGTCTATTAAGACGCCTCGGAAGTCTAAGAGGATGGCAGCCAGGCTAGATGGGCATTCATCAACAGATGTGGACACATCAAAGTCTGCCTCAGAAAGGTTTACCAGCTTTTCTGTTTGGAATGCACTTTCAAAACATGATGAGATGAGATGAGTTTATTTCACCACAAGGAACTAGCTGTCTTTTATTATTATTATTATATATTTTTTAAGCTCACCTGAGCATAATGGGCTCATCCATGATCTGTATCATGTAGTTTCAATGGTTTGCTTGTGAACACTCAGGAGGATACAGTTTTGATACATTGTTCACCAACCTTTGCCAGAATGTTTGTCTATTTGAAAATCTTGTTCTTAACAGGTTATGTGGGGTCAATAAGTAGGTAACTACGTTAACTCTTAGAAAATCCTTGTGTACACACTAGGGGCCACTTTCATGGCAAAAGTCTTCACAAAACTTGAACAGAATGTTTGCATCAAATCTTGGATGAGTTTGTGACCATGTTACATGGGGTCAGTAAGAAGGTCACTAGGTCATTATAGAAAATTATATAGAAAATTTTTTTTTACCTAATCTTTACAGAACTTTATCAGAATCTTGGTCTGCATTGACATCTTAATTGGGCGAATATTTGCAAAGATTTGCTTAATAAATAACTTGTGATCACTAGATGCTGAAGGCATAGTGTGGACATTTGGTCATGTGATAAGATTTTTAAGCAATAGGAAAAAAGTTCCTTAGTTATTTCAAGACCATCATGTCCTTCTGTTGTTGTTTTTTCACTATATTTTGTTTTCATATCTGTTTTCATAAATGTCATTATTGATTTTTTCTAATTTTTTTATTTTGTATTAAATTTAGATACTTACTTGAGTTCTTCTCACCAACATGATGTATTTCTCACACTTAGAATGATTTTCAAAGCTGGTCAATAAATCTTCACTTCTGGCTCTGCTCTTTTTTTTCTTTCTTATTCTTTAGATGTTTGTAATATCTAAGGTTTATATTTCCAAACTGCAGCACTGAGCGACCACCATTGCCCCATAGAAAATCAGAAGAAAAAGTATCCCGGAAAGCAGCAGTTCAAAAGTCTCTAGAGGAGAGATCCGGGGTGGCTAGGAGTGAGAGGTCGGAGACAGAGGACCACGAGGGTACGTTGAGACCCGACGATAAACTAGCCATTAAGCGGTCACCAGGGGGGCGTGTGGAGTCAGAGGGTGACTTGGATGACACCCTGAAGGCACCCAGTGTAGGAGGAGATATGTCATCATCCATCTCTGTGGCATCCAGCCAAGATGACACACCCATGCTACAGAAACTGAAGGATATGAATAAAAGGTGGGTAGTTTGTAATACAATTAATATAAATAAAATATTTTCTGTAAAATTGTTAACTTGTTAAGTTCTTATTTTAAATGGACTTTAAGATAATTAGTATTAAAAATAATGTCCATGTTACACCTTTTTTATATGCTGAAATACTAAAAAATGTAAGTTAGTATATTTTACATTATTAGTAATGCTTTTACACATATTTTAGTCTTAAAAATGGTAATTTTTTCAGAGATCACAATGCTGGTCGAAAAAAAGACATTCCAAGATGGCTGAAAGCTGAACAAGTGGCAGGTAATAATTTTTGTTTGTAAATTGAACAATTTAATATAATTAAGTTCACTTTTAAAACACTCATTGATCAGGTACATGATTAAGACATGTTTGATATGATGTCATTAGCCACATTTTTACTAACACTGTAAAATCTAATGCTCAAAGAATTAGTTGTTGCAATTCCCAGGCATCTGTTATTTCATCATTATTTCATTATGTTATGGCTATTCTGTATTATTACCTTTAAGAACTAGGCATGCTAAAACTAGAATAAAGTCATGCTTAAATTTGATATGATGACAGTGTAAGTTTGTAATTATTATCTAGTTATTGTTCCTGCAACAGCCCTTAATGAAGGTAGGTCTGATGGTCCTGACCAAGGTCATGAATCCGAGTCCCAGGAGGTACCCCGGACCCCACCCACTCAAGAGGAGATCAACATGCTCATCGATGAGGAACTCTCCATGTTCCCTGCTGACAAGTGAGCAGACCTTTAACCTTGAACAGCTTTATTGTATTTAGGCAAAAAGTGTCGATTCAGATCCATCAGCCAGCATTGGGCATTGCCTGATTAGTAACTGCACTTTATTTATTGTATAATTTAGAGCTGGCTGATCTGGATCTAAACTCTTTGTTGCATAAAGAGAAGCTGGACTGTCAAGATCTGCACAATTTGTAACAGAGTCTCTATTTGTATGTTTAGTTTCCTTCTGCAAGTTGCTTGCAATAAATAAATAAAACTTTCTATGGGTTACAAACAAATGAGACAAATACATGTATATTGATCCTTTGCATGCTTAGAGGCTTAAGGGTGGCTGAATTCTATTGTGGCTTGTTTGTTTTTGGTCTCTGCTACCTCACAAAGATATGTTTACCAATGTGGTGCCAAAATAACTAAAAGTCAATGATTTCAAACCAATAATTCCCTTACTGAATGGATACCCGTTAAGGCACTTAATAGCATGTGTGAAGGAATTTAGGTGTTTTGCATCAGGTTCCAGTTGAGAGAAGACCTTCAAGCTGTGTTATGTCAAGTATCATTTGAGTTAATTGCACAGCCATGTGAAGGTTTTCAAGATTACATCAAATACCAGTTGAGGAAATCACACAATCATGCAAAGGTTTTCAAGCTGTGTTATGTCAAGTACCAGTTGAAGTGATCACAAACATGTGAGAAGGTTTTCAAGATGTGTTATGTAAAGTACCAGTTCAGGTGATCACAATCATGTGAGAAGGTTTCCAAGCTGTGTTATGTCAAGTACCAGTTGAGGTAATCACAAACATGTGAGAAGGTTTTCAAGATGTGTTATGTAAAGTACCAGTTCAGGTGATCACAATCATGTGAGAAGGTTTTCAAGCTGTGTTATGTCAAGTGCCAGTTGCGGAGATCACAAACATGTGAGAAGGTTTTCAAGATGTGTTATGTCAAGTGCCAGTTGCGGCGATCACAAACATGTGAGAAGGTTTTCAAGCTGTGTTATGTCAAGTGCCAGTTGCGGCGATCACAAACATATGTGAAGGTTTTCAAGCTGTGTTATGTAAGGTACCAGTTGAGGTGATCACAAACATGTGAGAAGGTTTTCAAGCTGTGTTATGTCAAGTACCAGTTGAGGTGATCACAAACATGTGAGAAGGTTTTCAAGCTGTGTAATGTAAAGTACCAGTTGAGGTGATCACAAACATGTGAGAAGGTTTTCAAGCTGTGTTATGTCAAGTACCAGTTGAGGTGATCACAATCATGTGAAAAGGTTTTCAAGCTGTGTTATGTCAAGTACCAGTTGAGGTGATCACAAACATGTGAAAAGGTTTTCAAGCTGTGTTCTCTCAAGTACCAGTTGAGGTGATCACAAACATGTGAGAAGGTTTTCAAGCTGTGTTATGTCAAGTACCAATTGAGGTGATCACAATCATGTGTGAAGGTTTTCAAACTGTGTTATGTCAAGTTCCAGTTGCGGCGATCACAAACATGTGAGAAGGTTTTCAAGCTGTGTTATGTCAAGTACCAGTTGAGGTGATCACAATCATTTGAGAAGGTTTTCAAGCTGTGTTATGTAAAGTACCAGTTGAGGTGATCACAAACATGTGAGAAGGTTTTCAAGCTGTGTTATGTCAAGTACCAGTTGCGGAGATCACAAACATGTGAGAAGGTTTTCAAGATGTGTTATGTCAAGTACCAGTTGAGGTGATCACAATCATTTGAGAAGGTTTTCAAGCTGTGTTATGTCAAGTACCAGTTGCGGAGATCACAAACATGTGAGAAGGTTTTCAAGATGTGTTATGTCAAGTACCAGTTGAGGTGATCACAATCATGTGAGAAGGTTTTCAAGCTGTGTTATGTCAAGTACCAGTTGAGGTGATCACAAACATGTGAGAAGGTTTTCAAGCTGTGTAATGTAAAGTACCAGTTGAGGTGATCACAATCATGTGAGAAGGTTTTCAAGCTGTGTTATGTAAAGTACCAGTTGAGGTGATCACAAACATGTGAGAAGGTTTTCAAGCTGTGTTATGTAAAGTACCAGTTGAGGTGATCACAATCATGTGAGAAGGTTTTCAAGCTGTGTTATGTCAAGTACCAGTTGAGGTGATCACAATCATGTGAAAAGGTTTTCAAGCTGTGTTATGTCAAGTACCAGTTGAGGTGATCACAAACATGTGAGAAGGTTTTCAAGCTGTGTTATGTCAAGTACCAATTGAGGTGATCACAATCATGTGTGAAGGTTTTCAAACTGTGTTATGTCAAGTTCCAGTTGTGGCGATCACAAACATGTGAGAAGGTTTTCAAGCTGTGTTATGTCAAGTGCCAGTTAGAGAGATCACAAACATGTGAGAAGGTTTTCAAGCTGTGTTCTCTCAAGTGCCAGTTGAGGTGATCCCAAACATGTGAGAAGGTTTTCAAGCCGTGTTATGTCAAGTACCAATTGAGTAAATCACACAATCATGTAGGAAGGTCTGATGAGAAATATTTCATAAAGATATGAAGAATGTACACAAAATATATTGAAGATATTAAGAGAGAGAATTTAATTTAGAATTTGTTAACAAAACATTTTCATTTACCATGTTTGTTTATTCCGTCTTATTTCAGAAAACATTCTGCCAAGCAGGATTTACAAACAACACAAGAAGTAGGTAAGTATCAGCTGACGTCTGAGCTACTCTGTGTATTAATATGAAGTAGGTGCATGCACAGTTAACATTTTGAAAATAGAAGGTCCAATGAGAATAATCACATATATTAAAATTTTAAAAGAAATGACTACAGTTTCCATAGCTTTTTAACCAGGTTTTCTACAAAAATACTGGTTATAAGATTGGGTATTAATGTGCGGGTGGGCAGCGTCAAACAGAGGGTTCTGCTCAATAACTTTAGTTTGGATAAACCAATCTTGCTGAAACTTTGGGATTCAGCTTGCATGAAGGCCTAGCTCGGAATCACATTTGGGGCCAGACGGATCAAGGTGACTGTTACTAAAAATAGAAAAAAAACAGTTTCCAGTCAATAACTTCAGTTCGAATAAACCAGTCTTGCTGAAACTTTGGATATAGCAAGCTTGCATGAAGACCTAGTTGGGATTGGATTTGGGGCCAATCTGGTGTTTAATTGTTAAATGGTTAAAAACCTGATTTTGTGGCATGGCAACGTTTCTTGTTTATTATTATATTCTTGTTTATTATTATAAATTTCACCTATTTATATATTAATTGATCTTCACCATTTGCAGCCCAAGGTGCCACACCCATGCAGCGTATCCAGAAGAACCGGTCCAAGTGGCGCGAGACGCAGGGCTTGACTCTCGAGGAGTCATGGGGTTCACTAACAGAGTTCAACAAACATCAACGGGGACGGCTGTCTCTTGATATGGATGGTATGGTATTTCATAGACTCTTACTATCAGCACTATTTTTGTTTCATCTCTGCTAAATATGTCTTGCATGCCCTGCAAGATATTGTTAGCAAATAATAAGATATTTGTTTTGATTTTTTACTTTATCTTAAATGGCTTATTAAAACCCCATTTGCTTAAACACAACAATTTTTTTATCTGAAGCAATGTTAAATATTTCACAAAATATTTTCTTGGCATATACAACACAGCATTTAACAAACAAGGCTGAACATGCTTTGTACATGCTGGTCAAGTTAAACAATGGCCCAAAACAAACAAGTCACATCAAATTGTCCAGGTGTTCCTACAGTTGGGATAGCCTTCTGCATACTGAAGCCTAACATACAATTACCGTAAAGTTTTATAGATAAGACGCACACAAAGATAAGACGCACCCCCTCTTCGAGGTCTAGAATCAAGGAAAAAAGCAAATTCTCAAAGACAAGACACATCCCCGATTCACTAATCCATCTGGCCGCCATTACGAAATTCCCGCGTCGCCGCATCGCTCGATTTGACTCGAGGGAACAAGTTCCAATTGTTCCGTAAATCGGTGTTTGCGCCGAGTGCTTATTATTCTCTAAGTGTCTTGAATAATATGTCGCAACTGTTTGCCTAGTGAGACCATGTGTATTGTGTTACATTATGACACTCTACCCCAGTTTATCGTTTACACGCCAGACAGGATATTCTCGCGGCTATCCCAGCCCTACACATGAGAGAACATCCTGTTTCACGCGGCAGCATGTCATAAAAACAATTAAGTTCTTGGCCTATAATTAAGTTCTCAACACATGGGACAAACACACAAATGACATTTAAAATAACAACTAAAGGCTTTTAAATGTTCATTTTCACACCATGCTATTTAAGTGACCGCTTACCAACAAATTAGTTCTATGCACCTTTGTAATTACTTACGGATGTAGCAACAAGAGGTGTGAAAACTTGTCTGCACAAATAGCCGATGCACATTTTATTGTTGTTGTTAAGTGGATTTTTAATTTCAACTTAAAATTTATTCGTAGTTAACATTTAAAATAAAACAAATTTCAAATCAAAATTGATAAATTGAATAATACCATATTACTTAGACGATGATAATAACAGCGTTGTCAATGAATATGCCCGTTCCACTAAAACTCAATAACCATTTCCGGATTATGAAACTTCGCCGATTTTGTTAGAATAAATTGATATTTATGCAAATATTGCATATTGTTGTTTTATGTATACACAAACGAATTTAAATGTCTCTTTTATGTTAAATGTAAAATTTTAGGTAAAAAACAACGTAACTTTTCGCTTAAAATAGCACAATACAGTTGTCTATGGCCGATACTATCGGCAATATTCTCTACGGTCGGATTAGTCTAAGGGTAAATTTTGGTCTGGGAAAAAAGGGGAAAACTTAAATTCGCATGGATAAGACGCATCCCCCACTTTTTTATCATAATTTTGGGCAAAAAACTGCGTCTTATCTATAAAACTTTACAGTAAAGACTTGTTTTGAGGTCAATTTATAGTTTTAAGGACATTTATAATGTGATAGTGAAAGAGGACACAGTCAGAGGTCAATATCACATTAACCAGATCCGCAAAACTATATATTGACAGAAACATAAATCTTTACCTGTTACATGACATACCTTATTAAATTGCACTGCAATCTGCACATTTCATTTCATTATAAAACTTTCATGGGAAAAGGAAAACATGGTTTGCTTCTTGTTACAGATCTTCTGGAGTACATCAACAAGGCAGTCAAAATGTGTCTTCTATGAGTTACAGTTCATTCTTATTAAAGATTGGATTGACTAAATGTATAAAACATTTTAATATCTTGTTTCAGATGATGTTCTGGATGAGTACATCAACAAGGCAGCTAAGATGGCTGGACTGCCTGCCAACCCAACCATAGAAGAGGAAGAGGAGGGACAGACTGCTGGAGTCGACAACACTGCCATGGAACTGTGAGTAGTAATAGGACTCTTAGCTTGCCAAGTATGCCCTTAAGAAACATTTACTGCTATTTACTAGTTAACTGTCTGCATGTTCACTTCTTTACTACAAAGGCATGTTTATTTTTGGACATGGTTGCATGCAACACCATCCACAAAGATGAAAGCTGAAAGTCAATGGCGCTAGAATGACCTGTGAGGATTTTTTCTTGGTTCTCATATTTTGGGAAACTAGTGCAGGCATACACATGAAAATACAGGTTTGGCCATAGACTAGAATTGCATGCTGTGACTGGCATGTTTTAAATGTTAATGACAACATGTTAGAATGTTATAACTAGATGTTTAAGTTATTGCAATACATAACTTTATAAAGTAAGATATTTGCAATTATATTTCTTTGTATTCTTATAAAAATTTTAATGTTGATAAAGACAACACTTCCCTTAAAGCACTGTGAATACTTTGATCATTCATCTTTTAGAAATTTCCTAAAATTCAGTAAGACAAATTTCTTAAAGCATGGATTGAAGAAAACTGTTATATTTGTGACAACTTTACCTTGTATCTAAGTTTGAGTTATCATTCAAGACATTATAAAACTAAGCTGGAGTCTGAGAATATTTTTAAGAATCTGATTATTAATGATCAGATAGATTATTGACATAGGTCGCTAATCGTGTTTAAAGTTTTATAACTTTGGACTCTGACTGTCATTGTACATTACAACTTTAATGATTCTCCTTGCAGAGATGATGACACATTTGTGATACCTGAGCTTCCCTATGGCAAGGACTTGGTGATAAGTATTGGTACCACTTGGGGTGATAAACACTATGTAGGACTCACAGGGATCGAGGCCTTCTCCAGTACAGGAGAACAGATTAACATTGTCAAGGTAAGGACTTGCTGTCTTGGGTTTAGTTTCATTGATTTTTGTACTTTCATTAAAACGATATATATTTTTTAAAAATCAGATGTAAAATCAGATACTATCAACAGAGAATTTGCAATTTAAGGGAAGCATCAAACCTTTATTTAATCAAATTTTTTTTTTTTTTTTTTTTATTGTGTCAGATCAAGGCCGATCCTAGTGACATTAACATGTTACCGGAGTACAAGAATGACCCACGTGTGGTAAAGAATCTAACAGACGGGGTTAACCGGACTCGGGATGACATCCACATGTGGCTGGCCCCCTTTGTGTCAGGCAGGGACCATCTCATCTTCTGCACCTTCGACAAACCCTGCAAAGTGGCTATGCTGAGAATATGGGTATGGGGATCAAGATTTTGTGTCATGCCTCTCATAGCTGAGAAATAACCCTTTCATTTATTTTTCTGCAATTTTATGCTTTTTCAAAATAAACACAGCTAACACTAAGACCTGATTAGGTAAGACTCTTTGATTGTATGCAGAACATACATGCATTCAAAAATGCTTTAAACTGTTTCAAAGAAGAAAGTCAACAAAATAAGTTGAATTTACAAAATCATGTACATTGAAGTAAAGTTTTAAGAAATCTGGTTTGAATTTTTATTTAACTTATGAAATAAAGTATTTGATAACCTATGCCATTCACACTATCAGAAAAATACAGACAATTTTAAAAACTATTATGCAGATATAGTTTTAGAGAAAGATTAATGTTCTTAAGTAACTTTTGAAAATGATCATGTAAGACAACTTAAGGCCAATTTTTGGTTGAGGGCTTATGGACAATCATGAAACAAATATTGGCAAGATACAGTTAAGTAACTTGACATTGAATTATGTTGTCTGTAAAATAAATGTTTTAAAATGCAATTCGAAAATGACAATATAGGACAACTCAAAAACCAAATTGTGGTTATGAGCTTTCTAATATTTCTCTAACAGTTGGCAAGATGGTGGAAATTGGCCTTATCTGTAACTTAACAGTGAATTCTCTTGTCTGATTTTTGTAATTAATGTCTATGTTTTCAGAACTACAACAAGTCACGTATCCACTCATACCGTGGTGCCAAAGATGTGTTCATTATGCTGGACTCCAATGTGATCTTCAAAGGGGAGATAGCTAGAGCATGTGGAGGGACAGAGGGAGGCACTGAGGCCTTTGGAGATGTAAGTCAGACATAGATCACAATCAGTTAGCAGGGTGAATGTCCTTTAACTTGCTTTTTGTTTGTTCTGTTGTTTGTTTCATCACACTGACACAATTATGGTCATATTGGCGAATAGCAACGGACTTATGTCTCACCGCAGGTTAATTAGAAAACCTCACATGAAAGCTCCTACCCCAACTGGTACTTGAACCCATGTGGTGTGGGGCTGAAGACTTACAAGTTGACTTACTTGTTACTTGAGGGAATAACTCTCACTATTTTTATTTTCTAACAATTTAATTGCTTGACATTTGGCAGCAAGTTTTGTTATCCTGGTCAGACAGTGCTGGGTTGAGGATTTATTAGACATTCTTAATTGCTTGCACTCTGTTGACTTAGGAAATTATGGCATTATTTCTGGGTAAATCAATTTGATTTTAAAAGAAGAAAAATTGTTCTGAAAGTGATGAAGATTTGACAATGAAGGTTTGACAATGAAGGTTGTTATTATTTTTTTTTAATTGTACATTTTAAATAATTTATAGAATGTAAATTGTAGAACTACACTGAATATGCTTAAAGAAAGGTTTTACAGTTAAATCAACCTAACTTGATTTGCATTCATAAGGGGCACCAGTCGTCATCACAGTATGGTCAATTTTCTTTGCATTTAGTGCAATAAAAGGAGATATTGTCACTAACAAAGAAAATATTTGATATATTTCAGACAATCCTGTTCACAACGGATGAGTCCATATTGGAGGCGGTGTCTAAAAATGATGATGCATACGAGGGAGCAATGCTTAGTGATGATGAACCATTTGATGTAGAGAGGCCGTCCACTGCTGATAGTGGTCATGGACATGTAAGTTTTAGTGAAACTCCCATCCTGCACCATTTCTTAATAACCCATACTAAAATCTTAGTTATTTAGTAAAATAAACAACTACTTGCAACAGTAACTATTAAGTTGAATTACCTGAGACTCATTAGTAAATAGTGAATGGTGATATTGGATAAATCTGATCAATTCACTCTTAAAGAAATGATAGCTATTTCCCAGTTACAAAGTAAGTGGGAACTATATTGGAGTCATGTCATTCAGTATGTCTGTCACTTCATCTGTACATTAGATTTGTGCATTCTATTAACTACTGTTTGGACCTATTCTACATTTCTAGAATAGATGAAATTTACACTTAGCATGCTTTACACTGTGCATTGTAGGGAAAATATAAATGTAAACACTTAAGTTTAGGATATTTGCATGTTGTACTAAATATGAAATTGCCGGTTTGTGCTTCGACCCTCTTATAAGACGAGTTGAAAAAATAAACAGGAGCATCAACCAGTCATGCTGCCTCAACAAAAGGCTCAATTGGTAAATAGTGACTGTAATTTTCAGTATGTAATTTGCGGAACGTATCTTGTCTCAGCTGCACTGCTATCCTGTAGTGCGTGGTGGCATGACATTAATTTCTTTGATCTATGTCACCAAGCCTGGTATGACAGTACACAATATATCGGGCAACAGTGCACTGTCCTTGTGTACATGCCACCAATCAATAATTTCGTAGAGAAATGTAATCGGTAGCTGCTTATAAAATCACATCGTTCACTCCCTCACTGTCAAACTGCTCAGATCGATATCACATTGACAACAGCTTCTCAGAGTCAGTCAACTTGACATGTGTAATGAGGCAAGTTTACACAGAAACACCAAGTAAATCACAGCTTGGTGTATTTGGCAGACTGAAGTTGAAAGTTTGTTTCAGTGTTTACTGACAGATAATAAGCCCTGTTTCATGCAGAACAAAGGGAAATGTATGTGAGACAGTCAATCGTTGACCGACAGAATTCAAAGTTCAGTTAAGGTAAATTATCGGCAGTCTATAATGACTGCACGTCGGGTCATTGCATAACCGACAGAATTCAAAGTTCAATTAAGGTAAATTATCGGCAGTCTATAATGACTGCATGTCGGGTCATTGCATAACCGCTTACAAGTTTATGTGGTATGTTTTCAACCTAAAACAAGGTGAAAACTTTTTGCCAGGTCACCAGACCCCGCCTATAAGAATATTGAGAAAAAATCCCCGTCTTATAAGGGAGAAAATATGGTAATCTTCAAAATTCATTTCCATGTGCATTATAAAAATAAACACTTTGTAACATGTAAAATAACATATTATTTATAGAACTTATATCTTAGAATGGCATCAATGTGAGTAATCAATATTCAGGCATAAAAATGTATTTTAATGCTTACAAAAGAATAAATGTCCTGTTTTCAGGAGCGTCCATTCACTCGTGCTGTGGGCAATGTGAAGCAGTTGGAGCGTGAGAAGACGGCTGTATCTCCCACACCTACACCTGTACCGGAGTATGAGGGTGATGTCATGGTGTACCGAGGTCAATGTGTGGAGCTCAACTTTACTGCCACCTGGGGGGATCACCACTACCTTGGCCTCACAGGCCTCGAGGTGGTGGGCAAAGATGGGGAAGCCCTTCCACTCAACATGGCTATGCTCAATGCTCGCCCTAGAGATGTACGCACACTGCCTGGTCATGAACGAGATGACAGGACACTAGATAAGTATGTGATGAATATATATATATGTTCTGTTTTTGTTATTCAGTTACTTAAATTAAAAGTGGCGGCCATAGCTGCAGTTTGTCACCAACTTGTAACTCGCAAACCTGTCAATGTATTGTTTCAAGTCCCAACAATTAGCTGGACTTCACCAATATGACTATATCTGTGCTGGTAAATTACTACAAAAAACAACAAAAAACAATTGGAAAAAGGCTTTATAAACGAAATGTCATTTTGCTTCAATGGTTTCTCTATAACAGTTACAGATCAATCAAAAAACTGGTATTGTTTTTACAAACTGGGTCAATGCTACATGTAAAATGTTAGGCTGTGGGGAAAAAGATTAAAATCATGTTTTATAATGAAGGGATATTAATAAGTGCATTTATGATTTAATTCACATTCTTGTCCCTCACCCCAAACCTACAGACATCTAAGTATTAGTATTTAGTGTTCATGTCATTAATTTGTATTTTAGCTTTACTGATGCACTAGATGCATCTGAGTCCAAACTGATAAGCTGTCTTCATATTTTTAAAATCCATTTATATATCATGCACATGCTTCATTTCAGATTGATAGATGGTGTGAATGTGACGAATGGAGACGAGCATATGTGGTTGATACCATTCAATGCTGGCCAGAACCATACGCTGACTGTCACGTTCAATGAAAAACAGCTGATGGCAGGTCTCCGACTCTGGAACTACAACAAAAGCAAGGAAGATACATACAGAGGGGTGAGTCAGTCACAAATATTACAATTTTTATGTTGGTGTAAGTAAGCGCAGTAAATTACCTTTTGTTATTTTAGCTTAAATTTATTCAGTTCCAGTATGTTTTTTCTTAAAAAAAAAGTAATACTCATAAGTATTTCTTATATTTCAGGCTAAGATAGTCCATGTGAGTATAGATGGGAAGATGGTATCCCCACGGGAAGGGTATCTAATCAGAAAGGGGCCGGGCAACTGTCATTTTGACTTCGCGCAGGAGCTGTCTTTCAATCCCCAGACAGGATCTGCAGGGATGGCAGCTGCTGGGTAGGTATAGGATTGGTAGACAGAATAGATTTGATTTCTTGCCATCTGTAAAAATAGAATTGCTGACATCCAACTATGTAACCCCTTATGCTGTAGTTTCAAGTCTAAACCCCAAGACCTTCTTCATTTATGGATACTTCATACTAAATTCTTAGTAATATGTTTACAACTCCATACATAGACGGGGGTTTTACTTTACATAGTGTAGATCCTGATGAGGCAGCTGGCTGATCTTGTTCTACTTTTTTGCCTATGCCTGATAAATCTTTGCTTAGCAGGCTAAGAGTCAATTTTGCGTACAAGCTTTTGCATGTGTTTTCTGTCACTATGAAAAATGGAAACTTTATATATTTTAAGTCAGGAAAGTATTTTTTTTTGTGTAAAACAAGCCTTCAGAATAAATAGTTACTGTCTTCAGACCCATTTGACTTTAAATGAAATTTCATATTTATGGTTTGTTTCAGATCTAACCAAAGCATGGTGGAGAGTGAAGACTATGAGCTGTATCAGATGCCATGTGGCTGTATCCTTTACTGTACTGGTGTGTCAGTTTGTAGGAAAATCTCGTTCAAGACAGATAATCAGCAGCATTGTTGCAGTACTCACACACATATTGTTATGGTTTTTCTTTAAATTTGAGTTATCTATTGATCGCTTTCAGTATCATTATCCTTGTATCTTGTTTAATTGCTGTTCCACAGCGAAGTATGATGGGCTAGTTGCATTCAGTTTACAAAATAAACTACTGTTTACTTCTGTTCTGATTACACAAATCCCCTGCAACATTTTCATATTACAAGTACTTACTCTATCAATTACATTCAGAGTTATCCAGGCATACTGCAGACATTGTATGAGACTAAGCAGCAAATATTACAGATCCTGACCATACTGTCAGCTGGAGTTTACTGATTATGTTTTACACTATTAGCATCAAGGTGTGTTTACTATTTTGGTTGAAAGCTTTTTGTTTACCAATCTTTTGAAAAATTTTAATATAGTTTTAGCTCAGGTTCCTACCTTTTCCCATGCACACCATTGTTTGGTCCATAACTGCTCCAGTTATCTATCAGCTGCAGCTGTTCACCACATGGGGAGATTCCTACTATGTTGGTCTCAATGGAATAGAGTTCTATGATGGAAACCTGAAGAAAATACACCTTACAGAAACAAGTAGGTCCTTGTTTTTAAGTTTGGGCATTTTAAATTTTTAACATTAACCATTATTGTGCATGTATTATGTGTTGATCTAGTTAAAATGTGAAATTACCTTTAACTGGTCAAAGTTGGTAACACATCTGATTCCCTGTTGATGAAGGCTGGTTGTCTGAAAGGACAGGTAGTTAATAGGTTCTTTCATAATTTGTTTTTATTTAATACAAAAATTCATATTCTATCAAAGGTCCCAGGAGAATTACAGCATTTATTATGTGAAAGGTCATTTGTCAAAAGGAGCATACTTGGATGCATAGACTGATTGCTGGAGCTCCAACTTTGCATTTCCTGATTGATTTTCTCAGATACAAACATGTAAATTTAGATATGCCAGTAGAGTAAAACATGAGGCACTTATGTACTTTATCCAAAATTTCCAGAACTAATCAAGAGTATTATATCATTGCTTGCTAATTATCTCCCATTCCACTAGTACAATTACTGTACTAATAATTCCACCTGCGTTATGCTTGCAGACATCTCAGCTTACCCTGACAGTGTCAATGTGCTGGACAACATTCAAAATGACGCCCGAACACCTGACAAGCTGATAGATGGCATCAATGACACTATGGATGGCGGACATATGTGGCTGGCACCTATACTCCCGGGAGTTGTATGTATTCACTGCACAGCAGCCTTGATTATCTGTCCATAGTAGTGAATATGCTCTCCTGGTAGCTCAATTGAGAAAGCCATGAGTTCAATTCCTAACCATTATGAATGGAGTTTTACAGCTCAGGTTATTTTTATGGTTTTGAGGAATGGTCACAGTTTAAAAAAAAAAAGGTGGTTCTGTGCAGAAGTATAGTGAACATGCTCTCCTCAGAACTGTCTATACAGAGGGGTAGTTAGTTGGTAGAGCACCTGACTAGAGCATGAGATCATGGTCTTGATTCCTGTCCAAGGTTAAAGGATTTTTCCAGCTCAGTCAGTGTCTTAAGTTTGTTTTATTAATTAGTTCTGAG
This sequence comes from Sinonovacula constricta, assembly GCA_007844125.1. Taxonomy (NCBI): domain Eukaryota; kingdom Metazoa; phylum Mollusca; class Bivalvia; order Cardiida; family Solecurtidae; genus Sinonovacula; species Sinonovacula constricta. The sequence continues at coordinate 91,650,966 of CM017555.1, forward strand.
AAGGTAAATTGTACAAGTTTAAATGAGTATGGCTGAGCAAACTACATGTAACAGCACAGAGTTGTAACACAATGATCAAAGTACAGGTGATTTTTTTTGTATATAGCCGAAAAAACTTCATTATTCTCCTAATGTCCTTCATTTCTATCTGTGTTTTAAATAAGAAAAGCCACATTGATGACTTAATACCTCAATAAATATAAGAGCTTACACATATTGGACTTTAAAAAGTAATACTTTGTATTGATTTGTATTGGTTGGTCACACTTTAGTTTGATTAATTTCATATTTCAGCTGAACCGAGTGTATGTGATATTTGACCAGCCCACCACTATCTCTATGATCAAGGTGTGGAACTACAGCAAAACTGCAAACAGAGGTGCTAAAGACTTTGCTGTAAGTGGAGAAAATACTTCTTACTTAATAAAACATGCTTTCTTTTGGTGTTTGTTTCATTTCAAATACACACACAGTTATTTTACCTTGTATTTCTATGACACATGTGAACTTTGTGTTTTATAATGATATAAAATAAGATGCACTTACTATTTAAGCAAATAATTAATTTTATTGTTTTTGTATGAAAAGTAAATTATAGTTACTGTTTGTACCACAGCTACTGGTTGATGACCTACTGGTGTATAATGGTGTGTTGGAGGCCCTGCCCAAGGCTGCACGTGGGATCCTACCCACATGTGAGGGCCCCCAGCCATACCATACCATTCTATTTACCAACAACAAAGAGGTGTTGCGGCGAGAGAAACACACAATCATCAAGTAAGGCTGCACACATAAACAATTTAGGTTGTTAACCCTTTCACTCATACAGTTCTCCTAAATAACCATATGCCTAATGCATAACCAGATGGCTTATCAGGCCACCTGGCATGCATAGGTAAACTGGTGACAAAGGTACCTCAGGTTCATAGAGCATTATTGGTTTTGTGTGGAAAGCTGACAGTAGTTATGTTTAAGCTATATTTTAAGCTAGTATGAGTTATTTAATCATATTTATGTAATTAAAAAGTTTATTCAGAAATAATTTTTCTTTCTGATGATATAATTTCCATGCATATGAGGTTATATAAATTGTTACAAGAAGGGTTTGAATAAAGTCAATGCTGCCCCAAACCCACAGGGGGTTTCGGTAAGTCTGCAAAACTTTTCAACATCAAATACTCACTTCCATTTATTGTAAAGGAAGCAGATGTTTATTACATCGGCTTACTCAGTTTTTACTGTAAGGCTAACCATGTGAGAGTTGTTGCGGTTTAGAAATGGTAAGATTTGCCAGCGAGTGTAAACAATGGAAAATTCCATTAGGGTGCTCTACAAACTGAGCAAATTTTCACAATTTTTTCAGAACAACCCCTCTTTTTTATTCACTAAATGTATAAATAAAGGCTTTATCTTACTGAATAAAGATAAAAGAAAGACTTTACATGAAGTATTCACTTATGATTTTGCACTTAACTTTGAGGGCGTAATTTCGCCAAACTATGCAAATGACAGAATAGCGTAAAATGACGTATGTATACGCCAGATGCACAATCCCAAAAATCTCTAAACTGTTAGCCTATTGCATGCCAAAAATCGCCAAACCATGAGTGAAAGGGTTAAGTACAAGCAGGCATCGATTTTAGGTCAAGATTTTTTTTATTGTATTTTCTTTCTGTGAAATTACTTAAAATGTTGTTTTATTATGAATTCCAATGCCAGTTAAATTATTATATAGCTAACATTATGGAGGTCCTTAATCAATGTAACTTAACATTAAAATAACTTTTACATTGTTAATAGTAAATATATTTGCTCAAATAGTGTAAGTAACTATCAGCAAGCTTCTGATAGGATTTGACTTAACAGGATCTACCCTTTTTGTATAGTGGTATTTTTATCATACTTTTGCCATATGTATTATGATCTTTTTTTTTCAATTATGTTAATTTGTAACTAATTATTTTAGCCACAAGACAGATGAGCAGGACGTTCAAATGACAAATGACAAGAAGATTGTCAGCCATTACAGTGACCCTCACAAGGCCTCATCTGGCAAACCTGTTGATCAGAGTATGTATGCCTATCAGGAAATGATTACTTACATTCACTTAACAGTATATGATATCACTAAACATCTTTAAAAATCCCACTTTCAACCCATTAGCTATAATGACTCAGTATTTTGGTTAAAAAAGAATATAAAGAGATGGAGTTGAAATGAAGTGAATTTATAATTAAAAAAAAAAAAAAAAGAATGGCTTAATTTTTTAGTTGAAGTGTATTTTATTGCAATTATGTGAAAAGATCACTGGGTAAAAAATGATAAACTTACAAAAAGTTTAAACAGAAAAGAGTAATATCTAAACATAAATGGATATACTGTGGTTTTTTTTCTAAACTTACAAGTTGCAATAGTCATTCAACACATGTTACTGGATAGAAAATTGCAACTATTGAGCTTGCTAAGGATGTATAGATAAAGCTTATGCATGTAGTGTACATCCAGATGAACAGGCTTTCACAGGGAGCTGTGTGATTAGAATCTACACTTTTTTCTGTGGAGTCTACATGTAGCAAGAAGATGACTAAGAATAAATAGACATAAAAGCAGTGTAGCATGATAATGGTTACATTTGGCAGACACTATGACAAACATTTTAGTGGTTTTAAACGGATTACATAGCCCATTGTAATCATGTCTCATAAGGTTATCTTTTCCTTGATTCAAATGCTATATTTCAAACAGAAAATGAAGCATTATGAATGTTATGTATTTGTATTAAACATTTCAGGTAAACGACCCACTACCAGTGTGATTCATTCTAAGAAGAGGAGATAGAGCAGTGATGTTATTAACTTAAGAGTTAAAGCTTTGTTATTCCTCGTCTTTCATGTTGTTAAGGGAGGATACTATGGTAAATACAGACCTGGTGCAAATGGTGTTTTCAGCATTTTTGTGCTGGAGCATTGACATAACCAGATTGTGTCTGGTTGATAGTGAAGAATATTGCTTGTTAGGGTCAGATTTGCAAATAAATTTGCCCTTATGTTATTACTACTTTTGATTGTCATACAGCTAGACAAACAAGTTTGCCTTGTGGATAAATAGGGCAGATTGTGTCAGTTCTGTGATAAGAAAGGAAATGTGATGGGATCACATCTTTCACCAAATAGTTGCAATTTAGGATATAAAAGCCTACCCAACGTACCAGAAACAGATTTACACAGTGATAAGACTTGATATATGGTTGTGATCTTTTGTCTCCATCTTTAAGATGGCTAATGTGGACATAGTGATAGCAAGTGTACAACCATCATTCAAAACATTGAAAGGAAACAATAATGATTAATATTAAGGTTGGGTGTTATCCTCCATGTATGAAGGGGAAATTTGTCATTATTTATCGCAAATAGGCACTTGACCTTTACATACTGGAAACACTATTAATCCCATTTACATAGAACATACCCCACCCTTAAGGTGTTTACAGCAACTAAAGGGTTAACTGAAGACTGTGCCTTCATTATAATGTGGATAAACTGATCAGTTCTCTGTTGTCTTCTTTCTGCCATATTTCTCAATAACAATTTACATGTGTATTCATAGATATCATTCAAAATGTATACTGTAGTTTATTAAACTTAGTGGTAAAGATGTTATATAAAACTGGTACAATGCTGCTATCAGCCACATATCAAAACCAATTAGATATGGTTTAAATGCTTGCTTATTTATCTGTACCATATTTATTCCAAGTTGCTTCAAATTCATTTACATCACACAATTGTCATCTTATGGTTCATTAGATTTTATAATTAGACTAGTATGGAATTGTTTCATTTTATCACAAATGTCAGAAGTGTTTTTAATCATAGCCATGCTTGATGACTACAGATTTGTATGTGTTTATGTAAACATATCATGTAAACTGTTTCCAACGTGTTTATGTAAACATATCATGTAAACTGTTTCCGTCCAAACTGTCTCATAACAAGTTTATTGATCTGCAACTGTTAGTACTTGTTTTATTAGGAATGCTGTAACCATTTATTGTCACTTAACAGTGTTAAGGATATTAAAAAGAAACAAAAGATTTGAGGCCAAGATGTGGTTTCTAAATAAATCAGCACTTATGTATTGGCATTTAAATGTCAGTTTTCAAAGTTTCAAAAAATGTTATATTTTCAGTATCTTAAAATAATACAGATAGGTTTGTACTGATCATTTAACATGGATATTTTTGTACCATACAATAGGAAAGTATTGAAATTAATTAAAAATATTAAACAAAAGTTTCACATTTTGACCTGCCACAGTTTGACATCATGTTTTCTGAATTCATTCCATGTATATTAGTAACATCTATAAGCAGCGTGTCATTGTAATTGGCCATGTTGTCTTTCACTATTGGTCTTTATCACTGTGTCAGAATCTCAATAGATTATGCTGTCATTTATACCAAATTTATCTTTGTCATTGAAAGTAATATTTACAGAGTACATTTGTCACGGGAGGATAAAAATGTAAATTATCTTCTTTCTAACAATAAAGCATTGTGTAGATAGAAGTTAATTATGCCTACGAAAGAGTCCTAGTTTGAATTCATACATCTTGATGCTTAGCTGGCATTAGTCCCAATCTTTGTTTTAACATTTAATCAACCTGTGGTGTTTCCATTTAAAATTCTTGATTGTTTTATGCCATCAGAAATTAATGCTGAGCACGTACAGTGACTTAAGCAGTCTTTTAATGTCCCCAAAAGGGTGTATAGAAAAGTTGCTCACTCTTTGTCCATCACTATGGAAGTCTAACCCATTTTTAAGTCTCAGTCATAACTTCCATATTTTTACAGTACTTCATTTAAACTCGACTATCTTACCAACATACACTTGAAAGTGTGTCCGACGTAAGATTTATAAATAGAACCATTAAGGTCAAGATCATGCTTAAAATCATTACATAAATATTTCTTTTCTCATTGAACCTTACTTCTTGTCTGGGTGGTATTTTTTATCACAACTGCTCATCAATCATAACTACCATTCTTTCAAAGGTTTGTTTGTTGTTATATATGCCATACTAACTATCTTCCACACATCGAGAGTAAAAATGTTTGTTTTTGAGATACATTGTACATCGCAGTGACAAATTATGGTCATTATAGCAATGTCCAGCTGTTTTGGTGGAGGAAGACACCAGGTAAAGGTCTAGGTAGAACCACGGGCACACAGCACGTCAGCTGGAATACCTTCCCACATTAAGTCCATCGCTCAGAACGGGACTCAAACCTATGTGGTGGGAGGCTAAGCAGTCAGAGTAGTTACAAACCGGCGACTACCACTACGCTATGGGTGCCGAGTAAAAATGCCTTTGTTTCAAATTATTATAATTTTGTTTGATCTTTGTTAAATTTTATGTGAAGATGAGGAATAAACACTTTTTCATGCTTGTGTATGCTGCATGTGTTTTTAGTATGCTCACACTGTAGTGCCGGGGTCTTCATGTTGAAGACTGTTCTTATTGTTAATTGCCTATCTGGACTGTTTCTATACATTGCCAAGTTTATGTAGATTATTTATTTAACATTAGATGTTGATGAATATATATTTATTGATAATATTATCAAGAAAATAAATTCTTAAAAGGTCTGTATCTGTGTTGTTTACATGTAATTACCAAACCCGCATTGGTATGCAAGAAACATCCTTAATATTATTTTGCCACTGAATGAATTTGCACATGATGAGAGCTGTTTTTTAAGCCTGCTTAGCGCATGTTGTTCAGGCCTTAGAAGATAGTAAACATACAGATTGGCCAGCTTCCACTCGAGGCTATGGGACCAAAATTTGAACTACTTTTATTATTACATGTACTATATTTGCTGGATACACTAGTAAGAACAACAGATTGAACACATACAATTTAATATTTGTATGTAAAGTCAAGAAATACATGGATTTCATTGGTATGTAAATATTGATGCATGGACAAATAATTTTATCACATTCATATAGATGTCTTTGGAAAATAATTTGCACAAGTACCTTTAATGTTTTTTTCTTAATAATAAAAACAAACTTAACAAAAATCATGTTAAAGGCAAAGATTAAGAAATTTGTACATAATAAAAGGTTTATGCTCATAAGTAATAAAATAGTAATTACAGTTTGATAAATTGGCTAAAATATAATAAAATTTTATGACAAAACAGTAATAACAGTTTGATTTATAAATTAGCAAGAATCAAGATACTAAAATCAAAATGGGATTAAATGCTGTTGTAAGTATGAACCTGATAAATCACAGATGTACAACATCCAATGCAATGCAGAAAATGTTTCACAGCTGTAGTTAATGAATTATAAACATGCAGTATATCAAACAAACAAAAATCCTTAATGAACTGTATCTCAACACATGGTGAACACCCATTAAACCTTGTTTGCACATTTATAGTACAGTTAAAAATACCAGTACAGTTATATCTTCATGCGAAGTCTGATCATAAAAAATTACAGAGTAGAATAAGTACAGCCACATGCTTTATTTAATGCAAAAAATTAATGGTAAATTAAAAGCCGAAACAATGATGAGATCAGCTTGGGCCAACATCCTCCTAAGGAAGTCCTAAGGACCAATAAGCAGTTAATAATGTAAACATTTTTGCTGTGAGAAAATCAGATTCTCAGTGCAGGGGTGTGATTGGTCAGTTACGAAAAGGGAGGAAAATTTTCGGCAAGGGATTTTGGGGCCGCATTAGGCGTGGGGTCATGGGGAAAGGCCCCCCTGGTGGAAGATCAGGGGGCAACCCCCCCCCCCCACAAATGATTTTCAGCATTAAGAAAGTGGTCTTAAATTCTTCCTGAGACCCCTTCTTCAAAACCCCTAAACAATATTTTATCTTTCTCTTTATTAAAAGATAAGCAGCTCAACATAAAAAAGATCATAGCTTTTTATCCTTCTTTATTACTTACAGCTTATAAAATGTATGCTATAAGAAAAATAATATTATTAACATAAAATATATAGATATACCTGAAAAGTAATATTTTCTTTTTTAAAAATTTCACTTTAATTGGCCATTAAAATAGTTTTTTTGCCATAGACATTTTAGGGTAAATATTTAGCTTAATACTATCAAATATAATATGAATTCAAACAGAGTACATTTATCTTTTGTTTTCTAAAACTCTTTAAGTACTTTAAAGCTGTTCACTGTAAGTAAAGTTTGGATCATAGGAGATGACAAGAATTAGAACACAGGGACTGTATAAAAGTGTGGCTATATATTTAACAGTGTCATATGAACAACAAAAAAAGACTAGTCCATAAGTAAAAAAATAGCATTTCTTTAAACAATTCAGCATATTTACATGGATATATATTTTGTGAAGTCATAATACATATACAACAATGTGATTGACAAGAGATGACCAGCAAAGGTCAAGCACACCCACAAAGAAGATGCATGTAGTTTTTGGATTTTGGAAATTCTTAAGTCCACAACAGTTTCATTTCACTAAAGTATTTTACCATAGAACCTAACTAGAGCAACACGTCCTCGAGACCCAAACGATATGGTTTTCTCACAAAGAATACACATATACTTTCCTGGACTGTCGACCTTTCTGATAAATTGGGACAGAGCTACACTAATACAATCAAGTTCAATTTTTAACCATTACCATCCGAATTTGTTTTTAAATTCCGCCTCTACATCTCTCGCCAAGTGAGAATCGTCCGTACGTTCAATAATCCGTGACATTTTTGGGGTGTTTTACTACTTTAATTTTCTAGTTGTAAACAGTCACCATCAAAACTTCAGCGGATATGTTATCGCTAAGCTATGGCTTTTCTGATTGGATGAGCAGTCGGGTAACAACCAATGTAATCGCGCGTTGCAAATCGTAAGTTAAATCAATCGAAGCTCCTCGGGTAATTCCGTCCTCGGGATGATACGTGAATTACCCGAGATGTTCAGATTGGTTGTCTACTCCAATCGGTTTTCCTCGGATAATTCTGTCCCCTCGACTTTCGCTTGTTGCCGCCGAGACAGTTTTTCTAATTGGATGAACAGTTGGGTAACAACCAATGAAATTGCACGTTACAAATCGTTCAGCTTGGTAAGTGGAATCGTGTTTATGACTACGCCAAACGGTGTTCCCCGGGGAATTCTTTCATCTAGTCGGTCGCTTCTCGCGCAACTGAGGAACTTGAACGGATTCCGCGGTGTCCGCTTCTCCCCCCCCTAAAATTTTCTCCTCGAATTTACGCGAATTGCAGGAATGGTCCTTGGCCGACCCAAATCCGCGGAAATCCGCGTTTCCGAGGAAAAATCACACCCCTGTCAGTGATCTGCCAAGATTTTAAAAATGCAGGGTCCTGAGCTCACTATCTTTGAAAATGTGTGTCTATTTTGAAGTTTTGTTGATGAATTTAAATTGTTGATCTAAAAAGTTTTGTACAACTGGTCACTTCAGTGTGTCTGATACACTAAAAAAATTCATGTGAGAACGACTGAAGTACAGCACTTACTCATGAAAAAAAATGAAAAGACAGAATATAACAGCCATAATAAATCTTTCTACTTATTTTTTTATATTTTGGTGAATTTTGTTGTGCCCATGGGTACATATATCTGTTCCATTTTCACTTTTTAAGTGCAAATAGGCAAAACGCATCCTCGGCAGATCTCTGGATTCTGAAATCAATTTTAACCATAGTCTGCAGTATTTGTATTTCTATCATCACTTCTGCACTGATATTCTAAATTATTGCTTGCCATTGTTAACAATGAATACATTTCTAATTTAATAAAAAACATCCACCAGGACACCACCAAGCAGTTGAACTTTCCTGAACTTTCAATTCACTGAAAAAACTTGTAACGAAAGAATTGGCATAATATAGAGCTTTATAAAACATATATAAAGATGAGGTTTCTTGACTGTCAGGTGTTCCCACTCAGGCAATCCGATGTGGTGGAACGGAGACTTTTCAGGAAGGGCAGAATACCTTAACATGGAAACAAAAGATGTATGTATCAGAAGCATAAGATTAAAGTTCATTAACAGAAAATAATTTAAACAGACCTTGAAAGGGACAAATTTAATTGTTCAAAATATTCTTTTCATTTGACGAACACTATCAAAAAATGCTACTCATCTTCTTAAGGGTCTACATTATTGTCTTTGTATAGAATAATTCAGAATAGATTCTTCACTGTCCTCATAGCAACATTTAAATGACATTGTCTCATAGCACATTAAAGACTAAAGCAAGCTGTTTTCTCTCAAATCTTTGTTATTTGACAAAGTTACAACACAATATCATTACCCAAGTGAGATTCATGAAAACTGCTGGCAGCAGCAGTAGCAAGTCAGCTTTAGTGCCATTTACCCACAATGCAATTTACCCACAATGCAATTTTCTCACAATGCCATTTACCCACAATGCCATTTACCCAGAATGCAATTTTCTCACAATGCCATTTACCCAGAATGCAATTTACCCACAATGCAATTTTCTCACAATGCCAATTACCCACAATGCCATTTACCCACAATGCAATTTACTCACAATGCCATTTACTGACAAAGTTGTTTACCCACAATGCCACACCACATGTATGAGTTCTAATCTGGGTTAAACTATTCAAGTAACAGTGCTGACCAGCTGTTGTGCAGTGAGACAGGTATTCTACCAAGCCTGACAACTTACTTGAGCCTCCAGTACCACGGGTAGCCAGTGTCTCATAATCTTTGTTTCTTGTCACTTTATTGGCTTGAATCACAATGTATCTGCAAATAAGCACGACTTATAACAAAAAAGACATTTCCGATTATAGTCTTAAGGACAAAAGATTGAATATAATTCTCCAAAATATACAACTTTCTTAAATAACAGCTATAGATGCAGCAGTGATTGAAACAAATTAACTACATACATGATTTATATAAATGTCAGAGCCAATCGTGCAGATCCAAGTCAGCTACTTCTGACCATGACCTGCACTATCTGTTGCTATGTTAATACTAGTTCTACCCAGAAAGTGAATGATTAATTTGAAAGTACTAGTTTCCAAATGAACAACTTGTATAAACATTTAAGTTGATGTTAAATGAGTCTCCACCCACATCATGATCAAATTGCAGACACTTAACAATATTGTGTTACACTTAAAGCAACAGGAAACAATGTAATTGGTACAAAATGATACAAAACAACAAGGATAGAGAAGAGAAAGACTGATTCAAACTATATTGATTGACAACTCCTTGGGTCCAAACTGTTAAACGCTGATTCAAACCTGTCCAAATCATTAACATAGGTAACATTGACAGCTGTAGGCAGGCATAGTGCTAGTCACAATCTGTAATAAAACTACACATATATGTACATTTAACCTGCAGAATCAAAGACTCTGTTGTGCTACAAGTTGGGTGATGGGTTGCCATGCAAGGGAAACCAAGTTCAAATTCAACAAAAAACAAGCAATTTTTTTCTTCTTTACATTCCTTTCTTTCTCATAAATGGCTTTTATGTATTAGATCTTAAATTTGTCAACAATTACATAGTCTGGTACATTATTTAAACCACAAACCATTTAAACCCACTATTGGGAAGTTCTTGTAAATTAGTTTGACTTAACAAAATGAGGCGTATTTTTATGAAAATTAAAACTACCCAAAAGTTTGCTAAAATTTTCCTCCATGTGAAATAAGTTTTCCTTCTTCTTGATATCATAAAATAAATAATAATAATCATCTTAGCAGATTTTTATAAGTAACTTACTTGGAGACTATCTGGATGTGGTAGGTTCGAAAGTCCACCACTGATTGAACACAGTCGTTGTAGGCATGGGTCAGGGCATCACAGTTCTGAGAGGTCACTAAGAGGTCACGATATGGAAGGTATGGTTAGAAAACAGTCTGTTAAAAACAGGGGATAAAAATGAAAAAAGCATGAAATGTTGACAATATTATACAGAAATAGAACACAATACCTAGAATCCATCGCCAGAAATATGTTATGAACAATACCAATGTTAGCAAAGGCTACATAGAAAAGAACACAAATTATGTCTGTCTATCTGATCCTGATTTAAGTTTCCTGCTGCAGTTGTCCCACTTTCTTGTGAAGGCAGCAGGCAGCTAAAGTGTCTTACACATGCTCTCCATGCAACTCTGTTTAGCAGATCAGTGCTGGACAGATTACACACTTTCACATCTGTTTTGACATATTCCACCCATGTCTTCCTAGGTCTACCACTTCTTAGTACAACAAACTTTATTTAGGAAAAGTATAAAAAATAAGGGCAACTCTGCTACTTGAACATTTTTATCCTGGTAAAAAAAATATCAATAAAAGTAATCGAAAGAAATGGTCTAAGGAAATTATTTTATAAAATTAACAATTACAAGTGTTTAATTTTCTACATACAAAATTAACCATGACATATGAACATATACTATTCAACATATATGCACCATATTAAGACTATAGGGTTATATATATATCTACTATAATGATAAAACTACTTGCCATAGTTTTTCACATTTGACTGGGATTCTATGGTGTTGATAAATTCTCGATGACAAGGTGGCATGTAGTGGCGCATGTTTTCCAAAAACTTGCAAATTTCTGTTAGTTAAACAAAATTAAAGAAATTGTAATACAATTCAACAACAAGTTCCTACAGGAATATAAACAAATATGAATATGTAGGTACAAAAAATGAAATAGTTTTCTTTAAGAGGACATTTTTTACAAAAGGTGCACATATTCATTTATGTAGGCATTTGTGTTTATTCTCGATGCGTGTATACAATCTTAAGGAATATGAGAGGTCCAAAAATATGTTGAATTTTTTATAACTTTAAAATTTTTAATAATTTTATATTTAGAAGATGAGCCTGAACTTTTAATAAAACATTACAGATATAGAAATTACAGGTATATAAACACTACAGATATAGAAATTTCAGATATATAAACACAAGGTAGCAACCCTGGTGCTGTCTATAAAAATGATGTCAAGGTCATAGCGACTATGTTAGGGTCACATTGATGCGTTTATGTTAAATTCTGTATTTTGGAAACTATGGCATTTGAACAAAATTTTACATGTTCTTCAATAAACCTAAGAAAACGTTATATCAAAATATTTGCAACTGTATTCTGAATATTTTTTATACATAAAAAAAATCTACATCATTAGAAGACATTCCCCATAAGACCAAATGAATGTCTTTCTTTAAAAAAACATTTATCCTGTATCCATGCTGTGGACTATTGGGTTTCGGGTAAACACAAATCAAAGTGTTACCAAGGCTATAACTCTTATGACCTATGATCTTTTCTAGATGGAAAAATACCCTGTTTCAACATAGTAACAATGAATGGTCCTCACCATGTGAATGTTTGACGCCCAGTACTGCATCAACAGATTGCATTGTGGAACTCTGGGCAGCACTCCCACCTGTCATCTACAGAAAATAGTGAGATATGCGAGGCTGTTTCAAAATTTGTTTTGAAAGAGTGTGTGTGTGTGTGTGTGTTATGTAAAAATGCTACACTCACTCTGATATTTCATACAACTATAAATTTTGTTTAAGTATTATGCGGCCATTTATAAAGACAATAAAAATTATTAGATCAGCATCTGCCCTTTTTGTTACATGTTAGGAAAGTTAAGTGTGTAGTTAACATGCAGTCATCCAAGCATTATCAATAAGTATGAGTTATAAATACATGTTGTGGACTGACAGTTAACCCTAGCACTTACCTGCTTGGGAATGTCACTGACACCCTCATACACGATTCCTTCAGGGAGGGGCGTGCCTTCACCGCCCCAGCTAGCATAAAAAGAGAAAAAGGTTTGTTCACAATGACAGATTATGAATTTTTTATTCAATATATCACAGTGACAAGGTCATGCTTATAATAGCAGCAAGTAAAAATCATGAAAAGGAAGACACTAGATAATGTCTTGGCACCAGAGAACCTCATGTCAACATGAAGACAGTCTATTTAAATGTTTGCCCTGTCTTGGACATGTACAAATGCATTGATAAATAAGTTACATGACATCAGCTCTTTTGTCCAGCCACCAGCACAATTTACAGTGCTTCTACTGCCATAGTCCCAGCTCAACTAAGTTTTGTAGTATAGTATGAAGACCAGTTGACCCTATGTTATGACATTGTAATTTAAGATGGTATCCAACAGTTTGCCTATATCAAATTCATGTTATAAGACCCTGCTGCTTCTTTGGGGAATTTGGGCATAATTTCTGCATAAACTCATACTTTAAAATACCGGTAAGTAAAGATGGTTTTAAATACTATTTATATTGGTAGACAGTTCAAATTGTGTTGAAAACACTATAAGTTCATCCATTCCAAATCTATCTCTAAATTATCACAATACTGATCTCAGCTAAAAAGAGATATCGATGTCAAAGCGGACTACCCGGATGACGGTATAACATAACCTCGAAAGTGAGTTGTCATTTGGTTTTTATTGTTAAAAAAAGCTATCTCTGCAGCATGGCTCAGATAAGAAATGTTTGCAGTGTGGAATGGGGGTTTATGTGTCAATGTTTACAGTGATCTAGGACATTAATGAGCAGCATTTAGCATGACCATTTCAGGTAACACTGACATATTTGGGTTATTTGAGAAAAAAATATTTTGGTCCAAACTGTCAGGTACCACCTTTTAGTAAGGTGTTGGACATGCTATTTCATATAAAGCAGTCTCTTATTTGTTTTGAATGAAAACCATCTCTAGATAAATAACAAATTAACATGTTTTATTACTTGGAAATTTCCTTGCAAATCAGATGAGAAAAATAAAAAAATAATGTATTATCTTTAATAAAAAACTTAGAATAAAAAGATGTCAATTTTTAGACCAAAGAAAATCAAATAGACTTGAAAAAAACAACAAGAAAAAGTCCATCTCACCCAGAAAGATAGGGCCTTAAAACATTGTAGAAGGTTTCTGCTGAGAGTTTGTCTGCAGTAAATGAAACAACCAATTAAGCACATTTTCGAGAGGGTCAAATAGGAATATATGAGACAAAGATAAATAGAACAATAGTGAAGTAAACTCAAGATACATCACAATCACCAACGCCTTGCAACTTTATTTTAACATATAAAGCCAGTTTCAAATGAAGTACAAAACAGTCATAAAATAATAACAAAATAGCATGCTTTGAAGTACACAAACCATAAAAATCAATAACTATCCTTGTATAATTCACCCATTGCGTAACTAAACTTTGACAAGCATCTTCAAGGAGACAGTTTATAACAGTTTTTAAACTGTGTAACAAGATGACATAAATAAAACTTACAATGCATGGTATAGGACACATGTTTGATAGTATGCAATTTTTTTGGACATCCTTAATCACCGACTTGAAATCATGCTGTTTTAATTGTAAGATATAATGTTATATACAAAAATAACAAAGATAAAGAAAGCTTACCATGCATGGTAGAGAATGTCTTTTTCATTGTATGCATGGTGTTGGTGACACCCTTTAATGTATTTATCAACCCCTCAGTGTTACCATCTTCTGCATGTTGCATACACATCATCAGATGCTATAGAAGAAGGTCAGAGTCATTAGACAATATTTTTCATAAAACTGGTATTTTAGGGAGTGGGGGTAATTTATGGTACATTGATACATATGGCATAAAATACTGGTACAATAAAGTTTATCGTAAACGGAGAAAAATCAGGTTAAATTAATAATATGTGAGTAGAAATATAAAAATGTGATTATTCATACAACTGGCTTCTTTATGTCAAAAACAGTCATTTCTAACAGATTTTTTTAAAGTGAGTTTATATAAATAAAGGAAATTGGAGTAAGACAAGTGACTTGATTTAGAAGCAGACACCACTGTTTAAATGTTAAGAGCCAAAGTATGCCATCATCATTATTCTGAAGCAAAAGTATTAATTTTACAAATATAAACAAGAAATATCACTGGAATTGATATCTGCCCCCAAAGACACAATGACCTGATATATGTCCTTAAATGTTTTTGAACTTGAGGGTTGGCCATGTAAAAGAATTGAGTGACAAAATATCTAGTGCATGTCTACAAGATGGTAAAGTTCTGAAGTAAAGCAAATAAAATAGATGTTATGGTTGGGATATGAACAGAGTTCCCACAAATTTTTGCTGGGAAAATTCCAGGATTTTCTAAGGTTTTTGTGTGTGTGAAATTCCAGACTTTTCCAGGCAAGGATATCCTTGCAATATCAATGTGCACTAACAATGTTAATGTACAAAGGGTGTGTTCACAATTGCTGTATTCAGTTTGCTGTAATTAGACCAAGTATTTTAACTTCAATAAATGCTTGCAAAACAGTTGTGTTTTATTTACAGGTTATGATCACAAATTGCTGATTTCTTAGCCAAATCGGTTGGTACTTTTCCTGAGGTTTTCCTGATTTTGAACAGATATTGAAAAAATCATGGCATTTTCATGACCGAGAATAGAATTTTTAAAATTCCCAAGTTTCCCCATTTTCCCGGTAGTGCGGGAATCATGTATGAAAATGGGACAGACGGTCAGACAGTGTGACTGACAGTGTGACAGTTATATGTCATCCTTCTTAGCCATCAAAATGAAAACAAACAACACTGCAGTTTATATTCAGAAAGCAGTAAGTTGTACAAACAAGATCAGAAACAAATTGTTGCCAAGTCCAATTAGGAGGTTAGGAGGAGACAAGAGGAGATGCTACATGTACATGATTGCTCAACTTTCAAATATTTCTTTTTTAGAGACCATAGTAAATTTCCACAGTTACAGCCTTAAAAATTACATGTATCAATACTTTAAATCAAAGCCTGCAAAGCAAAAAAGCGATAAGGCTCTGTCAAATAGTGTAGATCCAGATCATTCAGTTCCAAATGGGATATATTTGGTCAGGATCTGCAATATCTGCTACACCGTGTCAAGCAATGTGTCGAGCAACTATTGCATGTAAGATGTAAGGTGATGACTATGAATTAGAAGAGGACAAAAGATTGGCTGACGGGGGACTGGTGACCCAAACAAAGTCTCAGCACATATAATACATACCTTAAGTCCATGAGCAAAGTCCATCTCTATTTGTGCTGTTACTGCTATAAACCAATCAGCTTCAGGACCCCCTGGTAACTGGTAAAGACTCTCTATTGTTCTATAAAATATAAAAAAAGTCTTAGTTATTTTGGTAGTTTAGGGCAAAAACCTTATGGTTTTACTGTTTAGTTGTCATAATGATTTTAATAAAGTTCAAAGTATTCTTTACAGTGTTTAGTGGTTTCTTGTATATGCAGCACATAGACACAATTATGGCCACTTTACTGACACACTGCAGTTCAGCAGGAAGATCTTCCCTTTACTGACACAACACAATTCAGTATGAAGATCTCCACTTTACTGACACAATGCAATTCAGCAGGAAGATCCCCACTTTACTGACACAATGCAATTCAGCAGGAAGATCTCCAATTTACTGACACAATGCAATTCAGCAGGAAGATATCCACTTTACTGACACAATGCAGATCAGCATGAAGATATCCACTTTACTGACACAATGCAATTCAGCAGAAAGATCTCCATTTTTACTGACACAATGCAATTCAGCATGAAGATCTCCACTTTACTGACACAATGCAGTTCAGCAGGAAGATCTCCACTTTACTGACACAATGCACTCCACTTTACTGACATAATGCAATTCAGCAGGAAGATCTCCCCTTTACTGACACAATGCAATTCAGCATGAAGATCTCCACTTTACTGACACAATGCAGATCAGCAGGAAGATCTCCACTTTACTGACACAATGCAGTTCAGCAGGTAGATCTCCACTTTACTGACACAATGCAGATCAGCAGGAAGATCTCCAATTTACTGACACAATGCAGATCAGCAGGAAGATCTCCACTTTACTGACACAATGCAGATCAGCAGGAAGATCTCCAATTTACTGACACAATGCAGATCAGCAGGAAGATCTCCACTTTACTGACACAATGCAGATCAGCAGGAAGATCTCAACTTTACTGACACAATGCAATTCAGCATGAAGATCTCCACCTTACTGACACAATACAATTCATCATGAAGATCTCCACCTTACTGACACAATGCAGATCAGCAGGAAGATCTCCACCTTACTGACACAATGCAATTCAGCAGGAAGATCTCCACTTTACTGACACAATGCAGATCAGCAAGAAGATATCCACTTTACTGACACAATGCAGATCAGCAGGAAGATCTCAACTTTACTGACACAATGCAATTCAGCAGGAAGAGCTCCACTTTACTGACACAATGCAATTCAGCAGGAAGATCTCCACCTTACTGACACAATACAGATCAGCAGGAAGATCTCCACTTTACTGACACAATGCAGATCAGCAGGAAGATCTCCACTTTACTGACACAATGCAGATCAGCAAGAAGATATCCACTTTACTGACACAATGCAGATAAGCAGGAAGATCTCCACCTTACTGACACAATACAGATCAGCAGGAAGATCTCCACTTTACTGACACAATACAGATCAGCAGGAAGATCTCCACTTTACTGACACAATGCAGATCAGCAGGAAGATCTCAATTATACTGACACAATGCAGATCAGCAAGAAGATATCCACTTTACTGACACAATGCAGATCAGCAGGAAGATCTCAATTTACTGACACAATGCAGATCAGCAAGAAGATATCCACTCTACCGACACAATGCAATTCAGCATGAAGATCTCCACCTTACTGACACAATGCAGATCAGCAAGAAGATATCCACTTTACTGACACAATGCAGATCAGCAGGAAGATCTCCAATTTACTGACACAATGCAGATCAGCAGGAAGCTCTCCACTTTACTGACACAATGCAGATCAGCAGGAAGATCTCCACTTATGAAGGTTCTCCTCCAACAGGTACTCAAACACACATACTTTGAAGCTAAAGAAGATACAATATGGTGACTAAGTGCTGGGCCATGTGCCACTTTGCACAGTACAAATAAACAAACAAGAATAAAACTCTAATCGTGCTTAGGACAATATGATTAGGTTAAGGCAAATAGAGTCAATCCAGATCTTGCAGCTCTCAACTGATAGCAGACTGTTAGATGTATAGGTAGTAGTTTGTACATTTTTTAAATTGTGATGCAAAGTAACAGGTTTGTTTCGACTAAATTTTCTTCAAATTCTAACACCATCAACAAAGTATGATATAAAACATAAAGAGTAAGTTTTAGTTCTTAGTAAGTTGAATCTTTTAAGCAAGTAAAAATCCAAAAACCTAAAGATTTTGAATACTTATAAAAATCATTTTCATTACTGAAGTGAAACTGTCTGATCATTTTTCTTTAAGTATTAATTTATTTGATAGGTGTAGCATGAATTAAACATTTGTTAACATAATGGTACCTTTCTGACATTGTTTCACTCTATTCATTATTGGACTCTTGTAAATAAAATAAAATTATTAAAAAAGTAAATATTAGGATTCATGTGCGTTCACCATTAATTCCATATTGTCCTATTTATTTTTTTTAAAAAAAAGACACAACCATTAGTAAATATCATGAACATTTGTCTTAAACTTTCATGTAAATAAATTGTATTGGCCTTTTTCATAATAAATCAGTTTAACTATAGACAGTGGTACATTTAGTCTGTCTAACATACAACATGTATTTAGTAACATACAAGAAGACATTATAAAATATTTGCTACTAAGTCCTTATAAGAAAATCTTGTTAAGTGCATTAACTTATGAGCAGATAACAAAGAATTTTTTTTTAAGATGATAAGGATTAATGGATCTTTTAATAGCGTTGGACAAAATCCCTTTCATTTATTTTAGAATAGGCTAACAAAATATCCGATGTTAGATTTTCATCGGAAAAAATCTTTTGTAATCATGATTATATTTAGAAGACCTAACTAAGCGATCCATATAAATATGATGCAAAATGAGTAAAATTTAAAGGACAGATTTAATCTGCATAGAAGAATTTACGGGAGGGATATTGTTCATCTTTGCTAAAATGAACGAAAGGGACTTTGTTCAAGAGGTAGATTGTTTCTCCGTCATCTGTCAATATATCCTGCTTTGTCTACTGACCGGCCATCTTGTTTGAACTTCCAGTTGGCCAGAACTAGGCTGGGGTGACATAGTACAGGTTGGAGGCCCAGGGTCTCGGATACCCCACACCAGGGGACTGCTATACATTGCGGGAGCACCTGCAGTGTGAAAGGAATCTCAGAAATGTATGTAAGCATGTCTTCACAGAGGACTGATTGGGGACTTTAAATACTGTGAAAGCATTTTATTTCGTGGGGCATTTAATTTCGTGGAATTCGTGGGCAAGACAATCCACGAATTTAAGTACCAACATTATAAAATCCCCTCGGTTAGACTTTCGAATGCTAGATTTACTTGTAAAGTTACTAAACAGGACATAAAGCTCAATCAACAGACGATTTCACCACACTTTATTTGCATTGTATTGACATAGAACGATAAAACATGTTTACGAACATAAGCCATTTAATTATGAAAAACGATCAATGCTAAGTAATTTTATACTGTAATATAAACACGAGCACTATAAACAAAAGCACATCGTACAGGTAATTTTACAACATTTTGTCACAACACAATGACACTAGCACAGGCCTGCCTTCCGGAACCCCGCGACGATCAACTCGGTCTTCGCTTAGGGTGTTTACTCAAGGGTCTGTTTTGTGTCAGTTTGCATAGTACGCTAATTGGCGTTAATTGACAGTCAATGGCTTTGTTAAATTAGACCGTTAAAAGAACCCGCGCCCCTAACATCTTTATGAATATAATCCCTTAAATGACACGCTAATTGTCAGTTTGGTGTCATAAAAGTCGTCTGATGAGACGCGGCTGTGAAAAAATTGACCGGCTGCCGTGGATCAATATCATCAGGCGTGACGTAAGACAATAGGCAGAGTCACTCGCTAATCCGTAGTTTCACAAGTGACCCTGTTTGAGTGTTAGGCCTCAGTTTCGCATCTGTCAAAAAACGAAGGTATTTTTTTTAATTTCGTGGGTAGGGCAATCCACGAAATCAAGTACCAACGAACATGCCCGTCCTCTTCAAACGACGAAATTTCTGCCCCACGAAATAAAATGCTTTCACAGTATACAGCAAATACAAAACAGACCCTATTCAAACCTTTGCCAATTGAGTACAATTTATATACATAAATTTAATAGAAAGTGTTTAAAATAAAAAATTACATTTTTTCATTAAAGATGGTATTATTGAAAGCAAATTGTCACATCTCAGTCCCTGATGAGTGGGTTTAGAATGGGGAAAAAGCTTTTCATGAAAGCTTTAATTCATGACAATAATTAAATTATGTCAGTGCAACTGAGCTCAAACTCCCATACAAAGCTCAGTAGATCCTAAGCATCGACATTTGTAAATAATCCATACACAATTATTCTCTGCTATCAGATACATGCATAAGTAACAAAACAATAGCAGCAAACAACGCAGACCTTGATCTGACAGGTACAAGAATGAACTTGCTGGTAGCTATCTAGACAA
The DNA here is from genome assembly GCA_007844125.1 of Sinonovacula constricta. Lineage (NCBI taxonomy): Eukaryota > Metazoa > Mollusca > Bivalvia > Cardiida > Solecurtidae > Sinonovacula > Sinonovacula constricta. Next base: position 91,671,604 of record CM017555.1, read on the forward strand.
TTTGCCTTTACCATATCAGTTTATGCTTGGCTAGAAGTTAAGATTTAAATTACCTTGGCGGCTCCTTGGTCCCCTTCTTGCCAAATGTATCCCGCAGCAATAATTGACAGCTGGACATGGGCCAGTCGCTGCTCTCTATAATTGTCCAGCCGAGTATAGTCCAGCACCTCAAGCTAGCAAAACATATGTCTAACATGGTAAAAGAAAATTGATCTCAAGTGAATAAATTGTTTTTTGTGTGTAATTTGAACAATTTTCCAAAAGTAGGCACAAATATTGTTGACAGATTACTAAATAATTGTTGATGGGACAATAAACCCAACAAACAGAAAAAAACCCCTTAAATTCTGTTAATATAACCCAAATGAAAGCCATTCAATTCAATTCAATCCGATATTTAATACTACAACTTACACTAATATGGACATATGATTATGATCAACACACTTACTAATTATCATTGAGTTTAAATATTGACCCGTTTTCAATTAAAATTATTTATTTAACCTGATAGTTTTTATATTTTTCTATATTTTACTTACATAGTTTAGTTTTAACCTGTTTATGCACTATTCACATTTAACTTTGTATTCGGCGCCGTGTGACCTGTTAAATGTCGTTGTGCCGTAAAACCCAAATAAATAAATAAATAAATCGAGTTTTGAAAATTTTGAAAATCAGGAAAATAATAAACCTTATTAACTGCATCTCTTAGCTCCTTTTTCATCACCAGCTCTGGCATATGTTTAGCTAGCTGGTTCCATTTCTCAAAGTATGGAGGTAGGTTTTCCTACAAAATGCAATAAAATAAAATTATATTAAAATACAATTTAAACATTATATAAAGGAGTACTCAGAAATTTTTTCAGGGATTTTGTATTATATAAAAATTCATCTAACTCTATTGTTTTTTTTCACCTAGCAAAAAAAGCAAAATGTAATGACAAAGCTAAAAAATGAAAATTTATAAAACACAATCTTGTTGAAAAATCAGTCAAAAATAATTCATAATCAGTAGAAGTAAAATTTACAAAAACACATGATTTGGGAAAGTCCTTCCTTGTGAAAACTGCCCTAAAATGGAGCAAACTTAACAATTTAGATCTGTGTACACCACAAGTAATGAGCTTTTGTGCCAGCCTCTACAAGAGACAGTAGCAACTCCTCCCCTGCTGTATCAAAGCTTAAAGTGGTATCTTCAGTGATAGGATACAGATACAGAAGAAATGTAAACATGCTGGACAAGTGATGACAGGTTGGACCCTTATATTGAAAGCAGCCAGTCTCACTTTCTGTCAGTTTTAAACTAACTAGTAGGCTGGTTTGATGACACAGACTGTCACACATGTGCACACTATCCGTCAAAGATGGATTCACGTATACAGAAAGTTAACTTGGATAAGAGCTTTTATCCATTCATGAAATAAATGTATAGTGTGCCAAGAACACTAAGGCTCCTGGTGAGTTCTCTCTGAGACTTAGAGAGTCACATTCTAGCTACAATAAATGGGTGAGGTTTGTTTATCAGTTGGTTGGAAGCATAATAGGGGTTTGCCCTCTCACAATCTCAATAAAAACTGTAGCCGTCATTCAGTCAAACGATAAAAGACGTTTCACTATAACTTTTTTGCTGATCAATTACCAATTTACACTTTAATATAATCATATTTTTGGCAGGAAAATAAAAGATAAAAGGAAGTTTGAAAGATATTTTCAGCAGAAATAGCAATACATGTAATGTTAAAATGGGTTCAGTAAAAAACTCAGGCCAGTAATAGCTCTGTTACTTAGCACAAGAAGGGTTAATGCATATATGGTCAGCTATGCTAAGATTTGACCTAATCTGTCATAATAGGTGATATCGCAGATTACAAACCATCAATATAGAGAATACCAGTTGCATAATTCATGGTAATTTAATTCTAATTGATAATACTCAGTACAAAAATACATATTACAGTACCTGAATAACTGTATATAACAATATAAAGAAAAAGACTATCATCGGTGAGGAACTAACCCATAGTTTTTGGTATTATAACGACCACAATAATGATTCACCACATAACGATTCACCACAGATGAATAACGATTCGCCACAGATGAATAACATTTGCCACAGTGGAAAAATGATTGGCAATAGGTCTGATAAATGATATTGAAAAGGAAAATAATTGCTAATTGACTTCTTAATGGGCTCTTAAATTTTGCCATGTTCCACTAATTTTATCTCTGTATAGGGTTACACAATAACAAAGTCTTTCTAAAAAATATTTTCATTCTTAATTCAATTCTTAATAATAATAAAAAATACAAAACATCACAACATGAATTAAATATTATAACAATATAATACGAACATATGAATTTGTGATTGAAATAAGTCAACATAAATGAAAGGAAAACATCAACATAGACACACACATGAATGAACATGATTGACAAACCGCAAACATTCATTTCTGATTAAAGGAATTCTTCAGGATAATTAACAAGAGACGGTCCCTTAATTGACAAACTGCAAACATAACAAATGTTTAACGATGATAATTCTCCCTTAAAGAGATGGCGACATGTGGAGAAAGTGTGAATAACCTCCTTGATTGGGAAGACAAAATGTATATGTGGTTCAATATTGTTTTGATTACTTATTACATTTTTTTAATTAAAAATCGTAAATATTCACAATATTGTCTTCGCAATAATCAGCATCATTATTCATTATTTAACTGTGGCGATTTTTTATACTGGTGTGGCGAATTTATACACCTGTGGCAAATCATTAAGTGGCGAATCTTAACTAATTCAGCTGTTTAATCTGTGGTGAGTGTATACTCGAACTCGGTATTATCGACGCATCTCTATTACCGACGTATTCCGAATATTTTTAACATACATATCAGAACATAATGGCTTTGACCTAGATTTCTAAAAATTAGTTGATTTTATGGTAAATTTTTGGTTGAGAGGTTAGTTGTCCTTTACAAATTCAAAGTTTATAAGTTAATGTTGTAATTCATACACATTATAGATAAGTCAAACAAGTACGACGATAATACAGTGGTCCATCCTAAAAAATCATTATTTAACTGCATGAGGCCTTTTGTTATTGTGGCTTATTGTAACTTTACCAAACTAGTGATCACATTTTAATTTATAATTAATTGTGGTTCAACAAAATTAGACCAATTGCGACCAAGCTGCCAGGTCACTTAAGCATGGCATATTCTATCCAAATAACCAACCACGAAAACCCCTTATACTATCAGATTTTTGTAACACCACAAAATGTCATACAAAACTTTGCATTTAAAACGATTCAAGAGAATACAATTTATGTTAACATACCAATGGATCTGACAAAAGAAACCCATGTTTTTCTGAAACATGAAATTTATTCAAGAAATGCGCCGATGACATTTGTCAGTCATACAAGGGACATAACTCCTTTCATTGATACGGGAGGTAAGGCCTAAGTATACGTTGGTTGTCTAACATAAATGTCACGTGATTAAACTACTTCCGTTAACAAGAACTTTATACTTTGTCGATATAAATTTTAGAAACATGATGTCATTTCCAATTATTCAACCTCTCAAACGCAAGCCTTTATGTATATGATTATGCAGCAATGAACTATTGTGATAATATCACACATAACTTTCAAATTTGTTGAAATGTTCACAGTGAACTAATTGAAAAACGGACATGAAAAAGTTATTTTCGGCCACCCCACAAAACCCTTTGATAGGGAAGATATTCGTCGTTGGCAAGTTCACGGTAACAGTAGAAGAGGTGATAGCACAAGGTAAGTATTTTGAAAATCTGGCTTCATCAAACTAACTGTAAGCTGGCTACGCTTGTATCCACATATGATTGGTTCATTTTTTAGGGGGCGGTTTTTCAACAAACAGATTTGATATTGTATGAAAAATAAAGTCAAAATGTGAGTTATAAAGAGCACCACTGAAAGCTATCAAGCTATCGGATCATTTCAGACAAACCCAAACTTTCACAAACTCATTTTCTTTTAGTAGCAAACTGATTGCAAATAAATGTCGTATGCTTGCAGTAATAGTGACTAAATGCGGAATCAAACTCATGATGCATATTTTAGAGCAAAGTACTTTACCAGCTAAGATACCTAGAAAGACAACCCTGGTAGAACGTTGTTGTTACACAGCTTATCTACTGTACTGTTTTCTATTTATTTTCGTAGCTCCCTTGGTTAGTGGTCTGATGTTGTCTGGAATTTTGTAGGTTCTGTCTCCAGGCATCACAGTTTTGATGATTCTGGCCATATACCACGTCCCACAGTCATGTCTTAATTGTTTGTTCCCAAGATTACTTAGGTAGATATATGAGCACTTCCAACCAGCCTCACTGCTGGGTTAACTCTTTAACAACATGGTTAAAGCGACTTCCAAAGTTGTGCAGTGAAGCAACAGTTTGTGTGGTTGATGTATGGATAGGTGACGATTGGCGTGCGTCTGTCTTTGTTACAATGGTGGCAGCGGTAGGGTCAGTGTCAACTGCTGGACTAGAGTTGCTTGCCCACGGAATTTCCCAGGTCAAGTCTCTGGATGAGACTTCTCTGTGGAGGAAGTTATGTAATGATCAGAGTAATGATCTAACGACATGGTTTAAGCAACATTCCAAAGTTGGGCGTTTAAGCAACAGTTGGTGAACATTGACGTGTGCTAGTCTGTGTTGAACTACCTAATTTCTTTCTTTTTTTTTTTAAATGTTCCAGGGTAGGACCAAGGTAGGTCCTGGACCAAACATGAAAAAAAGAAACATTTTGCCATGCAATTTTATGTTTTCAGACAGACCTGACCCTCTCAGATTTTGTGTACGGAGACTTTTTTTTTGTTGTCATAACCAGCTTGCAAGCTGACCTTGACCAAATGGTAGAATGGCTGACTTGTATTAAAATTAAGTGGAAGTTATAACTTCTTCACACATTCATTAGCTATCCTTTTTGCGAGTTGCATGTAACACTTATTTTTGTTAAATACTTATTTTCTTTAAACACGTGTGTTTATTCTGACAATAGATTCAGTAGAAAATATTGAATCAAAATAAATATTAAATATGACCTGCCTTCTATGTCAGAAGTATTAATATGATGTGTTGTCATTGCTCACATCATTTTATATGATTGATGAAATAAACCAATCATTTCTGTTAGAGTCATGTCGCTTATAATATGGTGTGTAATATGGTCAATCAATATCACCATTGGCTAATAGAATCATTGATCAGTAAATATATTCATGCATCCTAAGTGACTTACTCAAAAGTGTTGTCTTATAATTTTTGTTAACTTGTCTGTAAAATGCCTCAGAAGAGAATTAACACATGCCATAAATCATTTATTTATGGATGCATTTCGTCTCAGAGAGACAGAAACACGACGGATAACTGAGACTGCACATTGCAATAGGACAGGTTTAAAAATATGATGAAAAATTGACTTGCAAGTGTTGTTTTTTAACAGCTGCATTGATTTATTGTTTGTTTATTGTGTTTATCGTCCCACCAACAGTATTTCAGTTATCTGGAGACGGTGTCCACTTGAAGCAGATATAGTGCTGCCATCACTGTGTAAAGCATGCTGTGAACACCTGGCATGATACCACACCCAGTCACATTAGCCTGATACCGGGCCAACCAGTCGTGAAACTACTCTTATATTTGCTGTAGCGTTAGCAAGGGAGCTAGAGCTATGCCACTACCATTTTTAACGACTTTGGTATGTCGCGGCCCGGGATCGAACCCGGGGCCTCCCGTACCTGGAGCCGATGCTCTATCGGTTGCGTTACCAGGTCCGGTTTGATTTATTGTAGCCTGTTGTTTAGCCCATGTACTGAGTCAGGCAAATGAGTTTTATTTAAGCTAAATCTGACCATCTTTTATTTGATAGTAACTATAGTCATGAATTGTACGTCAAAATCAGTGCTTGTTTCCCATGCTTTTTGTGCAAGGATCGCATAAAAGCAAATGAAGAAATTATGTCAACTGTTGGTCAAAGTAACTGATGACAATTAGTGATATTATAGCCTAAAGAAATGATGAAAAAGGTCCCACAGTGCTCACCCAGACAATATTTGTTAGTGTTTAATAGTAAAGTAAACAACAGTTTTTTGAAACGACTCAGCTTGAAAAAATGTCATGCTTGTGAAATGATGATGATGTAGAATGTATGTAGACATGATCATAAAACTAAATAAAAAAAACTGAATGGGTTCTCCTCTCATAATTAAGTGGCTTAAACCACTGGAAAGAGAAGAAGAACAGAATAATTTCTAATGACTAAATGATTAAATATGAAAGTTTAAGTGACTGGTTCTCCTTAACTAGATAATAATTTGTTGTTCAACAATTATCTTCAGGTAGAAAGTTTCAGTGCGTTGCTGTTCTACCTTATTTTTCATAATATATGTATTTGCCATATGAAATGAGTTCAGTGGCATTTGAGAGGTTTTAATGTACCATAACAGTCACCTTTTTTTTATTTACTTGGAAATTTATTTTGTCCCCTGTCTTTTTTTTTTAAGGTCCCCATTTTTTGGTAACAGTGGGCTACTTGTCGCCACTGTTTTCATTCCTAGAATAAAACTTGCTTCTCTGACCTTTTGACCCCTTACTGTGTTGCTTAAGGGTTAAGGCTCTCTCTGACCTTTTGATCCCTTACTGCGGTGGTTAAGAGTTAAGGCTCTCTTTGACATCTTAGCCCCTTACTGTGGTGGTTAAGGGTTAAGGCTCTCTCTGACCTTTTGGCCCTTTACTGTGGTGGTGAAGAGTTAAGGCTCTCTCTGACCTTTTGGCCCCTTACTGCGGTGGTTAAGGCTCTCTCTGACCTTTTGGCCCCTTACTGCGGTGGTGAAGAGTTAAGGCTCTCTCTGACCTTTTGACCCCTTACTGCGGTGGTTAAGGGTTAAGGCTCTCTCTGACCTTTTGGCCCCTTACTGTGGTGGTTAAGGGTTAAGGCTCTCTCTGACCTTTTGACCCCTTACTGCGGTGGTTAAGGGTTAAGGCTCTCTCTGACCTTTTGGCCCCTTACTGGGATGGTGAAGAGTTAAGGCTCTCTCTGACCTTTTGACCCCTTACTGCGGTGGTTAAGGGTTAAGGCTCTCTCTGACCTTTTGGCCCCTTACTGTGGTGGTTAAGAGTTAAGGCTTTCTCTGACCATTTGACCCCTAACTGTGGTGGTGAAGAGTTAAGGCTCTCTCTGACCTTTTGGCCCCTTTACTGCGGTGGTTAAGGGTTAAGGCTCTCTCTGACCTTTTGGCCCCCTTACTGCGGTGGTGAAGAGTTAAGGCTCTCTCTGACCTTTTGACCCCTTACTGCGGTGGTTAAGGGTTAAGGCTCTCTCTGACCTTTTGACCCCTTACTGCGGTGGTTAAGGTTTAAGGCTCTCTCTGTCCTTTTGACCTCTTACTGCGGTGGTTAAGGGTTAAGACTCTCTCTGACCTTTTGACCTCTTACTGCGGTGGTTAAGGGTTAAGGCTCTCTCTGACCTTGTGACCCCTTACAGCGGTGGTGAAGAGTTAAGGCTCATTAAGGGTAAAAAACTGTCTTCCAGCTGATCTGCATTGTTTAGCTATTATTGCCAGATTTTACAGTGTACAGGTATATAACAAAAGTGCAGTTTAACTCTTTGCCCGTTAGCACAAGTGAAACATCTTAGTCAAATAGTTTGGACCTAGATCAGTCAGCTCCCTCTAAATAAGACATTAACAAACATATGTAGCATGATGCGATAGATAGGTGGAGCTTCAAATGATTTTAATAGCTTAAAAAAAATGAAAGGTTAACCTCTGGACACTCTGACCTTTCTTGGCAGTATGTTTGCTCAAAAAAAGGGAAGTAACAATCATAATTTATGGCACAATATTTTTTATCACATGCCCAGATGGTAACTGATTAGAGAAAAAAATTGTGTTATATCAGCATATAATTTATTTCCTTATTAAACAATTAGAGAGTGCTATAATCCTAATCCCTTATTTAGCAGACAAACTGTAAATTAGGGTTTTGTTGTGTTCTTTGTATGTAAAATGATAACAGAAAAAATACAATAACAAGTATTTTATTTGTTCTAGGTGGATTTGCAGTAGTATTCCTGGTAAAGGCCGCTAATGGAAATAGATATGCCTTGAAGCGTATGTTTGTGAACAATGAGCATGATCTGTCAGTCTGCAAGAAAGAGATCCATATTGCTGTAAGTAGTGAAGTTTGATGAGTTGTATTGTATGTGATGAGGGTGGAAATCAACCTGGCAATATCTACATGTAAAACATTGAAAGCTGTGCTGTTAGCAAGTTGCTGATTTTTGTAAAAAAGAAAGTGATTCTAATTGATAATCAAGACTTAAGACAAGCATGTGACTAGGAATTAACCTATTTTTACTTGGCCTGCAAACCATTGAAGACGTCTGTAATATGTACCAAATTAAACAATAAATTTTGAAATATAAAAAAAGCAACATATATTACGATGCCACGTTTTCATACTAGAATGATGTACACATTGAAGGCAGCATTATAACTGCTTCATTAATACCATGAGAAATAAAATGTTGAAAACTAAATAATAAAATCCAGGTATTTGACTACAAGATTCTGAGCAATCATTAAGATATCAAATATTCTTTAAGTTTTATAAATTCAGTCGTAAATGTGATTATGTTAATTTGTTTTCAATATAAAGAACTTGTTTGGAGTGTTTATTATCACTTCAACAAGTTAACATTGATTTATTGTTTTACAGAGAACCCTTAGTGGTCACAAGAACATTATCAAGTTTGTGGACTCATCTGTCACCCCGACACAGAATGGGGTCTATGAGGTGCTCATATTGATGCAGTTCTGTAAAGGTAAGTTCAATGATTGTGATACATAAAGTTGCCTGCTAAATCTTTTTACATGCTTAGTACAAATTGATCATATTTAGGCCAGCAGTGCAGACCTAGATCAGGCTGCTGCTGTACTGGAAGCTGTCCAATCAGGATTTGCACTTTTTGCTGCATTCTCTAAAAGTATGCCTTTACTTGTAGTTGTAAGCAGGCAGCTAAGAATTTTTGTTGTTTAATAAATATAAAACATGGCAAAGTGCAGTACAGTACTAGTAGAACTAGTGTAATAAATTGTGTCTGTACTTCCAGCTTTTTGTTTAAAAAATGACATCTTAACCTAGGAAAACAGTAAATGGTAATGTTTTTAGAGCCAGTAGGATGTACATGTGAATCATAATTGTATTGTAAAATGATTAACATCATAAGTTTTTAATTGTAAATTTCCTGATTTTGTATGATTGGTTGAACGGTTTAACATAAGTACAGTTGTCATTATGTAATGTGGCAAACTTTTCATTAAAAAAATGTGACTCATGATTTTATTATAGATTAGGATTGAAATATGTGCAGATAGCCTTTTGGGTCTGGTATTCTGCATTACTCCTCAAGCAAAACATTTTTGTAGGTGTTGTAAAAAAGGTACTGTGAAAGCATTTTATTTCGTGGGGCATTTAATTTTGTGGAATTCGTGGTCAAGACAATCCACAAATTTAAGTACCAACAATATTAAATCCCCTCAGTTGGACTTTCGAATGTTAGATTTACTTCAACTCCAATTTACTTCGACTTTAAATCGTGTCAACATTTGGTATGAGCCACGTATATTTTAAGTTTGTAACAGGTTAATCAAACGATGGTTTAATTCGTCAGATTCTCTGTAATTAATGGCTATTACAAATCATTGGCCTGTACAATTTAATATCACACCTTTTTGCTTTCAGTAAGGTATTAAGTGTTTATTTGTGCTCAAATAAAGGGTCTGTTTTGTGTCAGTTTGCATAGTACGCTAATTGGCGTTAATTGACAGTCAATGGCTTCGTTAAATTAGACCCTTAAAAGAACCCGCGCCCCTAACATCTTTATGAATATAATCCCTTAAATGACACGCTAATTGACAGTTTGGTGTCATAAAAGTCGTCTGATGAGACTCGGCTGTGAAAACATTGACTGGCTGCAGTGGATCAATATCATCAGGCGTGACGTAAGACAATAGGCAGAATCACTCGCTAATCCGTAGTTTCGCAATTGACCCTGTTTCAGTGTTAGGCCTCAGTTTCGCATCTGTCAAAAGTCGAAGGTTTTTTTTTTTTAATTTCGTGGGTAGGGCAATCCACGAAGTCAAGTACCCACGAATATACCCGTCCTCTTCAAACAATGAAATTTCTGCCCCACGAAATAAAATGCTTTCACAGTAGTTGAAATTTCTCAATTTTTTTTTTTTCCTTTTTACATCAACATTTAAAAATTAATATGTGAATAATTTTTCTTTAAGCTAACTTTGCAAAATTTCCCAGCCTAAAAGCCCCCTGCATACTTGCCCAAATCTGTGAAAACCATGAAGCAAGGACTGGCTAGAGTGGTTCGACCTAGGTTAGTTTGGGGAATTTCCTCCTGCACTATTGCTTGGTTGAAGATGTTATAATGAATATAATTTTACAGGTGCAATCTCTATATCAAACCATAATACACACTTAAAGTATTAGAAATTGACATTGCTATATGATACAGAGAATTAAAAGAAACTATATAGACATATGTATTCTATATTTTATAATGGTGATGATATGTGCACTTGTAGCAGATATGCGTGTTTTTAAACTAAAATGCTATGTACAAATGTAATTCTGTGTTTAACCCTGAGTTGGCGTATTTTATTATAAGCTCATACTAAGGCCCATATTTGCCAATCGTTCTTAAACCTAAGTCATGACTTGAATTTAAGTCCCAAATTTACTACCCGCAAAATCAAGCCTGTTTTTTGTTTTTTAAATGCAATGTTTACCATCAAATAACTCGGTATAAGCTTGATGCAAAGTTTCAAACGTGAATATTTTGATACTTCAGAGCTATGATGTTCTCAAATTCATTAAGCAGTTTTTACTTTCTGAGCCACAAACTAGTAACTGCTCAGCTCCACACATTGGGATTTCGAGTCCCAGTCGGGGCAAGAACTTTCCTGTGTGGAGGTCTTCTACGTTTGGTTCTATCACAGCATAAATCTGGGACCTTCCTCCATGAGTAATTAGCTGGTTGTTATCAATATGACCATTATATCGTCAGTGCCATGTAACAAAAATTAAAATACAATTCATACTAAACAATGGTGGGTGAATATAAATCTTAGTCATTTTCTTACAATTCTATGCAAAAGTAACAAGACATTGTGATAATAATTTAGCGGTAAGTAGTGTAGATGTTATTAAGACATCATCTAATGGAAGCTGGTCTGGCCTTACATCATTTGTCTCATTATGTTTAGCAGACTCAAAGCTAACTTTAAGCTTGCTACATTTTTGTTTACATTCACTACATTTTTGCTAACATACAAAATATGTTACCTGTAAAGGTTACTATACTTATTGTTAAAGCCTAAACAGCAAATGGTGTTCAGATAAGACAGCTCCTAGCAGGAGCTGGCAGATCTGGATCCACACTTTTTACCTAAGTCTTTTGAATGCGTGAATAGCAGGATATGGATTTAAAAAAAGCGACTCTGTCAATACTCTTAGGTAGCTTTCAGTGCATATATCAGCATTGTGTACTCTAAGTTAAAATGTGTTTTTCTAATAATGTAGTTAGGTACTTCATGCTTTGAAGTTGTTTTATTATTAGTATCATATATAATTTATTGTGGTCTGGGCCACTCAATGCATGTGTCTACACAGTTCTCACCAGCTGTCACCTGTCTGAGTCATGCTTCATGTTGAAGCATGTCTGTGGGATAGTCTCACTTTTATCAATAGCCATGGTGGGGGGCTGCCTTATCATTTAACTTGTTACTTTTGTTCATAAGCACTGCAAAATCTTAGTTATTTGCTAACAGTTGCATGCAAAAGTAACAAGACATGTTGCTATATATTCAGCAGCAACTATTGCCAGGACTGTTGTTCAGGACAAAATTTTGGTGTTTCAGCAGAAGTTATAATTATCCTCAATTCCTTATATTTGTTTTGAAAAAATGTTATTTTTTTTTACAATTTTGCTGCTAAAAGTTAGACCTATTAAAAGAGACAGGACTTTGGTAGACTGTCAGCTCTAGGTACGGGAGGCTCCAGTTCGATCCTGGGCCACGACATACCAAAGTCGTTAAACAATATAAGCTCCCTTGCTACGCTCAAGCAAATGTAAGGATAGTTCCATGACTGGCTAGCCAGGTGTCAGGTGGGTGTGATATCATGCCAGGTGAGAACTATATCTGCTTCAAGTGGACACCATCTCCAGATAACTTAAATACTGTTGGTGGGACGATAAACCAATTAACAAATTAAAAGACTTAACAGCAAACAATATAGCAAACAATATACCGTAGATTCTGATCAGACAGCTCCCAGTAGGGCCAGCTAATCTCAAGCTACACTATTTGCCAAAGTATGATCAACCTGAGTAAAGTGGGCTTCAAGTTAGAATATATTCAGCTACTAGATACATTTACATGTGCATATTGGAAAAAATTATTGTTAACGCAAGTTTTACTGGAAATTCATCAGGAACTAAAAATGGCTCCTAAATACATTTAATCATAATATTGGTGTTAGCAAGGCCAAATGTCATTTATAATAGCTCGATTATAAAACTTGCATCTTATGTTGCTCTATTTAATTTTTTTTCAGTTCATTGGTACAATCTTGACAACAGCATTCAGTCATATATGTTATAAATTCAATTATGTGTGCTTGTTGATCTTTGAGTGCATAAAAAAAAGTTAACAATGTGCAGTCGAGTTTGAATTCAGATCCTGGGTTAGTTTCTCTCAGGACTATTGATTATGCCTGCTGTCCATTTCTAACCCATACTATATCTGCAACAACTGCCTTGAAAACACTTTTGGTAAATAGGTATAATGATAGAGGCCTAGGGCAAAAAGTGTAGATCCTGATCAGGTAGATCCCAGGAGCATCTACATTGTTTTTGTATATGCTTGATCAATTTGTGCTGGGCAGTCTTAGAGTTATTGTTAACATTGACACAGAACTTCTATGCTATTTTTAGGCATGAAACATTCTTGTGTACAGTGTGCAAATATTTCAATAGATAGTGAGTGGATTTTTATGACACCCTTGCCACTAAATAAAGGATTGTGCTTCAACTAGAAATAAGAAAATAGAAACCACACATTTAAGACTTCACATGATATTGTGTACATGTCGCTAGAGTCACTGAGTCCATTGGATATAAAGTTAATATGATTTATACTTCCTTCTTGCTGATATTACACACATGCCAACATGAAAATGAGTTTTGTATAACATTAAAAGTCCTGTAGCCAGTTTGTTCCTATTTTTAACAGTTTCCAAAATTCACAAACTGACAATATACTGGTTTAAAAAAAAAGTTCAACCAAAAACATTTTTAAAAAAAAGAAAGAAGTACATGTAGCCTGTGGGGTTTACTGATCCATAAAAAATATGGCCTTAAGGCGCAAGGCCATTTTCCATATAAAGCTGTATAGGAAAACTTGGAAAATCCTCTTGTCAGAAACTACAAGAGCTGGAGCTTTGATATTTGGTATACAAGTTCCTTGGGTTGCCCTTTGTGAAAATTGTTTCAATAACTATGAAATGTCAGAAAACTTGGCCATTTTCCATATAAAGCTATATAGGATAACTTAGAAAATGTTCTTTTAAGAAACTACACGAGCTAGAGCCTTGATATTTAGTGCACATGTTCATTGGGTGATCCTCTTTCAAGATTGTTTAAGTAATTCTGATCCCTCAAAAACCATTGCCGCCAGGGGTGTGGCCATTTTCCATATGGAGCTATTTAAAAAGAAATTAGAAAATTTCTGGTCAGAAAATTAAAAAAGTCTTGATATTTGGTATACATGTTCCTTGGGTGGTCCTGTATCATTATTGTTCAAAACATTTTGATCCGTCAAATAAAATGAATGCCAAGGGTTGACCCATTTTCGGTATATAGCAATATAGGAAAATTTTTAATATCTTCTTTTCAGAAATCACAGGAACTAGGAATATGATATTTGGTTTATGTATTCCTTTGGTGGCCTTGTATCAAGATTGTTAAAAGAATTCTGATCTGTCAACAAGCATAGCCACCAGGGCTTAATGTCTATGGCAGTCAGGTGAGCAATATAGGGCCATCATGGCCCTCTTGTCTAACCAAATCATGATTTTCCATATGCTTGGTCTAGTGACTGTGATTGGCTAATATGTAAGTGCTGTTTCCCTGTTGTACAATTGTGGTCAATCAACTACATTATCTGGTAAACCAGTTTCCTTGTATTCATGCACTTAAGCAGCATAAAACATACACTTAAAAGGCTGTTATTTCTTAAGGCAGTTTATCTTGCAGAGTTGTATGGTAATGAGTCAGGTGACATTCTTAGCTGATTACACTGTAACTTTTTATAAAAGGATATTTAACTCGAAACCACATTGGATGTATAATATATAAAAGGCAAGTTAGATTGAAAAATAATTACATAATTGTGGTTCAATTGAGAATAAAGGAAGGTAGGTTTGAATTCCATTTTATGACGTTATAAATTTAGATAAATGTTATAAATCTAGTGATGAATGACTACATGTATATACAGTCAAACTTGTATTAAGCAGCCACCCAAGGGACAGTCTAAAAATGGCTGCTGAAGACAAGTTGGCTGCTTAACACAAAATATGATATTATTGATTGTTAACCTATTTATATAAGCATGTTTCTTTATAAAAAGTATTGCTTACATAGTAGGTCAACTACAAAGTACTGTTCGAATAGATATGTAAAACAACAACGTAAATGCTTTTGGAATGTCAACAAATGACTCAGAATATCAGAAGTGCCTCACTAAATAAAAGAAATTATTGCTCTAGTATAAGTAGTTTGGTCACTTACAGTAAAAACATACAATTTTAAATGTTTCACATGAAATGTATACCGAGGGTACCAAAATCTTCGTCAAATTGAAGTGTCACAAATCTCCAAAAAGTGTACATAAGTTCGGACAATTCAAGTTCCGGATGGTGCATGTTTTAAACTATTTTTAACTTAAACAGCACGTAGTGTGTCATTTGAAAAATTAAATTATATTTAATATCATTTAAACAGGGTTTGTATAAGCAATAACAAAAACAGCTGCAACTGTATGAACATCTAGTCAAGTAAATTCGGTGCGTGGAGTTGATCTATGCATAAATTAACTCTCTCATAAATTAACGCTTCTGCTACCCGTTTCACTACGATATATGCTGAATAGATATTGACTGAGACACTTTATTGTGCTCCGATTACAAGCTGGATGATATCTACGAATCTATCTTGATTGGGAGATCGGGACAGATAGTGTGATAATATTGACAAGTGGGTGGGGATCAGGTGGATTAACGTTCACACATTCATTATGTGATCACACCTGACGATTGACACATGCTGACTGACCGTTAATTAGGAGTCACTTAAAGAAGGGTTTGTCCAATCAAGCTGACCGCTGGCCGCAGAAGGCACGTGACCACTGATTAGACGACAATTAAAGAACAAATTGCTTGGTAGGACCTAAACTGACCGCTTAAGGCAAGGTGACCGCTCTTAACACGTGACCGCTAACACAAGTTTGACTGTACTTGAATCTAATTAGTGTTAGTTATAAATCTTGTCAACTGATCAACTTAGGTCCTACTTCCGGTCTTTCTTAACGCAAGACTTGTGATCTCCACCTATGATTGGGTGAAGGAGTTCATACCCTGATTAAGTCTAGTTTCAGTCCTACCAGCTAGCCTGCTAAATACAGTTATTCTACATACCCAGATTTAAGCGTTATATCTTAAGAACCTATGTTCTACATGTTCTTAATGTTCTACAATGCTTACTTTTTTACAACAACTTTCTGCCAAAGTTGCAACTTACAAGACACATTTGTTTAGATTTATCAGCAAATTGTGTAAATCCTGATCAGAGAGCTCCCAGCAGAGATAATAATATATGCAAGTTAAAAAAATTATGTTCTGTAAGCTTTTAAATTTTGCAGTGGTAAGGTATTTAGTACTGTATTGTTCTACATGACACAGACTAGGGACCAGTCAACATGTTGCATAGTTACAAGCTTCCTGTGATACAGATTAGTAGATATTGTAGATCGCCTGCAGCATTTAAGGATTAAACATAGAACGGAAGCCTTGGTGACCCTGATTACGTCTACAGATGTCCAGGCAACCCAGATTTCCAAATATCCTTAATGTATCCAGAAATATCGCTTTATAAAATATTAACAATATTTATATTTTTTATACTGTCTCTGATAGGGTATTTCCTTCTACTTTCCATTTTATTATTTTGTAATGCATCATAGAAAAAAGGTGTAAACTCATCACTCAATTATCTCTGACTGTCTACACTCAGATATATCTATATATTGTCAGCTAAAGACAAGAAGCTGTGCCAGCATATTGACCATTAAAAAATGGAGATTCATTTCTAAAGCCTGCTAGTGCTATTTTGATTGTAATCACGGAAAAAAGCTATACAAATCAATGTGTTTACTAAATAAAAGTAAGTCATTAGTCATTTTTTCCATTTGACTAAGTGTAAAAATGTGATGAGACAACTTACATGTTGAATTGATAAAGATTGCAAGTTGTGCATATTTTAAACTCTAAAAAAGTACACATTAATCCAAATGAGGAATTGTTAGAGTCATTGGCTTGTAACTCCTCAGGCTCATACCGCGTAGGTTTGAGTCCCGGTTGGGTTGGAAACTAACATGTGGGGAGGTTTTCCATCTAACCTGCGGTGCGCTGGGAGCTCTACCCAGACAAAAATCTGGGGTCTTCCTCCACCAGTAAATCAGCTGGATGTCACCAATATGACATTTGTTGTGTCCGTGCACTGGAACAAAACAACAACCAATCAAACCCAAGTAATGTGATGCTTTTTGGTAATGCAAACTGGAAGCAAAACTCAGTTTTAGGGTAGTGAACAGGTTCAACTCTTCTAACAACAGACAGAATTATCTGACCAATACTTTTCAGTGTGTATTCACTACATAAAGAAAGGTTTATCAGTATTATAAGGGAGCTAGTCGTTCACATCTCTCTGGGGACGTCATTCACCAAAACTGTTTCTTTTTTTACTATACAACTCCTAATTGCAAATACATCCAGATAGATTAGTGTTCTGTTGTCTTTATGAACTTGCTGGAAACTATTCCAGATAGTAAAGGGTTAGAAAAGAAGTATTTATTTATTTGATCTATTTTGTTATAAATTGGACCAAGGTGGTTTATGTAACAGCTTGGCTCCAATTTGTAGAATGTAGACACAACACATGTTTAAAGCTACTGTACATGCTACAGTATAAACCATGTATGAGATACAAAACTTAACAGCTGTACCTAAATGTCACATGTTTAAACCCTACAAGGTATGTGTAATTCTTGTTTTACTCCTGTCTTGCTATCTTTAGGAATATACGCCATAGACAATGTATGTTGCATGCTAACAACTACAGCCAAAAGAAACAATACATATTGTTTGAGACACAACAGCAAAAAAAAAAAGTGCAGTTTCTGATAAAACAGCTGTCAGATCAGGAACTACTTTATCCTACATGTAAGCCTGATCACTTTGTTCTAAGCAGGTTAACAGTTAAACATTGGTTATGTCAGACTGTTTTAGAGATGGTTATGTCAGACTGTTTTAGAGATGGTTATGTCAGACTGTTTTAGAGATGGTTATGTCAGACTGTTTAAATGATGGTTATGTCAGACTGTTTAAATGATGGTTATGTCAGACTGTTTACTAGAAAGTTATGTCAGACTATTTAATTGATGGTCATGTCTGACTGTTTAAGAGATGGTTATGTCAGACTGTTTAAGTGATATTTTTGTGTCACTGTTGAAGAGATGGTTATGTCAGACTGTTTAAATGATAGTTATGACTAACTGTCGGTTATGTCAGACTGTTTAAATGATAGTTATGACTAACTGTTGGTTATGTCAGACTGTTTAAATGATGGTTATGTTTGACTGTTTAAGAGATGGTTATGTTAGACTGTTTAACATTTGGAAAAGTTAAAAAATGATGTCACTTATTTGGAGCTCAGTAACCAATAATCAAACACACTGAAGAGATAAATCAGTCTCACAATGGTTTGGGTAGGTTAACAATATATTGGATATTTCAGATAGTTTTAGTCAACCAATCAAGCAACATGTATATATTATACTTGATAACGAAATACTTTTTGTAAAGGAAATATGGCACAATAAACACCAGTGTTACCAATTCCTGTAATTGTAAGCAGATACCTTATTGTGTGGCTTGTGTTTAGATAGCAGGATATTTATTGACTTGGCTTCCATCTTCAGTATTGATACATTGTTTATATACAGGTTCTGTGATACAGTTGATGAATGACCGGATTGGTCAGGGCCTATCTGAGCGTGAGATCCTGCGTATCTTCTGTGATGTGTGTGAGGCCGTGTCTCGACTACATCACTGCCAGACTCCCATCATACACAGGGACCTTAAGGTAAACCCATTGCACAGTGCATGCATTCATGTAGTTATATACCAAACTCTTAAAAATGGTAGTGGATTAGCATTTTGCTAAATGTCAAGCAAATATAAGGGTAGTTTCACGATTACTGACTTAGTTTCAGGATAATGTCCGTGGGTATAGCATCATGCCACGTGTTCATGGCATGCTATTCAAGTGAAGGCAGCACTATATCTGCTTCAAGTAGACACCATCTCGAGATAACTGAAATACTGTTGGTGGGACGATAAACCTAAGAAACAAATATATTCCAAGCAGAACATAAGTTTCCTTTCATGTGAAGCCTTCTAGTCAAGTGGACACTGGTCCATTGTTTTACTCAGGCATGTTTCAGTAGACTTTGTCCATAAACAATAACTGGGACTATCCATTGTGACTATAAATACAACATAATGCACGTTGATTCAGACTTGTAGACTGTCATATGAAAGTACAGGTCCTTGTTGTGTTGTAATCTCTACCAATTAATTTTATATATGTGTACTAGTATTCACTTTCTGCATACTTAATTGTGGAAAGTATGCAAAAACTATCTCAGATCAAAAGAAATGTTAGAATTGATAATGTTTAACCCTTTACTTGCTGGAAACACCATTAAAAATAAAACATACCACAACCTTAAAAAGGGTTTCCAGCAAGAAAAGGGTTTATATTGATAACATCATTCCATACTAATGAATGGTAATGGAAGGAAGATACATTTGTTAGAGTAATTTATGCAGAGGACATGTACATGTATGCCAGAATATGTTTTTAACCACGACAAACAACAACAGCTGGTTTATAATTCATATGTATCACCCTTACTTTGCTTCAGTTAGTAATGATATCAATTATTTTTTATTTGTTTACTTACAATAAGAATAAAATGTACAACAAGACCTATTGCTACAGACCTATCTGCAAATAGTGCAGATTTGGATCTTACAGCTCCCAGAAGAAGCTGGCTGATCTGAATTTACTGTTTGCCAATTTTTTATCACATTGTGCTGAGTTGGCTGACAGTTAATGTCTACATGATAAGTATGTGCTATTTCAGCTTGAGAATGTGCTGATCAGTGATGAAGGCCAATATGTTCTGTGTGCATGATAAGTATGTGCTATTTCAGCTTGAGAATGTGCTGATCAGTGATGAAGGCCAATATGTTCTGTGTGACTTCGGTTCAGCCACAGCCAGAGTGCTGGATTCAGAGCAGCATAATGTTAAACAGATAGAGGATGAAATACAAAAGTAAGTGGTTTTTCTTGTCTCCTTGAGGATGAAATTTTTTATGTCTCATTGAGGATGAAATGCAAAAGAAAGATTGTTTATTTTTTTATCTCATTAAGAATTAAATCCAAAGCACAACTTTTTAGATTCACTTTTCAAAGAAAGAAAGAAAACAACGGCACTATCATGACTGTCACATTCTAATTTTTCTTTTTAAGGTCATTTTCTTGAATAAATATTTTTGCTTCAAACTTTGAACTTTTGTTCACTTTCGAATGAGGAATTCATTTAAGCAGTATGGGTAACCCTTAAATTATAATTGGCCCAGTTATGCTCCTTTTCAACTTTATTTTTTGCTATTATACTAAACCAGCATGGAGAAAATTGGTGTGCGCCATCCACATGACATTGAAAAGGTGCATCTGTTTGACTGCTTAAACAGTTTAATAGTACTTAATAGTTCAGTTATCCTAAAGGCTGTATACTTATCATACAAAATGGTTTTCTTCTTAAAATAAATATTTGTGTTAATTACAAAATTAAAAATGTGGTACTAATTACTAAGATATTAAAATCATTCTGATTATGGTGTATCTGTTTCCATTAGTGACAATTTGTATCATCCGTAGTGTTTTTGTTATTCTCATCTCCTTTTGTTCACTTAATAATGACAGAAATTTCACAAAGTCTTTAGGACACAAATAAGAACATTTTATAGATTTTTTGATATTTTGTATGTACAGGTATCTTTATTTCATTTACCTGCAAAATCGTCTTGATCACACAGCTTCTAACAGCACCTAGCTTTGTACGATCTATACTTGCATGAAATTCATTGGTAATTTGTTCTGTAACAGCTTATTGTTTAGGCAGTGAATTCACCTTACCTTTTTACTATATGTTACACATAAAAACATAAACAAGGAATTTTATTTGGGGAGGTTCTTTAGCAGGCCTGTGATGCACCAGTAGTACTACCTAGACATTTTTGCAAAGGTTTTACTCCTCCAAGACT
This sequence comes from Sinonovacula constricta, assembly GCA_007844125.1. Lineage (NCBI taxonomy): Eukaryota > Metazoa > Mollusca > Bivalvia > Cardiida > Solecurtidae > Sinonovacula > Sinonovacula constricta. Next base: position 91,692,412 of record CM017555.1, read on the forward strand.
AGCTGGATGTTTTCAATATTGTGTCCATGCTATATATCTAAAATACAAACAATAAATGTATAATTATTTCAAGATTAAAATAAAAAATTCTTGGTTTTGTACAGTTTTGTAAGTACTCTATCTTTTTAAGCAACTTTTAGAAAGATATGTCAATAAACTTGTTTGTTTGCCCACCTGAACAACTCCATTTTCCTAACAAAAAAATAAGGTATGAGTCGCGGTCAGGGCAAAAAACTTTCATGTTCTGAGGTTTCTACTTGACCTGCGGTGTGCTGGTGGTTCTACCGTGACATATGTTTGATATGTATGGGATCTTCCTCTATTTATAATTAGCTGCATATTGCCAATATGACCATATTTGTGTTAGTGTGATATACCAAAGATAACAAAATGTTACAATTATTCTGGTCTGTTTAAACATTGCTGATATTTTTCTTGCTCACTATTACTTTATGTATGTAGCATTCAAATAAGCCCCCTTATCTTTATATACTTCTCACAGACACATAATGAAATTATTCCACCTGTTCCCTTCCAGGTATACAACTATATCATACAGGTCCCCTGAAATGATAGATCTATATGGGGGCAAGCAAATTACTACAAAAGCTGATATATGGGTGAGTAAATGTCTTTATAATTTTAATTTTCTTAATGCTATTGTCAATATCTCACATGCATGCTTTTATCTTTGTTATTATTTTTTTAATTGATTTCATTTCAACATGATGGTTTTTATTGCTGACAGGTGTGCTGAACATGGCTTAATAAACAAATTGAAATATCCTCTAACTTACTAAGCGCATATGTCAACATTAACTGAAACCTAATTACAACTTGCAAAATCTAGAAATCCTATTTTTCCATGATATGAAATTCATTAAACTGACCAGTTTCACTAACATTTTTTATGCTTCCTTTTTTCGTGAATAAACTGTTTTCCTTACACAATTATAATTTAATAAAGTTTGTTCTGTTATTTCTTACTTTAGATAATATAACAAGGATGGAGCAGACTGTTGTACTCATTAGCTAAAAAAACAACAACTTTGACCCAAAGAACATGTATTACCTTTTTGACTGTACAGTATTTGTACTTCAATTTTTAACTGTTATGTTCTGCATATCTCCTTCTAGCATTTAGCCAGCTTAGCACAAGTTATAAATAAATATAAGAATTTCAAAAAGCTGCAAGATGTTTTTCCCCTGATAAAATTGTTACTATGGTACATTCTGTTTCAGGCCTTGGGATGTCTATTATATAGGCTGTGTTTCTTCACACTGCCTTTTGGTGAGAGTTCACTGGCAATTCAGAGTGGAAAATTTACTATACCTGATGATTCCAAATATAGCAAACACCTGCATTCCTTAATTGGTAAGTTCTTATTCATCTATAATAGATAAAAATTGTACAGTTTTCTTTCAGTCCTTCTCTTGATAAATTGTTAGCAATTTGCAAATAATTTTGTGAATTTGTAAAATGGTGTAAGGATAAAGACTTGGCAGTACATTGTGTTGATCCTGATCAAACAGCTCCCAATAACTGGACCTGGCAGCTCAGTTGAAAGAACCCTAGGGTTCAATACCTGGCTGCAACAAAAGTCATTAAAAATGGTTTTGGTATAGCTCCATTGTTAACACTCAAGCCAATTTTAGGGAAGTTCCACAACTGGTTGTTCAAGTGTCAAGATATTGTGACCAGGTGTGGTAACATGCCAGGTGTACTCAGCATCTTATACGTGGTGACGGCATTACTATATATATGCTTCAAGTGTACACCATAACCAAATAACTAAAATGCTGTTGGTGGCACTATAAACCCAACAAACAAACAGCTTCCAAGAGGAGCTGGCTGATCTGGATTAACAATTTTTGTCTAAGGTTGCTAAAATCCTGGTTAGTAGGCTTAGTGTTAATTTCTTAATGTATAAGTTATTAAGTGGTATACATGGACCATATTCCAATAAGGAAGAATTTATTTCATTGCCTATTTTATCTCCTTCCTCTATTTCATCCATTTTAACATACCTCAGGGTGTATAATTTATGCATTTACTCTTTACTGCTTAGTGTTAATTTTCCAGGCTTCTGCTAATATTGTCAATCCAAATCAGCTAGTTCCTGTTGGTAGCTGTCTGATCAGGATCAACACTATTTGTCTCTAAGTCTATTGCAAAATTTCCTTTGTGTGTAGTTGTTAGATAGAAAACTATAATTTTAGTGTATGTTAGTTAGTAAGTTCAGCTGGCTAACGCTTCATTGATTGACTATTTACAGCCTATATGTTGGAAGAAGACCCGGAGAAACGACCAGACATCTACCAGGTCTCCTATGTGGCCTTCAGGATGGCTGGAAAGAGCTGTCCTGTACCCAATATGAATGTAAGTTAATTTAGTCTTCAAACATAGATCTCATCTTGTTTTGACCTTCTGGAGTTTGTCTTAAGAACAACTATGCACATGACTTTCTTATGAAACTAATCTGCACACACAAAAAGGCTTCAGTCAAGATTTTTCTGTTGGATTTTGTCCGAGACTGTTTCAATGTTCATTCGGATAAATGTCAAAAGTTGCCTGCACCCATGGTTAATCATCCTTTAATGTTTCTGGGCTCTACTGGTGCATTTGCTTGAAAAAGTCTTAGATTGTTACAGGTAGATATAAAAATTGGGAATACACCATTATTTAACTCATTGAGAGCTGCTTCCTTAGGCAAGGAAAAGAGTACTTTTGTCACGGCAATGAAAATTTGATGGTTTTTTTTCCTCTTATATGACTTCAAGGTAGTTATTATTTCTATGTCCTTGTTCCCACTTGGCCACTTGGACCCCCCTCCCCCCAACCTCTTGGATCAAAACCAGATGAAAATATGATACTGTATGAAAAAAGATACCAGCAGCATATTAAGTTTATGCTTGCACTGACTGGGAATTGATGGATGCAATCTTGGACTTTGTTTATTGAAATTTTCAAATTATAATCTTTAGGTTAGGTTTTGTTATGTTTTTTAAGTACATTGCAGTGACCAATTATGATAAGTATAGCGAATCCAGCTATTTTAGTGGAGGAAGATCCCAAACAAATGTCTGTGTAGAATTAATAATACACAGAAGGAAGGTCAAGTGGAAGACTTTCCCACATTAAGTCCTTTGCCTCGAACGGGACACAGGAACACAGGTCTATTTATAAAGTATTCTCAGTTGTATTAAGTGCAGTTTAAATTTGGCAGTTTGTATAACATGATAAATCTAATGCATTGTATGATGTAATGTTACAGAGGGCTCCAATGCCAGACCTCCATACGCTGCCAGTGCCCATGTCGGAAAACGATGCCAGACAGGTGAAAACAGCAGTAAAGTAAGTGACACTGGTCTTAAATAAACCTTCCCAGTGACACATTTTGGCTTCTTTTTATTCTTTTTACATCTTTATAAATCATGCAAAAGATAAAAGATCTATAGTAATGTTAATGAACATTTATGTAAAACTAGTATTGTGTACTTAATTAGGATGTATTTGTACTTATACTGTGGATATTTTTCTGTATTCTTTATGTTCATATTGTCTTGTTTTTAAGAAAAAGATATTTTTCTTTAATTATGTATTGTCATTTGTTTGCAATTTTTCAGAAGCTCTGCTGGGACATCAGTGGAGGCTACATCAGTTGCCCCACGCCAGCGCCCTAAGGGACAGACTGTCGGGGCGCCCAGTGGTATAGTTGCTCCTGTACAGACATCTATTGCCCCTAGACGTCGACCACAGGCAGGGGCAGCAGGTATGAGTTAATTTGTCTTCTCTGCCTTAAATCTTTTGCAGTTTAAATTAGAATCATCTGAAGAAGATATTGCTTGATAGTTTAACAATTTTGCTGTTAACATCCAGCCATTTGTTTTTATTTTTCAAAAAAGGGTTTGTTGATTGTGTGTATATATATATATATATATATATATGTTTCATTAGTTGTGTTTAGTTTATTGTAACATAATGAATTAAATGTTTGATCAGTTACTTAAGTTAGGGATTTTGATACTGGCTTTATTTTTGTATTTTGGTTTATATTTAAAAATGTCTATGAGGAATTTTTCCATTTTTTTAACCTTATAAACCCAAAAGCATTCATCCAAACTGTACAGCTAATGACTGGAACTTGCTGTCTGTTATCCTTTAGATCTATTTATTGTGTTTGATTTGGGGTGATATTCATTAATATTTTTTTGTTAAACTAATATATTTCCTTCAGTCTAAAAATATTTTTTTACATAATAGGAAAAAATTAAGTTCCATTCACAAAATCATTTCTTAAGTTCCATTTACAAAAGCATTTCACGTAAGACATTTCTTCATAGTTTTCAAAATAAAAGTGAATTTCTTAGTTTAAGATTCCTCATTGATAAGACCCCTGACCAAATTTAAGCAAGGTACCTAAACTATCAGTCCAGTCTGTTTACAGTTTATCTAGTCAGTTAGGTTATAATTAATTGACAATTGAACACATGCATTTTAAGCTTGAATATTTTCTAAATCTGGATTACTGTTCCACTCAACCTAACTTTGACATGGGTTTAATAAGCAGTTTAAAGTTCTATGTGCAAAGTTTGCATTATATATTATCAATATATATTATCAAGCACTTGAAAAGTTGGGCAAGCTGTCCTGTAACTGCTCTTGTGTTTGTGGTATTGTTTGTGATCATTTGGCCTAGGTATGAATAGCAACTTAATAACTATCATAGATGGAAAAAGTTACATACGAAATGCCGAACTCAAACTCTTTTACATTATTATTACTATCAAAACTGTTTGAAAATAGATGTTACTTTTCCAGACAATGTGAGCCAAGTTCCTCCCATTCAACATCAGCAACTACAACATCAACAGCAACAACAACACCAACAGCAACAACATCCACAGCAAAAACAACATCCACAGCAGCAACCACAGCTGTCTCAACAAGCATTCCTACAGATGAGTGCTCAGCAACAACAGCAGTATATGCAACAACAAGCAGGCAGTTCTAGTAATGCACAGGCTCAGGTATGGATAGTCATTTTCATTTATCATCATTTGTTGGTAATGTTTTTATTTAAAGGTTTTAGGTACTTTAATGTCCAGTGAAATATTTAGAATATTCAGCACATAACGAACAAAACGCATTCTGAATTTAAACAAGTGTAAGAACAATATGTGTTAGCTTAACACTTAGCTTACTACATTTTGTTAAAGACCCATACTAAATTCACAGGATTTTTTGCTTACTATATAGTATATATATATATATATTGCATGGTCAGGGTTGATATGCCTTTCAACAGAGACAGAGCAGCAAATAGTGTAGATCCTGATTAGACAGCTAGCAGGGAACTGACTGATCTTGATCGACAATATTTACCTAAGACTTATAAATATGTGAATATCAGGCTAAGATTTTAATAATTCCTTTGTTTTCTAGATAACTAAATGGTGTTGTTTTCTGTCTCTCAATAATAACTTTGCCAGGAAATATTTTTCAGCTTTCAATACTCAATACTTATTTTTCCTATAAATTAAATCTAGCTTTTTACTATTTTTTAATGATATTAAGCTGTTAATTCCAATGGAGTATACAACAATACTTTATGTATGATTCCTTTTGTCTGGTTCCAGGCCTATTACAGTCAAGCTGGGGGCGTGTCCCAGTCTCAGTTTTATAGTGGGAACCAACCCATGACTTCCCAACAATACCAGTACTATATGCATCAGCAGCAGCTGCTGCATCAACAGATGCAACATCAGCAGCAACTGCAGCAATACCAACAACAGTTTCAGAATCCACAGCAATATCAACAACATCTACAACAGCAAATGCTTCAGCAACAACAGGTAGTCAGTTGATACAGCATTCATAAAGGCATAGGATTAACCATTTGTAGTTTAAACCTATTTAAATAGAGTCCATTGAAAACAAGTTCTTTCAACTAATATTATTCCCTCTCGACTGCCTACTTTCTGGGCAGAACCAGGACTCAGGTACTGAGTACCTGGAGCAAAATGCAGTAAATGGTCTTGTTAAAGGACTTACCAGGTTGGTTTTGAGGTTTAATCCTCTATGTGCCTTTTAATCATGCCGACAATTGTTTCCTGCATGTATACGCCATTTTACGCTTTTACAAACCATTCACAACCATTAGCAGAATCTGCCTGACTAAGGATTTATGTGTAGACTGGTTCACCCATAAATCTATTATTACAAGTTGAAAATACATTTATTAAAATTCTTTTTTCTCTTTTAAAGAAAAACAACAAAGTCAAGTGAATTTTCAGAATTATAGATGAACTATGAATGAAAAGGTTAACCCTTTCAGCGCTGACCAATGAAATTTGGGAATTGGTTCTAAAATTAGTAAATTTATGCACACTAAACTGTGGAGGTAGAAAAACATTCTTTGTATTATTCCAAAATGGCTGCCATGAGAAAACGCACTCAATACTTATGTGAAGATGCATTAAATATCATCATGAATGACTGCGATACTGCTGGAAACAAGACGGAATCGGATTCAGAAGAGTTTGAAGATGATGTATCTGGCAATTTTTCAGCTTAAACTTTGGCAGAACCTTCAGAATCGTCGAATTCAGGTTTGTTTACCAACTGTTTTCTTTTGAAGCTTCTTCATTACTTATTGTGAACTTTTCATGTGTTATATTTGACGTATATGTGTGCGAGGATAGTTTTACATAATATTTTACATAGTATTGAACACAGTGTTAAAAAAAAGACAAAGCACATTCAGCAGGACCAAAAAAAACTAAAACATAATGTAATATTTTAAGGTGCTATGTTGTGGGAGGGGTAAATAGCAGCAAGGAACAAAAACAAAAGTAGACTGTTTTTTTTCAAAAACTAGCCATTTCTAGTTCATAAATACTGATTTATTATGTTATTAATAATTGGTGTTTATTTGAATATTTTTTTTTTCTTCAGACCAATCAGATGAAGAGCAAGACTGTTCTCGTCATGATAGTGGTCGTCGTGATAGTGATAGTGAGCCGGATGGACGTGCTGGTGTACCTGGTCGTTGTCACGATAGAGGCAGAACCCGTCAAAAAGCTAGGAGAGCACCAGTTCAGCCAAGAACTAATCCATCAACAAGGAGCCAAGATGGTGGTTTTGACCGGCAGACATATGATGACATCGACACACACTACCCTGACTGGTTACCAGACTTCCGAGAGCAAAGAGGGATCTTAGTGGACACATCGGGCTACAAGCCTGTAGATTACTTTCACCTTATCTTTCCTAGAGAAGCTGTTCAGTTGATTTCTGAGGAAACAGTTCGTTATGCTCTACAAATGTTAGACAACCCTGCACCACTTCCTCTTCATTCTCGATTTTATAAATGGGATAATAGCCATGAATCAGAGGTACAAGCATATTTATCACTGCAAATAGCCATGGGACTTTGCCAAAAGCCAGAAAAAGGGGCTTATTGGGGACAATACTGGCTATCTTCACTCCCATTTTCAGATGTATTGAGTAGAAACAGATACAAGCTTCTCACTTCCTTTTTACATTTTACTGACAATGCTGCTGAAGGTTTGACTTGTGGGGATCCCACCTTTGACAGTCTATGGAAGATTCGCCCTTTGCTTTCACTATGTGAAATAAAGTATCTAGAAGTGTACAGCCCCTCTCAAGATCTGAGCATTGATGAAAGCATTATCCGATTTAAAGGTCGTGTTTCCGACAATATATTCCCTCAAAACCCTACAAATGGGGAATAAAACAGTATGCACTGTGTGATAGCAAAACTGGTTACTTTTATAAGTTTCTGACATACAGTGGGAAAGGAACAGTTGCAAGCCAGGATCCTTTCACAATAACTGAAAGTATATGTCTCAAACTATTAAATGGATTCGAGCATAAAGGACACCGTTTCTTTACAGACATCTATTATTTGTTGCCAAACCTATTTCGGCAACTGGAACAAAATGGCATCGGAGCATGTGGAACTGTTAAAGTTGAAAGACAAAACATACCTCATCAACTTAAACCAAACTGCATTTAGAGAAGGGAGATGATCCAGTATTCATGTGTGCTGGAAATGTGGTGACCTGCGCCTGGCATGATACGAAAAGAGTTTATTTCTTGACAAACATGCACACAAACAACACTGTTCACAAGGATATACGCAGTAAAACTGCAGTTCGTGACCGCAGCGAGTAGAAAAACCAGTGATGGCAGATATCTACAATGCTTATATGGGAGGAGTAGACATAATGGACCAGAAACTGCAGACATAGGCATATCCGCACAAGTCTACAAAATGGTACTTCAACATATACAACCGACTGCGAGAGGTTGCACTTGTGAACAGTTACATCATTTACAAAGAATCCACAGAAGGAAAGCCTATAAATGCCAGAAAGTTTAGGGAAGCTGTCATTGATGGGCTATTGGACGGCTATCAAAGGAAATGCTCAAGGAAGGGCAGACCCTAAATGTAGATCTACCAGCTCGCCTTGTGGAGCTACATTATGTTGGTCATTGATAACATGAAAATTTTTCCTGACTTTGTTGTCTGCAGCAGCTGAAAAACAAAAGGATGGAAAAGAAAGCAAACAAGATTTAATTGTATTCAGTGCAAGTTAGCAATGTGCCCTCATCCATTACACATGATTTTATCATACTCAGAGGGACTTTAAGGAAGCTGCGGGCAAGATTGTAAAATTGTACAATCTGTAAAATTAAGTTAGCAACTGCAAAAGTAGAACTCTTCCAAATAGTACATATTATGGACAGTGTGACTTTAATACTTATGTATAAGCTACAAACTGTCAGAAAAACAATAACAAATATTGTTGACTATGTTTGGATGTTGTTGTTTTTACAATTTGTGTCAACCCAGCATTTGCAAAAATTCCTGTTTCTTTTTTTTCTTTTAATTTTTAATTACATTTAAACATTTAAAATTCAACAATGCCTTTATATGAAACTTTGTCATTTCAGATATATGTTTATAAATGTGTAGTCTGTTGATCCTGAAAATTTGATTAAGTTATATTTAGTAGAACTAAAGTTATGAGGTTTTTATTATACCCACTATGTTTCTGAGAAAATTCCAGCATATAATGTGGCGCTGAGGGTGCCGTTTACCCAGAAATGTGACGCCGAAAGGGTTAAGAGAAATGAGTCATGTTTGTGCAAACGAAGTAGATTTTTTTTTCCATTTTCCACAATAAAACAAAAAATATGTCAGATGCACACTCTGTTATGGTCCGTTTCTAAGCAGGCATCCAGATGACATTCAAAATAAAAAACAACAACTTCAATGTGCTTCATTCCTATTTCACAAGGTCTCTGTTTATATAAAATAAAAGACTGCTAGTATAGTGCATGAATACGGTATTTAGACAGTCTTATTGGTTAATAGTTATTCTTTCTTGGTTTTAAAATTGTTTTTTTATCCGTCAAAGTACAGTCTTTATAAGACTACTCCTTGAACTATTTGACTTTACCTCATACAACTAAATGCACTTTACATAGCATTTTCATCACTATTTTAATCAAAGGTTCAAATGCATCAATGGATACTTGCTTTTCTGTCAATCTGAAAAGCACATGATGAATGGTTTATTCAGAAGATCAATTGCCTTTTGTTTGTGATAATGCTTGTGAATGCTTCACATGGGTACCATGTACAATGTTTATTTGGGAACCTTTTTTTTTTTTTTACAGATGATGATGATGCAACAGCAGCAGCAACAACAAATGAAACATATAGTACAACACCAACAGCAAGGTTCACTGTCTGATGATGACTTTAATTTGCTGACAGAAGAACGACTACATCAGTCACAGCAACAGCATCAGCAGCCACAACAACCTGCCCTCAGCAATAGTGCTTCCAAAGAAAAAGTTTCTGCAGAGACAATGGGAGGAGCTAGTGTTGTAGGGGGAATGGCTAATTCTGGAGTAGGTGTGGCATCTGCTGGAGGGAGTGGGATCAGTATGAAAGGTGTTGGGGTTAGGAGAGGGAGGGAGGAAGATAGTTTACTAATAGTGTTTAGTGACAGTGATAGTGCCTCCACAGGTACGCAGAATCCAAGTCTCAATAATAATACATTCCAAGGCAAAGAAGTGATGAAACCCCCCAAACCACCAAAGCCTACAAAAAATGTAAGCTTACTTTTTTATATACTGTTTTGTTTGACTTAGTAAGATACCTTCTAGCATGTAGTGCATGAACATTTTGACAAGCGAATTGCAATGAAATTTTCTTTTTCTTAAAGCTAACATATTTGCACCATGCATACCTTTGTAATTATGGTATAAACCAGCCATGGCATAGGTGTCTGCCTGAAAACTTTTGTAAGAAAATATTTCAGCTGACATGGTGTATGTTGGTAATTTTGCCCAGGTAGTTCTTCATCTACTTTTGCCTTAATTATTTGTCTAAGGTTTACAGTTTGATCAATTGGATAGTCTTACCATGTCAGTTATTCTGTAGGAGTGATATGCAAAATGTCCATCATCTGGGATCATCCTGCACCAAATAGCTATACAGTCCAACTTGTGTCATGTGTTAGGAGCAGTTAACTTGATGTTAGCAGTCAATTCAGGTTATTTGCTGTCAGGCACTTCATTTTGACTGTACAGTCGAATCTGTTTTAAAAGTCCACCCCATGACAGAACTAAAGTGGTCTCTTAAGACATTTCTTTGTGGGAACCTCAACCAAATTTGGCAAATTGTGTTTTTATAATTATTGCATTTACTTTCATTATCATAATACTATAATGACAATAATGATGATGATGATGATTATGATGATATTAAATTCTCTCGACTGAAACTTACATTCTGAAATTTAATTGCCTACACTGTCTACATTTTTATTAATAAAGGAAAGGTGATATAAATAAAATACAAAAAAACATAAAAGAACAATTCAATTCTGCCAAAATAAACAAGCATTTAGTTAAGGTGAACATTATCTGTTACTTAAATCGTCATAATAAGACAGAGACTCCATGGTCGATAGTTATTATAAAAACAGTTACGCTTTGCTTACGTTCCTACGAAACAACATTATTCAGACAATCCAACCTATGAGTCTCAGTAAAGTGTAACCATTTGTTAACATTGATTTCTCTTTTGTTAACATGAATCAAGCGCATTTGTGTTTATTTTCTTGATGTTAATTACAAACACAGATATTGACATGATTCTCTTTTGCAATGCACTTCCAGTCTGCCACTTTGGGATTTATTAACATTATTTAGCCATAATATTTACTTTTATCAGGGAGTGCATGGTTTACCCATTGTGTTAATGTTTTGGTTCTTGGCTGAATTTACATCATCATACCTTTTATTACCTTGAGTAAGAGTTAATTGTAGTGAGTAGAGTCCTAAATAAAAGCAAAAAAAAGCAAATCTGGTTTGGATAAAAGGTGTAACTGAGAAAGTGACACTTTATCAGAAGCATTTAATTATGCTGATCACATGCTCATATTGATTGGCAATGATCTTTGAGTGGTCATCTGTTGGGATCCAATTAAGGCATGATAGGCACGTTGGTATGTGGATGCTGGGTGCAGGTAACAGGTGGTTTGTTTATTAGGTATCAGTTAAAGAACAAATTTGTGTAGGCCGCTTTGAAGTGGTCATATACAGCAAGTGGTCACAGGGTCAGGTTTGACTGTATATCCCTGCTTCCCATATCATCGCTGTTACTCTTTAATGTCTTGATTTGCCAGTCAAAAAGATATGGCTATCACCATTGTTGACAAATACTACTGCCGGAAGTCAGGGAAAAATAAGGATCTCAGCCAATAAACGTTTGGCTAACACAGAATTGATATTAATAGCAAACACATCCATACTGGCTACATGTACAAACAATTCCTGCAGTATCTCTTCTTGAGGATACAAATCTTATTAAAATTACTTGAAAAACTTTTTACTAGTGAAGTGCTAAAAACTTGCACCATCTGAAACATGACATGTTGGGATTTGTGACAATTTTTAGTGGAAAAAATAATTTTTCTACACTCATAAATAATTATATGCTAATCATTTAAAATCTTAAGATTATATTAAGTGACCTGAGTACAAACTATGGTGCAATAATTTCTTTGCTTTTGGTGACAAATTTGATATTCTGAATCTAACATTGACATTATAAAAGCACTAAGTAGTAGTAAAACATTTCTAACAAAATCATGCTTTTCAATAGATCTACTACTTAAGTAATACTTAGTGTAAAAATACACATAGTGAAAGGTAAAAATTTAATATCATATTTTGCCATAAGCAGCCAACTTGTCTTAAGCAGCCAAGTTGGACTTTATCTTGGCTGGCTTTTTAATACAAGTTTGATTGTATATTGCCATAATGAACATATTTATGTGTAAAGCATATAAAAATTAAATGAAACATAAATATTTTGGCATGCTTATAGACAACATGTTTCTTTACCTTTGTCAGGTGCATGGCCATCGGCGTAATGTGAGTGACACATCTGGCTACAAGATGGGAGGCAGAGGCAGTGCATTCCGAGCTTATAACAACCAAGGGGGAGAACTCCTGAGCACTACTAGTGACCAGAAATCCAAGTCTGCAACAACCAGTCCCATCAATTGCCCACCAACGTGAGTGACTGTTTGGATGGGGAGAAAACTTAAGAAAGTTTTTACTCAAAATACTTTAAAAAAATGTGTGTTTCTTTATCAGAAATGGCGACTGATTTTGAGCATTCATAATTAAAAATGGTATGTGGAATGTAAGAAACATTTTTTTTCTCAAAGTTTTATGACTGGAAATATTTGTTTACCAAAATGTACAGATTTATTTTACTTACATTAATTGGCACATAAAGAGTTTATTTAATACATCAGACACATCATTTTATGGACTTGTTCTGCATTATCCATTGTAAACCTGTGGAAAACACTTTCAAATGTCAAATTTGTTCAGTGTATTAATCCATTTTAGCAACTTGAACTTTACTCTAACAGAAGTCAATGTTATGACAAAAATAAATGTAAGTAAATGTTGAAAATTTAAAAAAAGCAAAGCAGCTAGTTGCAAATTGGCCCCTATGGCGACTTCAAAAAGTAAAAAATTTATTAACAACATTAATTGCTGTTATGAATTCAGCATTGTTATTGTCGGATAAAGAAACAATATTTTTTCTCAGTTCGAGGTGTATTAATTGATTTATAAAAGTTTGTATGTGACTGAATTCGTTTTCAGATTGGGAATGACGCGCACCCTGTCGATGGATGTCAATGAATGGAACCCATTTGAGGAGGAGACATTTGGTGGTGAGACTGAGGACTCCATATTTGGCAAGGAATTTGATAAATTACGAAGGGGATCTAATAGCAGTAAGTTTGTGGATACTTTTTCAGTTTTGCTAAGTTCTGCACACTAAATAAGCCCATATAGTAAAGATCTGTTCTGCCTTGTATGAAAACCTCTTAGCCTGCTAAGAACATGTTGAGCTGGCATAGTTAAATAGTGTAGGTCCAGATCAGCCTGCTCTTATTGGGACATATCTAATCAGGATCTGTACTATTTGCTGCAGAGAATTTAGTATGTAGGTTTGCATGTTGATGTTAGCTAGATTTATTATTCCATCAACAGTATTCCTGTTATTTGGTGATGGTGTCCACCTGAAGCAGATATAGTGCTACCCTCACTGTGTATAGCCATTGACACCTTATATCACCTCCAATTGTGTTATTCTGACATGGGATTGACCACTTATGGAAATTCCCTTACATTTGCTTTAGCTTTAACAAGAGAGAGTTATACCACTACCATTTTTGATGACTTTGGAATGTCAAGGACTGGGATCGAACTCAGGGGACTTTCATAACTTGAACCAAAGCCCTACTGATTGCGCTACCAACACTGGTTTGCATGCTGATGTAAAAAATGACTAAGCGTTAGAATAGGTTATAAAGAACTAGAATGAAAAGTTGGCTCGATTTGTTTCAAGTTTTTACATTTTTCAGGTTCTGTCATAGAGTGATGCTCACTTGTTTAACATTTCTGTAGTCTGTCATACAAGACATACCAAGTCCTGCTGTGAATTGAATAAAAATAACAGTTTTGTTGTTTGTATTTTCAGGTATATCCAATGTGAAGAGTCGTGAAGACCTTGTAATGTCTGGGTCAGATTCTTCCTCAGATCCTTTCCAGAATGCACCCTTCAAGAAACATGGTGAGAATTATCCATACTTTGTCACCTTTTTTTCTTTTTGAAGAGATGATGATTTTGAATCTTTTTGTCTCATTGAAGCGATAATGTTTTCTAGAAAAGAGAACATAACCATGAGCTAGTAACAAAAACAATTATATTTATGGGAAAACCAAGACGCAGTGGTAACCCGCTGTTGTAAAACTTTACAATAAAAACTTTAAGGTTTAAGCAAAGCTGAACTTATTTTTAATTATTAAGTTGAAACCCTATTTTATAATTGATAAAAAAATATTCTGCAACAGATTCTCTTTTACCATTCTAAAGTAAGCAAAAATATTAATGATAAGTACAGTGTCCAGTTTACTGATGCATTAATTTATCAACTACAACTACATCAACCACATTAGAAAATAAGTTCCTTGTCTGATAATTCACTTTATTTCATTACAAATAATGCACGCTTAAAGTCCTTTATATTGGATTCAAAAAAGAAGTATTCTTGAATTAAGATTACATTATTAATTAAGGTATGTTTAACAAGACAAACATTCCATAATATGTAGTAAGACAAGTTGTAATAAAAACTGTTTTGATAGCTTACATGCCATACCTTTGTTACAATTTAAAAGAATTTTCGATGAACTTAACAGAACATTGTTTAATACTAAATTCCCTTACAGTAAAGCATGATTCCAGGCATGATAAAGACCTTGCTCGGAAGTCTTCCCGCAAATGTATGAACTTTATCAATACTAGCTTTTGTGAGGACAAAGTTGCACTTTTTAAAAAAAAAATTTCTTTGGTCTTAATACCAAAAAGCAATAAGGTTACAGCTATATATAACTACAGACAAGCCTTTCTTTTGCCATGGATGCCTTTTATCCTTCAGCCAACCCTAAAACATAAGAGATCACATGTAGTTAATGCAGTCATAACAAAGAGACAATTAAGTACTTCAGTCAATTATTATTATCGTGGCTTTGTATGAACACTAGACAGAAAGCCATTGTTTTAGCTTAACACGGAGAATTGAATAAATTTAGCACCCCCCCCCTCCCCTCCCCCTCTCAAAAAAAGATAAGAAAAAACATTTTACATAATCATTCTACTCCATTGTGACTTGTACCTCACAAAATTTGGTATTTCTCCGTATTTAAGTATTTCTCCTAAATCTAATGCTTCATGCCAGTGTTCGGACTGGGTACTGCTTCTGATGGCCTAATTGCCCTGCCATTTCTTTGTTTACTTTTCTCAAAAGATAATTATTCAAGATAAATAAGGTGATCTGAATACTTCAGTATTCCTTCTCTAAAACTATATTTATCTGGGATATTTGCTGTCAGGCATGTTTTATGCACTTGTGACATTTTTTTTTCAAACCACTATTGTAATTT
Organism: Sinonovacula constricta; assembly: GCA_007844125.1. Lineage (NCBI taxonomy): Eukaryota > Metazoa > Mollusca > Bivalvia > Cardiida > Solecurtidae > Sinonovacula > Sinonovacula constricta. The sequence goes on from CM017555.1 coordinate 91,707,992, forward strand.
TAGTACACTGGGTAAATTACAAATAATGATTTGGGCACACATAGGGATGTTATTTTTCCTATGTCTGTCACTGTTACCAAAAATGATTAATATTCAATTATTGTTACTTGCCACTCACTTGTATAAACTGTCTCATGAATATAAAGAAGTAAAACTATTATATCTTAAATAGTTTATGACAAATATTAATTATGAAATTAATTACTCCATACATATTGAAATACGATACAAAAAGTCTCTTGAAATGTTTTCTTCACTGTTACATTCTGAACTGTACTTTAAATATTATTAAATGTTAAAATTTCTGTATAAGAGGGATTTGTGTAATTGATTTAAAAGGAGTTGTATATCCTCATTTTGACATTATGCATCATGAGGAATTAATACTTTGCTAAATATCCCTTCAAAGACCTGGGCCCAATGTTATTAAACTATAAGCTTGAGTCTGAGACTAACCCTCGGTATCTCATTGGTCAGATTTTATATTGGAACCAAAATCTGACCAATCAGATGGATGAAAATGATCTCAGAGCTTGTCTCCATGTTGTATAAGCTTGGGCCCTGTGGTGTGTTATCTGCTCATGGTATAACAATGCAAACCCTTTGATCATATATAGAACAGTCTATAGTTATTCGAGGGGATATGCAATTCCTGCCTGTAGCCATGTCACCATAGTTAAACAGAAGACAGAATTAGGTCTTCTGTATGCTCATACAGTATTTTAGCACAAATCTTACAATGAAGGTGAGAAAACTATATTCTTTAAACATTTCATTCATTTTCATCACCAGTGCAATGGAACATGGTTTTTATTTTTTGAATTTATTCAAGTTTGTACCAAATTCATATCCAGATTATCATACTTTCATGTGCTCATTGATAACTCAATATTGCTTTGTTTGGGTGTGGATTCTTGAACATGATGTTCCTCAATACATATGGCTTTGTGTATTTCTATTTCTAAACATTTGATGCATTTATATATGTCTAAAATTATTGTTAAATTCCTTATTTTTACTCTTTCAGTAGTTTAAACTATAAATCATTTGTTTTAAAATATGTTTGGTGATTTTATGCAATGAACTTTTTATGGCATACATGTTGTTAAGTCATTCATTAATCTTGGTTTTAATTAATGTAACCATGAGTGTATTAACTTAAATTTCTGCTTTAATGTTTCTCTGTTTTCTAGTGTAAAATGTCACATGTCTAATCAATCTTGCCCAAGGACATTCATGCTAAAAACAATAAATTATAATGTTCCATCTGTACAATTTTGTAATTTATATGAATCCAGATACTTTAATTGGTCAAAGGAAAGTAACAAATTTGTTTGCCATTTTTAATCATAACTTCCAGAAAAGAGATTTTTTGTGTTTTGGCCAATTTTTTTATTAAAAAAAATGTAAAATAAACCTTACACAATTAGCATTTATGTTCCTTGTGTATTCTGCAATAGTCCACTCTGCTGGAAAAAGAACATATCTGTGTCTTTCAATTACTTACATTGGTGAAATGTCAAACCAGACTTGTTCTTTTTCTGTTTCCTAAGTAAACATTTTATGTTCAACATACTTGTTGATTTGTACATACCCCCGCACTCCCTTCTACCATGATTTTATAATGGCAAACAAAAAACTGACTCTTTCCTTTGACATTGCAGGTACAAAAGTTAGATAACTGCATGACTTACCTCCCAATCACCTGCATCCATCTATCTGCATCTTGCACACACGATGCCTCACCAGACAGCTGCTGACCTGGCCATAAGATCCTGCATCCCTTCTTTCAACTGATCCCAGTATTACCTATCCAGTGATATGAACAGAATGAGATTGATTCATCTAGACTTCTGCTATCATCTAGACTTCTGCTACATCGACTTTCATCCAGCTGGAATATTGAAAATAGATCAACTCTTTCCACCTCCACAATAGAGAACTACAACCTTCTAGTCAGCACATTGAGAGTTACTCCCCCTAGTTTTCAAACTGCTCTTTGTAGACTTGGGTTCATATTCATAAAGAATCTTTGTTATTGTCTCAGGCTTAAACCATGAATTTTCTTAAAGCTAGAAATATTTCCTAAGATATTATAAATTTCTTAAGTTAGTAAAAAACACTAAGAGTCTTTATGAAAATGACCCCAGCTCGCACCTCAACTCTGGCACATAATTGTTTGAAACTATACCTGTATCCAATAGTGACTGCTACCTTCTTCTGTGGCTTCAGCACTTGATCATCATTGAATATATACAGTGTAATGAAATAACCAAAAGCAAAGAAAGGATTATTAGTATTTTATAAAAGAGATTTTCTAGCCATCATATAGATTCAAATCATTAATTTTCTGTATAGAATGCTTTTTATGACCAGGTAACTTAAGTATCAAGCTGTTCTGGCATGATTTCCTGAGTGCACATAGGTCACTTTATTCTGTCTTTCACTATATCTTGCCTCATGTAGCAATGATTTAAGATGTATTTATATTATTGTTATCATTGACTGGGTTTGCAGTTTATTTATTTGTACATAATATGTGTAATTAATTTACTAAAATGTCTTCAAGAGATATAAATGAGTGCAGTAAGTTTATAGACATTGTGTTACTTAGACCAATATGATTGGTTAGTCAATATCTGCCTTCTTTAGGACTATTTCAACATTTAGCCTTCATATTTTGAAACGAGTTTTAGGAACAACTTTATGTATGAAATTCATCATCAATTAGTCATGTTCAGCTCAAGCTTTTAGGTTCAATAGTTAATTGTTGAGACAAATCTGTGGTCCGTGTATTTTATTTCTGGTTATATTCACTTTAATATACAGAGCTTAAGGTTTTCATTCTTGAATTCAGTATACATTTTATACTGCCTCCACATGTACAAAGCAATATGGGGCACCTGTGGTCGCACGGGTAGAGTCCCAGATTTGTAACTCCTCTGACTACAATATCTTACACCATGTGTTGTCCATTGAAAGACTTTCAGCTGACCTGCGGTGTATCAGTGGTTCTAACCAGACCAGCAAGTCTTTCAGGACTTAGGATAAATCCAGCACCTTAAGCTCTTGTTGTTTAGGTATGTCTGTGTAAGAGTGTCTGTTTAACTCTTTCCTGCTAATCACCAAATCAGTCAGAATAAGGCAAATGGTGAAGATCCATATCAGTCAGCTTAATGAAATTGAAGTACAGGTTTTAACTAAGTAATTGGTTAAACTTCACTCTTATGCTCATACTTATTGGCTTGACTGAGATTTTCAGGGTCTTCTCTGCATAACATACTATGCCTTTGTATAATGGACAAGCAAACTCTCTAGAGGTCCCACTGTGTTTTCGAGCTGCTCTTTTATGTGACACATGGCATGCCACTGCATTAAGAGCAAGCAATCACTATCTAGAGGTCCCACTGTGTTTCAGAGCTGTTCGACTTAGACCCAAACCAGTTGAGCACAATCTGGGAACAGTAAAGCCCTTGATCAGAACTGTATAAACAATGGTATGATAGCTGTCAGGAGACAAACAGGACTGAAGTCTGGCTGTAGGTGAATACAGCTGATCATGGTCACAAAGAATACCTCTAGCAGTTACTAGCAAATAGTGCAGATCCTGATCAGAATGGTGACTATTGCTTTGGATCTACATAATTTGGCAAGGCTTACTCATTACTTGCTAGGAAAAGTATAATGCATGGTTCAAAAGGATATTTTAGAGGTTGTATTTAATGTACACTTCTGATATTCCATTAGGATGTGTTTTTCATAATTCTAACAGATATAGCTCTTTGTCTGTTTTCATAAAACCAAACTCACAGCTTGTAATAAGATATACAATGTGCAAGTCAGCAAGATAAAACAAGTCTGTAGGCAATATTCTATCAATAAATTATCGGGTAGAATGATAAGCACAGAAATAATTGAGGAGGCATGCTCAGCTCCATTTTCAATATTATGCATGATATGTTTTGTGATAAGATTCCTGTCATAGGACTTACCTTGTTAGTAATTGTTGTTAATCGTGTATTGAAGTCATTTATGTTTGTACGTTTCATCATGTATTAATGTTTTTGCAAGTCACATGTCACTCCTGCGGCAATATATAACGCATTTGGATGCTAATCAATATTTGGACCACATACAATATAGTGTGTAATATTTCTTTGTAAGTCTGAAAATTTTGTTGTATATATGTCTACTGATGAGGTTTATATGAAGTACAGTATTTTATTAAGAAAAATAAGTTTTTTTAAATAATAATTCTAAATCTAATTATGAGAGATGTTAAGAATTATTTATAAAATGATAAACATATTTTTTAGCCTATTTCAGAATTAATTATTTAATATTAGCATAAGTTTATGGATTGGTATAAATTAGTTAATTTTGAAGTGACTTCTTATTTTCAATTTTCCTAAAGCTTATTAATTAAATAGATTTATATGTAGTAGAAAACTTGACTTGTGCCTTAAATGGTTAAGCATAATAGTTTTTGCTTATCTAAGTCAGGGGCAAATGACATGTTAACTGGCGGAGACTCTGTCATACACCAAGAGTGATATTATAATAACACATATACAAGAAAAAGTAATAACTATTTAGATTTTATAGTTACATTATTTTTTTATGGTCTAGGAAAACTTAAATCTTTCTTACTGATTATTTTCATGTAGATAGTAAATTGAGAAAGGATTTATACTGTATATTGAATATTTACAAAGTATTCTGTTATCCAACAGACAATTTAAATTGTTACTCATTATAGTATGCACTTGGAAAATATTGTTTGTAAACATAGAAATTGGTATGGGTTGTATATTTTACGAAACATTTTTGTGACTATTGCATAGTCTTGCCTGTTACGTGCACCTGCCATTGCGCCCGAAACATTTCACATGAATTATTTTTTCAAAATTAGGTTCCCTAAAAATCCTTAGAAAAAATTAGCCAAACTAATTTGATAAATCTTTGATAATGTTATCAAATTTTTGGTTTGCTATACACATATAAAATAATGGAATTTTTTAACACACTTAACAAATACAAATAAACTAACTGAAGCGTTTCATTTTATAATACATTAATATGCAGTTTACCAAATACATGTAAACATGACATGTTTAATGCTATTAACCCTTTGCTTGCTATATTTGTAAATAATCTATACTTAACTGTGTCTGCCCATGGCCAAGAGGCTAGAATCACAGACTTGTAACTCCTCATCCCCTCACTGCATGGGTTCATGTCTCGGTCGGGGCAAGTACTTTAATGTGGGGAGATTTTCCAGCTAACCTGCGGTGTGCCTGTGCTTCTACCCAGACGTAAGTCTTGGGTCTTCCTCTACCAATAATTAGCTGGACGTCGCCAATATGACCATAATTGTGTCGGTGAGATGTAACAAAACAAACAACAACAATTAAAGTAACATTTTTTGTTTTTAGAACCAACAACATATCAAATTGTAAATCAGTTATTAGTATTATCCTTCTTTGAATTTAATTAACACTGGTTTGGCAACATTACCGTTTTTTATTTTTAATATTAGGGTCCCAAAATACATTGTTTCAAGTAAAATGTATTTTTTGTTTAATGGATGCATCTCTAAAATATTTGTAATATCAATGAACAGTTCATAGTTTATTTTTTGAGTCTTGTTCTTATAAAGAATTTTGACATTTTACAGATTTTGTTCTTTTTACTTTCGTTACAAATAATCTTTTTTTTTCTTTTTATATGCTCTACATTTCTTTCTGGGAAAGGCAAATTATAGCAGTTATTAATTTTTTTACTGGACAGTTAACATAATTTTGTCTAGCATTTTAACATTAAATATGTTGCTCTATATTCTTTTGTACATGTACTTATGAAATTAAAAGGGTAATTTGTAATAATTTAATCTGCAAAAATGAAATGTAGGACAAAATTGTGACAAAAGGAAAAAACATTGTTTTTGTTGTTTTTTTTCCCCTGAAGATGTTAGAAATTTGTGTAGTGTATAGTTTTGGATTTTCCTTATTTAAGGTAAATGACTTTTGTCTGTATTAAATGATGTTTTGTTAGATTTGGCCTGTTCTCCTTAACCTTACAAAATATTCTGGTTTGTATTTTCATAATTTCTTATCATATTCTTTTAGATATAAAGCCTTCTTTTATTGTCAATGTCCTTTTTATCCCTGTTCTTGCCAGAAACACCATTTAGGAGGGTATTGTTTGATGTTAAGTGGTTAAATGGTGATTTAGCAGGTAAAGGGTTAGGGCTATTTATTCTTTGCATTTTTATTGCAAGTATTCTGTTTTTCTTTAAATTTTTTATACAAAACATGTTTACATTTGAAAGTCCATTGCTATTCGAGAATTCCAGATAGTGTGACAATCTGTGTGTATAGTTTTATTATTGTGTCATGTATCTTCAAATCTTCTTTTTAGCACAACCAGGTTTTATACTACATTGGTATGCTAAGATTTTTTTTTCTGATAAAACATATTCAGCCATGACATTTTAAATATTGTCAGTAAATGAAACAAACTACTTAAAAAAAATGAAATCAAGTTTCATTTAGTTAAATTTTGCATAATTTTATGATGATTGCTTTGCTTGTAATAAATTACTAATTTATTTAATATATATAGCATTGTTTTCAATGTGTTGCGCAAACTGAATATGTTAGAAAGGATAAACTGTTAAGATTGTGTGCTACATGCTGCACAAGTTTTATGTTTTTAGTCATGATTAAGCCATAATTCATTTTTTTCCATTGTGTTATAATGATAAATTAACACAGTCTGCAATTCATGGAAAGGTGATTTTTCTAGAAAACTATTGTTGATTTATTTGTTGATTGTACATGATTATATTTTGATTGTTATATTCCAATAATTGTTTCTGTTTTGTACAAGTATCAAGTATTTAACCAGTAATTTGTCGAATGTACCTACTTGTTTCATTATGGTTACATCTGTAATTGGTCGATTTAACTACTTGTTTCATTAAGGTTACATCTGTAATCGGTCGATTTAACTACTTGTTTCATTATGGTTACATCTGTAATTGGTAGATTTAACTACTTGTTTCATTATGGTTACATCTGTAATTGGTCGATTTAACTACTTGTTTCATTATGGTTACATCTGTAATTTGTCAAATTAACTACTTGTTTCATTATGGTTACATCTGTAATTTGTCAAATTAACTACTTGTTTCATTATGGTTACATCTGTAGTTTGTAGATTTAACCATTTGTTTCATTATGGTTACATCTGTAATTTGTTGATTTAACCATTTGTTTCATTATGGTAACATCTGTAGTTTGTTGATTTAACCATTTGTTTCATTATGGTTACATCTGTAATTTGTCAATTTAACCATTTGTTTCATTATGGTTACATCTGTAATTTGTTGATTTAACCACTTGTTTCATTATGGTTACATCTGTAATTTGTAGATTTAACCATTTGTTTCATTATGGTTACATCTTTAATTGGTAGATTTAACCAATTGTTTCATTATGGTTACATCTGTAGTTTGTTGATTTAACCATTTGTTTCATTATGGTAATGTCTTTAATTGGTAGATTTAACCATTTGTTTCATTATGGTAATGTCTTTAATTGGTAGATTTAACCATTTGTTTCATTATGGTTACATCTGTAATTTGTAGATTTAACCATTTGTTTCATTATGGTTACATCTGTAATTTGTACATTTTACCATTTGTTTCATTATGGTTACATCTGTAGTTTGTTGATTTAATCATTTATTTCATTATGGTTACATCTGTAGTTGGTAGATTTAACCATTTGTTTCATTATGTTACATCTGTAGTTTGTTGATTTAACCATTTGCTTCATTATGGTGATTATAAAATTAACCATTTGTTTAATGGTAATTATAGTAACACCAAACAATGCTAGAGTTAATCATTTGTTAATTCAGCAGACATCAAACATTTTTCAAATAAAACATTTGGTAAATAGTAGTGACAACAAGAATATGTCGATATAAATATTTATTTAATCTCAGTTTTATGTTAATGTAGAAGTATACGGAGAAAACCAAGTGATAGTTTAACCACTGTTTGATATATATACACAGTGTCACTGGATTATTGCCCATGTTTTAGAGCTAGTGCAATATGTGAAATATATATAGAGGTTCAGATTAGTGTGTGTTTGTCATTTCAGCCCTTGCATTAAAAATAAAAGACAACAATATTAGAAAACTCAAATAAAAGCAATAAATGAAAAAGCAAGTGAGAAGGCAAGTATTTGGTTGTTATGTACCACAGAATATTAAGAAAATATTAGAAGAATTTGGGTGTTTATTTCCAAGACATCACCAGAAATCAATATTTTGACCAGTCAAAGATCTCACTCAAGATTGAAAAAATTGCATTTAAAATCCATGGTTGATACGGTTTTTGCATTTGTTCTTAAAGTGACCTGGGTTCAGTATAATGTATAAACAAGGCACATAGAGAACTTAACATAATTTGATATATAATTAAATAGTTTAGCCATTCAATGTTATTATGTAATGTTTACATATACATTTACACAGGTTAAAAGTGGTTGGAGTTTTTAATGGCTAAATTAGTTTGAGAACAATATCCCTTGTTATGTTGACATATGAACAAGTGATTGAAGGTCATACTTTCACTTATTGTTCATAATGGTATGACAATTTTTTATCTTCTTTTTTTTCTTTTCTTTTTTTTGCACAAAAATTTCAAAAGATATGAATTAAATCAACAAAGTCCTTAAGTTGCTATAATTATGACAAATTGTTTTCCTAAATAAATAGTCAGTCTGTATATGGCACACAAGATAAGGTATAAAACAACAAAACAATGTCAAAACAAATCACAAAGAAAATAGGCTATTCAAAATAATAATTGAAACAAGTTTATAAAAATAAGAGCATTAATACACTATATTATTGCATATTTGATATGAAATAGTATCTCTGTTGATGATTGTTATGAAGAAATGGTTTAAATATTTTTTTAATTTGCTTAAAGTGGCCTCATCAGATTTTATTGTAACTTTTCTTAAGGTTGAGCAAATTTAACGCAGCACCACCAGTTGAAAAGTATTCAATATAGGCGAGAAGTCTTTAGCAAAATCATCTAAAAGACCATGCAGAAAGTTTTAGAAAATATTTGAAGAAATTGTACAGCTTTCAACTATGTATCAACTTTTTAATCCAGCACACTGGTCAGAAAAAAACAGAAGTTTTGTTTAAAATTGCATACATGTCACCTTTGACATCATGTGGTAAGGTGTTCCAGCTGATCTGTGGTGTACCAGTTCTACCTGAACAATTGTTTGGGGTCCTTCATCAAAACATCTGCAAAGAGTGCATTCTCTTTTGTCAGATACATTGTCAACATGTACATTGTCAAACCTCAGAATGGTTTTTCCATGGATGGAAATGTTTTTTTGAGGAGAAATAAAAAATATTAATTAAATTTCTTAAATCTTTTCACTTTGACCAGGTTATAGACCAGGGCACTAACGAGTGTTGCATTATAATGCTTGAATTTTGATCCTTACTTACTATATTTTTTGTGCTGTTGCTTTGAGTTAACTGCTGGTTGTTCATTTATAACAAATGATTAAAACCTGTGAATAAGAATTATGATAAACTACCAAAGAGCAATTATAGCACTTATTTGAATGTCTTACAACTGTTTTACAGCCAAAACTAAAAAATATATAGATTTAATAAAAAGCAAAGTGTTGAAGGTATTGTAAATAAACCACAAAACCTGCAGATAATGTACTGTTTGTTCACTTCTAAATGTGTTACGACAGAAGTATTAACTTTAATAGAATAAAAATATATATTTTACCACTTAATAGGATATCTTTAATTGACTTTGTTCAAAGTATTCAAAATGTCTGTTTTAAAAATTATATAAATAAAATAAAATGTGATGTTTATAAAAAATTTTTGCGTACAATAGGTTTTTATGACCTTCACTTGAATTATAAAATTTGTTGTTTTTATTTATTGTAATGTGTTTTTATTTCTGTATTTTAGATGAAGATGGCAACAGTATAGACAGTGATGATGACAAAGTTCCTGACGAGAAATCTGCCGGTGACAGTAACTTCAAACCCCAGGACCTGTTCTCAGCGCCTCCTAGAGTGAGGGCAGCCTTTGGGATGTCGTCAAAATATAACAAACTCTCTGATGATGAGGAAGAACAACAAACAAAGGCAGAGAAAAAAGACCTGAAAAACAGCAAATATAACAAACTGGTTGAGCCAAAGGAGAAGGAGAAAAAGGGAGAAAAGAAAGTGAAAGACATGAATAGTTCTAGTAAAAAGTCAGCTGTTATGAAACACATACAAGTGACAAATGAACGGACCAAGAGTGTTGATGAGGTAGGTGCAAGTAGATCAGTGGTAAGGAAGACTCTTACAGTAGGGGCTGCGACAGCTGTAAAAAGACATGAGAGGAGGGAGTCTAGTTCTTCCTATGCTGATGATGATAGTTTATGTGATCAGAAAGGAACAGAGTTCCATTACAGAGAGTTAGATGATGAATATGGCAGTCGACCCACAGCTGTAACCTCTGTAGCTAAGCCTAAGGACCATGATGTGATATCTATTATATCTACATCCAGTCAGGAGTATGACCCCGCCCCTAAAACTGCCCCACCTCCACCCCCTTCAGTCAGCAACGCCTCAGAGCAGGATGCAGATAGTGCCACGCCTGTCCTGGCTGATCCAATTATAGGACACGAGCATGGTGTGCGACCCCTTCTTGAGGATGATGAATTAGAGATAGCATATGATCGTGTGTCTAAAACCTCAGAGAGTGATGACAAAGGACCGCCTAGCGAGGCAGAGACAGTTGTCATGTCCGATTTCTCTCAGCATGATCTGTCCCCAGTGCCAAAGCCACAAACCACTGATATATTTGGAGCTGCACCATTCCGACGAAAGATGTCAAGGAAAAAACGACCAAATTCTGGCATATATGCAGGTAGTGCTCCAGTATCAAAAGAGGACCTTTACAAAGCAAGTGGGTGCATGAGCAAGCCAGCAATTCCTCCTAAACCAAGGCATGGTGTGAAACAGTCGCATGCCAAGGATGATTCTTTCAGACCAAGTTACGGTAATAAGAGTGTGAAAGGTGGCCGTAAGTTTGTATCTGGTGAGGATATGAGTGTAGGGCTGATAGACAAATACAATGACAGTGATAATGAGGAAGCGAATGTGAATGACGTGTTTGGAAATGCTCCATTTATTAAGAGGTCATCCAGCTCTGCTGACGCCCTCACAAAGACTATTTCTCCTGTCATGGATGGCTTCAAACTGAGCAATAGCTTGCATCAGGCTGAGGAACGATCAGCTGGACCACAGTCATTCCAAAAGAATGGCTTTGCAAGCAGCTTTAGCACAGATAGTTTGAATCGTAAGTCTGAGGCTAATGCTGATTCATTTGGAGCAATGCCATTCAAATCAATGTCTATGCAAACAGATGTTGGAAATAGAGGGCTAAGAAAACCAGCTGTTCGTGCAGCAAGTGAGGAGAAATCTCATATACCATCAATGATATACAAGACTGTGACAAGTCCAATACAGCCTCCCCAGCCAGCCCCTAAGCCACAAACTGCAACCAGTCCACCGGTAAGGCTAGACTATCCTGACTCAAAGCAAGCATTGGCACCTGAAATACCATCAGCAGGAAATAAACGTGAATCAGCTGCACCCTCCCCATCCTACACCAAGTTCAAGGATGAATCTGACTCTGAGTCAGAAGAATTCTTGAATGATGGCAGGAAATATGGAAAAGCCAAGCCATCTCGGAGCCCGAGACCACCTGAGAGAGATATTGAAAGTTCTGCTTTCTCCAATATGAGCTTTAACGATGACTTTGAAGATGAAGAAAATGAGCAGGTGCCCCCAGACCGCTTGGCTGCATCATTGTATGAAGGCAATATGCAGACTCTGAAATCGTCTCTTAGTGTGCAGGTGTCAGGTTTTGAAAAAGAGTTATCGCCTGGTAGTCATGATGGTGTCAAAGTGGGTACAGGGGGTTATGATACATTTACCTGGCCAAGGAAGAGACACAAGATTACAGTGAAAACCTCGGCAACAGCAGAACCCTTCACTGTAAAAAAAAGAGTAGAGGGTATATTTAAATAAATATTAAGTGTATAAATAACAGTTTAAACTTTATCTCTATACATGTATATTTGTGTCTATATGCAACTTAAGGGTAGATATGTTTGAAGCGATTGCTTTTTGCAATGTTTGTTAACAAATTGAAATTAACCTGTTTACTAGATACCTTGTTTAAAATATTATTTCAGACCTCACCCCATGTGGGTGCTAGTTCTGTTTGGGACAAAGGACTTATTGATGAAAGGTCTTCCTGCTGACCTGTAGTGCACCAGTGGTTCTACCCAGATATTTGTCTGGAGTCTCCCTCCACTAAAATAGCTGGATGTTATTATATAACTGGTCACTGCGATGTATTTCAAAAACCAACTAGAAAAACTCATTTCAGAAGGTTGTCAATCTAAAATGAAAAAAGAAATAATATCCAGTTTATATATGTAAGTATTTAATTATTTATATAGAAAACCTGCATTTATTTTAATAACATGTACATATATGTCATAATAATCATGTCTCAGAACATTTGGTATGTCATCCCCAGTGATAGATGACAGTCCATAGAGGGCAAGGATATTTATCCATATTATTATTTACTTATTTCAATAAACTAAGAGTATCTTGAACATTTATTTCAGGATTTAAGTAAACATATGTGTGAAATTAAATTGCGCATATCTAGTTTTAAAAAAGGATGTTCATGTTAGGGATATGTTCTTGTTGGAGTTGTTGTAAAAAAATGCCTCTTTTCTTTCCTGCTGTCAACAAACTGTGAAAAGAAAGGATCAAACTTGTCTCTAACACAGGGTCTATCCACAGAGATAAAAGAACAAGTGAATGTTGTGTACATAACAAGGGTCATTTGCTCCACAAGTCAGCTTATTTCCTCAGCAATGTCTTTAGAACCAGTGTACAATGTTAAATAACAGTATTTATATTTCTGTAATTAATTACTCAATAACAGTGTATTGAGTTCTTTTTACTAATTATTCAATTAAGTATATTGAGGTCGAATTAATTAATTATTCAATTAAGTTTTTTAGTATCCATTTGTGTATATAAAGCAACAAGCATTAATTTATTTCTGAATGTATCTATGCATGTATAACTCTGATATCTGTGCTAGTCACAAACATGAGCATTTTTCTGTGCATTTATTAATAATTATATGTATAAGTTGTCTAATTTATAGCTGATATTACTTTAGTTGACTAAAACAGCAAAGTACCAACCAAATGTTTTAAGCAAATTAATATTTTAAATCTTAGCTTGCAAGTTGACTAGAAATAAGCAGATAGCTTTGTTCCAGGTCAGAAAGCTCCAAATATGATCAGGATCTATATTATGTCCTCCCAAGTCTCTATTAGAATAGTCCTTGTGTGTATGCATGGAGTTGTTTGCACATGTTATAACCTAGTGTAGCTTGCGAGGCATGTTAACAATCCCTTATTTGTAATCTTTTTATATTTTTTACAATCTATGGTATAAGATAATCAGAATAGTCCAAAGAAAATGGACATTTCCAAATGGTCATTGAAGTCAATATACATAAACTGGTTTATATTTTCAGGGTTGGTATAAAACACCAGCACCCTATTGTATAAACAGTGGTTTATCTATTCAGGGTTGGTATAGAACACCAGCACCCTATTGTATAAACACTGGTTTATCTATTCAGGGTTGGTATAAAACACCAGCACCCTATTGTATAAACAGTGGTTTATCTTTTCAGGGTTGGTATAAAACACCAGCACCCTATTGTATAAACACTGGTTTATCTATTCAGGGTTGGTATAAAACACCAGCACCCTATTGTATAAACAGTGGTTTATCTATTCAGGGTTGGTATAAAACACCAGCACCCTATTGTATAAACACTGGTTTATCTATTCAGGGTTGGTATAAAACACCAGCACCCTATTGTATAAACAGTGGTTTATCTATTCAGGGTTGGTATAAAACACCAGCACCCTATTGTATAAACACTGGTTTATCTATTCAGGGTTGGTATAAAACACCAGCACCCTATTGTATAAACAGTGGTTTATCTATTCAGGGTTGGTATAAAACACCAGCACCCTATTGTATAAACAATGGTTAAAGTTCTTGGTTATCTTCTGACAACTGGGTAACTTTAACTTCCTTGGTTAGTTTAACCAAAGTGGTTATCTTTTTGTAAAAAGGCAGTTAACTGTTTTGTTACTTAATAAAACTGTTATTCTAATTCGTTCTGCTAAATGAGTGGCCATTTTTAATTTTGGTTATAACTTTTACAGACCAATAGGATAATGGTTAAAGTTAACCAAAAATGGTTAAAATTGGAACTGGTTAAACTAGCAAAACATTTATACAATTACTTAGACCTGATTCATTTTTATTTCTATTTATGTTTTTAGTTTTAATTATATTCTGTTGTCGATAATTTCCAATGTATTCCGCGCTGTATGACCTATCATGTGTCGGTGTGCCGTAAAACCCAAAATACAAATACAATACCTTAGCAGAAGTTAACCAAAATGTGTTAGGTAACCAAATTTTAACCGTTGGTTAAAACTTAACCGTTGTTTATACAGTTGGCCTCTGTTAAATTGTTGGCCTACTTTACACAAAGGAGCATGTGTGTTCTGTTTGTGCTACTGTTTGTCAGCACATACAGTAGGGCATGAACTGAACATTCAAAATATGAATGGAGGGGAGGACTAAGATAAAAATTAGGTCAATTATTGATAGTAGTAGGCAAAGCCAAATTATTGTAGACTTGTTATCACTGGCAGCCAAGATACAAAATTTAAAACAATATGTGTTAATTTTTATACAGCTTATATTTTATCAATAATATTTTGGAAAATCATTTAAAATTTCGTTAATTTACTATACTCCCAGCATCTGCATTTAGTAGTCTGTTTTTAACTGTGATACAAATTGCAATTTTCCATTTATACCTTTAATACTACTCAGATAATCACACAATTTAAAACTGATTTTAATGTTTTTTTCTCATATAGAGACATTGTCTTTATGACAGGATTGTATGTTTAGATAATTGAAATCTGTACTGTGTATTCCATTTTTTAATGTGTATTAGGTTTACATTCTATCCGCAGTCTTGAAGCATTGCATACATTTCTAAATGAATTTAAGATTAAATTATTGTTATGAATCTTATCTGAAATTAAGCATGAAAGTGCTGCAATTAATCTTGAATATACATGTAGTTACTTTATTTTTTTACTTAGAACATATTTTTAGATAAAAATGTAAAATTAAGATATTTGTTTGTTATAATTATTTTTATAAAATTTGTATTTCTTATTAAGATGAGGATATAAAAATTAATGCAATACATAAGAAAAAATCTTCAACAATGTTTGTTATCATTATTTACAGAACATATGTATGCTTGTAATTTTATCAATATTGAAGGGTAATGTAATTTGTTTTCCATTTTCTTGTACAGAGAAATCAGTTTATTTTTCACTTTAACAAGAACAAATTCTGGTTATGAGTACATATATTCCAAGGGCAGAGAATATGATATGTAAAAATTGTCTTCCACAAAGAGTTATTCCCCTTACAATGAACAAACGTTTGCCTTAACCATTGTGTAACAATTTACTTTAGTACCTATGTGTTCAAATTAAAATTATGAGAGTGTTATTCAAAGAAATGTTTATACAAATGTACAAATTGTAATACCAAAGTTTCTGTTTAGTTTATTAAAATATTGTTCTACATTATGTTAAAGCCATAATAAAGCTGGCACATTGTTTTACCTGGCCCAACGCAGCATTTAATTGTCTGTGGTTTAAATTAATTCTTTAATATTTATTTTTTTTCAATAACATTTATAAGCTGTAAATATGAAAAAGTAAGAAGATGAGAAAAATGTAATATGGAAATAGAAATAAAAAATCCTTCTTTTCTATTAGATTTAAACTCGGGACCTCTTGGATTGCAGTCCATTGCTCTACCTACTGATTGCTATTAAGTCTTGTTGCATGCTTGTTTTATGTAGTTTTAGAATACATTGCAACTGCAACAATGTTAAACTTCAAATCTTAACATAACCTACATTATGACTTTGGAGAGTTTCAACTAGAGCTTGTCAGCTCATTTGAATAAAAGTCCGGCCCACAGAGGGCTCAAATTCTACATTTCTGGCTAGTCTTATGTGTCATATACATCTTGTTTTGAATTGTTTTGTACCAATAACAATATTTTCTGGAGATTTTATGGCTTTAATTATAGCTGCACTTTTGTCATCAGGTTTGAAATCAATTTGCCATTTGAAAACAGCTTTATCTTTAACTTCAACTGTTCATTGATTGAGGAAAGCTGTTCCATGTTTAATTTATCCGTGCATCAGTGTAGGCACCCCACTACGTTTGACATACTATTTCTGTCACGTTTATTTCTCACCAGAGCCTGGACTGCAATGCAACTTTACATATGTCTGCCATTTGATCATACATAGTACCTTCCAGCACTAATATAATCAAGTTTGATAGTTTCAGGGGTTTTATAAAGAAAGAATCTTAGTTATTTTTCTGACTTACAGTTAAAGATCTTATATTTCCTAAGTTTTTCTTTAGATAGAATCTCTTTAAGATTCAGTCATAAAAACATTCAATCTAAGAGATTCTTAATAGTTATCACAATTTAAGAACATTGCTTTGTTTAAGTTTGAAATATAACTAACATTCTGTATGAATACGAACCCATTTATGAGAGATATGGCCTTGGATAGACTTAGAAAATTTAAGTGTTTATAGATGAGGAAATAAATTTTGCTTGTAAGTACAATGAAACTTTCGTCAAACATTCAAGCACTTGAACAGTTGAGCATGGTGTCCAGTGTCAGCTCTTGTTTTGTATAATACTGTAATACCACACGTTATTGTCTCAAGTGTTCCATCTGAATGGATTGCATTTATCATAGTCAATGTTTTCATTTGTAAATGAACACTTTAAATGTCTTTTGCTTAATACAGGTGCAAAAATACAGTTGCTTCTTTGGTACCTTGACTACATGTAAATAAACTGTTGTTAACAGCAGACACAAAAATAGATGTAGTTTCACTGATTTAAATAGAACTTATGTAAGTATGTGAAAAAAATATGTTGTAAATGGTGTATACACCAGATCAGGGCACTGTAAGTATAACCACTGAATGTTTTGTTGTTGTTATTGTTAAACACAAACATATTGTATGCATTTCTGTGTCATCTTTGCATTGAAAATTACATTTGTTATTGTTAATTACACTGATGTTTCTGTCATTAGTGTATTCAAAATGACTTATGTATTGTTAGTTACACCCCAAAGTTTCAAAATTATGGTACACCAGTTTGTTCAGAATCCATGCTTACTTTCATGTCTCTTTCTTCTTCAGACTTATGTGTAAATGTCTGCCCCGTTTTTCATCAGATGCATTGACAGTCATTT
Source organism: Sinonovacula constricta (assembly GCA_007844125.1). Taxonomy (NCBI): domain Eukaryota; kingdom Metazoa; phylum Mollusca; class Bivalvia; order Cardiida; family Solecurtidae; genus Sinonovacula; species Sinonovacula constricta. Next base: position 91,725,563 of record CM017555.1, read on the forward strand.
AGGGTTAAACAGGGCATCATGGTGAAGTCACCAACTTGTAGCACCACTTGACTGCTTAGTCTCTCATTACGTGGGTTCAAGTCCCGTTCAGGGTAAAAAACTTTATGTAGGAAAGATTTCCAACTGAACCATTGTTTTTTCACTAAAATAGATAGACATCACAAAGTGACTATAATTGATTGCTGGGATGTATTCAATATAAGAAAAAATCCATTTCAGATTAAGCAAATATACATTACAGGTTTATACGTAGACTACATTAAAGCACTTGTATACATCCCTTTTGCAGTGCACCAGTGTTCCTACCCAGGCATTTCTTTTTGTCTTCATCCACCAAAAAGCTGGACGTTGCTATAATAATCATAATTGGTCGTTGATATATTTAAAAACCAAACCAAAATCCCTTTCCATGCTGGTTAATATATGGTCTTACAGTCTAATTAATTGTCACATTGTATAAAGTTCAGTAAAATCCTGTCACCCTATTAAGCATTTCCCCACATTCAGTAGACCTCCATTTAGGTCAAACACTTTAAGGGTGTCAACTCACTGGTTTGTATAGTCTTTAAGAAATACCAAATACTTGCATAACATTAAAATGTTGGTGTAAAACTATATTCTAACCTGCTCCATTTATATTTATCTATCTTCTACCAGCTTCATGCAAATGTAACATAATAAATGCCAGATAGTAAGCAGCAAGTTGTACACATCTTGATCGGACAGCTCTCAGATGAGATCTACATTATATACAGAGACCTGATTGATACAATGATTAACACCTATAAGAAGGATAAGAGTTAATACACAAATAAATCAATTAAGGCAAAGTTATTTCAATTAATTTTCCTTGTATACTTTCTTTTTTGTTGATAGAAACCGGTTGTGATTACTTTTTGTTTTACTTATGTTGAAGATTATGTTATTTTGTCAAGTGTTGTGCTATTTAGAAACTGCTGGTTGATAGATATTAAAATGCTTTGTTTCATTTATGATTACATTTTTTCTTTCTTTTTAAACGCTGTATTATTAAATGTCAATATTTATTTAATGTACATAGGTTAAATGTATTGAATAAAAATATTTAATTAAAAACTCAAAGTAATGACTATTGAATAAAATTAATAATTTATAGAACATTAATTTGTCTGGTAATAGTGATTTTATTAGGAAGTTTTTGTGATATATCTGAAATTATTTTGTTTTATTATTTTCAAAAACATTTTTTATTAAATTGCTTTGCAAAGTCCGTTTTGTTTATATTTGTTTATGGCATTTTGTCGCAGAATATAAACTCTGTCGAACGTTTTATAAATGACTATACATACTTTTGTCTGTCTTTTTTAATTTCATCCAAACGATATTGGACCAGACTTGTTTGTCTTCTTCAAGTTTGATAATAGTTTTTTCTTGAACTGCAGATGTTGCCGTGCGTATATCGTAAACGATTCCTTACTCGATATGCAGCTAAGCCAATGAATAATAGTCAGTTGTATATCCATATAGAGTTAATGGCAATTATTTATATTTCGTTTTACAATATAACCATTCACCCTCTCATGTCATGAGTTCTATTTCCCGTTAAAAGTAAGACACATCCTCTTACTTGTCGGACGGTGACAGCTACCAAAGTTATGAGAACGCTGAATTTCGGAAACACGAAGGATTAACCCAGCATGACCTTGACTACCCGCGGTTAGTCTCCATGCCTCGAAAAAAAGTAGTGCGTGTACAAATATGCATGCCAACGGAGACTAGACGCGTTAATTGTGTGCCAATGTTCAACACATGTTAACATTAATATCCTAGTCTGTTTAAACTTGATTTTCAAGTAATTGTATTGTGTAATGTTAGATGTACATGAAGTTCAGATTTATGAACGAACGATGCCGCGCATGAATATCATACACCGAAGAAAGGGACGAAAGGAGGGTTAAAATTAAACTAGTGTTCTACAGACTATACATTATAATTTATATGCTTAGCCGAGATATTTGCGATATCTCGCTCTGGACTTCACCACCTTCTGCGGCTCTATACAGGGCTTTCCATTCAGATACATTTAGGTTCAAATTTTACAGTTAATTTTGAACTTATTGTCTTTTGGTCTCGTCCGTTAGCACTTATGAGCAGTTATTTTAGACCTAATTTAAGTTAAAATGCAATCATATTGAAAGTCTTGTATGTTCTATTTGTTTCTATAATCTATAATGTTAGTGGCTGTGTTGTAGCCTTTTTACTAACATATAATCTGTATTTAACATGTGTTTTTTTGCAACTGAAGACTTGCTTACTTTTCAATGCGTTGTGCAATCGATTTACCACGAGATTATTTAAAGTGACCATTATTTGCATACCTTTACTCGCATATAAGGTAAAACCTACACCGCCCAAACAATACTCAGCGCTTTGATTTTTTTCAGCTGGCCTGAGCTGCCTAGGTGGTTCGTCAATACGAATTAAAAATACAATTCGTCTGCTGTCATCGTCTACTAACATACTTGAAAGGTGCAAACACATCACGTAGACCACGTGCTGGGTCCGGAAACAAAAGACGCACTTTTGATGGTAGACATTTAAAAAATCAAAAACATTTACAAACTAAATTTCTCGTACACAATGAATTGACAGAAACGGAAAGCATGCCCGCGGATTTAATCAGTCTATGGCTCGTCATAGAGATTTGCCATGGAAACGTAACAGCGTATCTATTTCGCGGGTCGTTACGAAATGTCCGGGTTCTCTGATTGGCTCAAGAGAAGATTTAGTAACTGAATGACTCTGTATTACATCAATACGTTGACCCTTCAGGGATCGGCGGAATGTCAAATATGTAAACAAAGTATCACGCACTGTCGCTTGACATCATTTGACCCATATCGTGCTACATTTGTTAATAACCCATATTCAAGGTTTAGGTAGCTAAGGTTTCCTTTACATATTGCTAGAGGCTTAGTAGTGAAGATCCTGGTTAAACAGCTCACAACGGGGTTTGGCTGATCTGGTTCTACACTGTGAGCATAGGCTTGGACAATTCTTGCTCATCAGGTTAAGAAATGAAATATGCAAAGACAATTTAAGAGCGTAACTTTATTTCTTCAGTTTGTAAAATATAAGAATTTAGTTATGGCCAGAATTACCATAAATGGACTGTGAATCAGGTCCTTAATTATCAAAATGATTTTCATTTAATATATTAGCCAGAACCGCATCAATACTCCTTGTAGCATGAGGTTTACATTTTCATATAAGAATAAAATGGCTTTCATCACTTTCCTTTGTAGTTGATTTAATAAAAATTGTCAACTTAAGATATGTACAGTGGACCTTTCAGATATTAAAGCTCGCAATCTTTAGATAACAGAAAGAAGTCCACTCAAAGATGCTCTGGGGTTAAGATTGTACTCGTTTCAAAAGATCCTTGATCAAAACTTAAATCCCTGGTAATTCCGATGTTGACTTGTTGACTTGTGTCTATGAACTACGTTAATCTCCGGCTAAACCCTATCACTTCATTAAGGGTGTTGTTCATTGATTTTAGCACGCTTTACAATCCGAGATGTCTGATAACCGTCATTATTGTGTAAGCTGTTTGTCAAATATTCTTCCAAATTGTTTATGTGTATTTGACCGAGGCTAAAGGTGTCAAGAGAATTTTGGGAGGAATACATTCGATACAAATAGAACTTCAGTCGGTCCTTTTGCCGACTGACCGTACCAAGGCAGTAACTGCTGGTTTTCTTTTTGATTGTTATGTCTCGTCTCTGTGATTTATCATTTTTACATTTACCATGTGTGCCTTTGTCTAGAAGTAGTTTAGATGTAAATATCTGGTAATTCTTACAGGACCTTTCCTTATTTACCTGTTTATTGTAACGTCAAATCTGGGTCCCTCGAACACCGAGGGAGACTGTAACGTCAAACCTGGGTCCCTCGAACACCGTGGGAGACTGTAACGTCAAACCTGGGTCCCTCGAACACCGAGGGAGACTGTAATGTCAAACCTGGGTCCCTCGAACACCGTGGGAAACCAGGATGACCTAAGAGTTCGAGTGACCCGGTAGTTCGTGTGAGAGGTTAAAATATCCTCACACTATGGCATAAAAACATCTAACGCCTGTAAAATATGTTTGTTTATTATAGAATATATATACCCATTTCGTCAATCAACAGTGCAATTCACTTTTCACAGTTGACACTATGCTCTAAGAGTGTTTTTTTCTATTGCTTTATAATAAAGAGATAAAACATATCTTGTTATAATGATACAAATAAAGCCGTACATCTGTAGATCTTGTTTCCAAAAATATTATAAAACGCAGTTTACGATTTTATGCCATAACAAGTGAGAACATAAGAGTTGTGCAAACGTGTGTTTCACTTTGTGGTTGTTCGAATGAGAATTATCTGTAACTAATAAAATTTAAAAAAATAATATAAAAATGTTTGAATAGTTTCTCGAGTTGATTAGCGCCATCCATAACATATTTGAGTGGTGGGTCTTTTTTACGAAAGCGCTATTTTCAAACCATTAAATCATACCTCAACGTAATGCCTGTGGCATATGCTTTTTACGGACAGATCTAAAATATATTCTTATCAATTGTAAAAAGATGACTGACTTAAATGTTTGCTTGCGCAAAAATGCTGGACCCAAGTCAAACAACATTTGAATATTATTAACATATGTTGTGTATATTTTCAGCAGTTCCTATCACTGGCGTTAGCGATGAAGCGCGGTCAAACTCCGCACAGGGTTTACGACATCGCTACGCTCGCTTAAAACCACTGCCATCATACAAAATCACGTGACGATAGTAACCAAGAAGCAGATTAGCTATGACGTCTTTGCCTGACAACAGAGACTGCAGACACTCGATCTGTTTTGGTTTCTCTTTTATGGAGGAGTCAAACTCCGTTATTACTTTGTGAATTTCTTCAACAGTATCCATTGATTGTTTACATTGAACCGGTGTAACACTGAAATTTCGCCCTCGGCGAAAGGACGGAAATGGCCGAGTTGTTACGATTGTAGTGATAAAAACATTCTTTTTTTTTCTTTATCGTTAGAATTTGTTTTTTCATCCATTGTTAGTCGTTTTTCTAACATACACATTCATTCCGATTGTCATTTTACTGAACAAAAATTAAAAGTAAAAAAATAAAATCCTTCCAGATCTGGAAGGATTTCTGTGTGGTAGCAGAGATTCTCCTTACTGAAAGGGGAAGATCACTGCGTTGGAGATTGGAAGCACGGTATCTGTAGTGGAATACATCCGAAATGTGTCAACATTCGATGTACCTCGGTTATTTTACTTTTAGAAATAGAGATCGGAGATGCCGTGGGGGAAAAGAAGCCCATTAAAGATAGCAGCCAAACTGCATACCTTGACACATATATCTGATGACACATCGACGTGCTTTCATGAACATAAGATAAATATTTTTAATTCAAAGACCTTATAAGAAAATGTTTTATTGTCATTAGTTTTCGCAGGTTGTCTTACTGGGTCTCTGGTGTTTCCTTACTGAACTTTGTGGTCTATATAAGCGAGATAAAATAGAGGACAATTATAGCGGGGTTTTCTGATTCCACAAACACACTGATTGTGTAGAAATGAATGATTGAGATAATGGATTGTAAAATGCGCTGTAATGTCGACCTGCCTTAGGTTGACAATATGGTAGAAAATGATTGACAAGTTATAGATAAACAGAAAAAGAAAGGTCGCAGCCATTGTACTTTTAATCTCTATATTATATAATGCATTTATTGATGTGTAATGGTACATGTCATTATATTGTACAATTAATATATTAATATATTTGTTAACCTTAGTTGGTAGAGCGTCGGCTTGCGGATCGGGAGGTCGCGGGTTAAAACCCCGGCCGGGTCAAACCAAAGACTTTAAAGTTAGTAGTAGTGGCTTCCCTCCTAACGCTCGGGGCTAAGGGGACAGCATTACGCCTGACTCGTCGGTGTCAGTGTAACGGACCGGCCGGGATCAGTCCCTGGGCACCTCATAAGTGCCCCTTCGCTTTAATAATAGAAATGTCGCTGCACAGTATCGGCAAAAATGCCGGCAAATCCCATCCCATCCCTATTTGTTAACTTTAATGATTTGGAAAAGATCGTACTTCATAAAAAAGTTTTGTAGTATACCATTAATTTATAGTACAATAACTCAGTCGACTAAGAAGTCGTAGACATGAAAACTGCTAAATCGTGGAAGAAGTCTCTCCCCCGCCCCCTCCCCCACTCCGTCAATAACACATGTTCGTGGTTAGTAATGTTTACAAAAGTTTTAAGTTATATTTCTATGTCTACTAACCCAATATATCTATGCCTATTCGAAACCCCAATTTACTTAGTCATAAAACGGCAGTGATAGAATATACTTGTTTTCCATCTTCTGGAGTATACAAAACAAACATAATGAGATACATCTATATAGATAGGCGTGTTTCTTCTTTTCACCGCCCGTTTCTAGTGAGACAAGCGTGTCGGTTCGATCTACGACTAATTGACATAATGAGGAGGAGTCTGGCTATACGATTACAACTTCCGGTATAACGAATCTATGTGAGTCGTCAATGAGTTAAGCAGACCCGTCACACATTTCAGATTGATATTGCAGGTGTCGAGTCAGGTAGGAGATAGAGATGTTGGTGAGCAAATATTAAACACTAAGTAGATGTCGTAATATGGTCCTTTTTTGTTTCATTATTTTAATGTTTATGCTATATTTTACGTGTAATATATTCATTTCAAAGAATTTATAATTTCAATGTGTGCAAGCCTTTTATCAGCCTTTTATCAGTTGCATTGGCATAGACATCGAGGTGCCGCCAAGAATAACATCCTTATCTCAGTGGTTTCTCCTGTTCTCAGTTAGTTTCTTCCTCTTCTATTCTGTGTCTTTTACTATAGCTATTGTTCACTTCTATTTTTACAACTTGTCGGCTGCCTTAGCACATTTAAAGCTTCAAAATGGGCCATTGCCTTAAAACATGTATTATTTTCTGTCAGGTATTTTTTTGTTTCTGATTGTTTCGTGGTTAGAGTCGAGATCTAAGTTTTGGAACGTGTGGCTCAACCCTGTTGATTGTGCTTGTTGTCATTTGTTGTAATGTTTTATACTTAATGTTGACAATTAAGTATGTTAAAACTAAGCATATCTTCGCAAGACACCTGGTTGTAACGAACCACGACACTAATTTCTGACCATATCCATTATACCTACGACATTTGGCTAATCATTCTTTGGTCATTCTCTGTTCTTTTGCATCCCTTTAAACTATATGTTTGAAGTTACAAAATTAAATTATGTAATTTTTATCTTTTTAAGATGTGTTCAGCGACATTTTAGAGATGGTGTAATCAAAAAGAGGACGTATCTTAAATCAGACATGGGATCGGGCGGAAGTGTCTGCAAAGTCATTCAAACCCGTTGTGAGAAAAAATGGCATATGAGCCAATCAGAACGTATGACTCAGTCATGATATAGTCATAGATGATGTCATGGGATACGATATTGAGCGGTAATTACGTGATGAGCCGGATAAGATGGGACCCGTGATTATAGCAGATATCCGCAGATCATTTCAGCTAGCTAGTTGATTATGCGGCGATTGCGGCTCCGAAAAAGCAAGCACCTGGTTCTTGTCTTACCCCTCTAATTGGTTTACAGCATGTGCTGATTTTCGTGATTTTACCGATCAACATAAAAGTTCAAACCTGCAGTCTTTGATCTATTGACGTTTTAACGGCCCATTTGTTTCTGCGGGATAGTGCCGTAATTTTGATCGATGGTTTAGGACGATTACGATAATGGCGGTAAGAGATACTAAAATAATTAGGTGGTTCACCGTGTCACCGGAAACGGCCTCTGAGATTGAATACCGCGATTTTAATTACTTCATAAGAAGATTGTATAGTTGTGTAGCAATGTGGTCCATTTATATACAGTATCTTGTCATTAGTTTTAAACAAAGTGACATACTGCACATTAGTTCGGTAAACAAGGGTTGTTCAAAAATTACTTTTATGATTATTCCTTGATGAGCCAAAATTATCAAGTTTAGTTTTACATGAGAATGATCAGGAACAGGTAATCAAGAAACCAACTAAGAAGTTTTCTCCGAAGTTTTTTTTATATATGCATGTCATGCACGTGACTTTCATCACCAGTAGTACGATCAACCGGCCAATGACAAATTACAACACTAAACAAGGCTTTTGGATATATATTGAACAAAATCTCTAAATGTAATGAAGGGCCTAAACACATTTTCCCAAAATATAAATTATACGATGTCTTGACCTTATACTTAAGTTTGGAGTAATTTATTATATTGTCAAGAGACAATCCACAGAAGCCCACACTCCACATAGCGATTACGTTTAGCTTTGCTACAGTTACCGCTGCCGTCTTGAAACGTACGCGACTCTAGTGAAGACCATGCTTTTGTACCTCAATATTGGTTTGTTTGTTTTGTTTTTGACATACATTGAAGCGACCATTTATGATCACTATAGCAACGTCCAGCTTTCTGGTGGAGGAAGACCCCAGACACATGTCTGGATAGAACCATCGGCGAACCGCAAGTAGGCTGGGAGACCTTCTCACATTAAGTCCTTTGCCCCGAACGGGACTCGATCCCCGCGGTGAGAGGGTAAGCAGTCAGAGGAGTTACAAATCGGCGACTCTACGTCTACGCCACGGGCGCCCCCTCGATATTAATGTCAATTTGAAATGTTCCATACGATTTAAATTCAATAAAATCAATTTATTTTGGAACGTACGCATTTCTTAAACTTTATCGATAGAAAAAGAACTAACGAGGTATATTTAAAAATACATTCTCGTTCAATTCTCGTTCGTCAAGCTCTGATATTTTTCCTTTTTGGTTGCAAAGGTTACTGTGATGTAAAAGGCACGTGACTGCTGACTTGGGAAATGCAGTATACCTTACTATAGTTTCTAGATAGAAAAGCCAGTTATGTTGTAAGTGGTAACAACATTTACGAAATGACAACTTTCACAATTAAATGACGATCTCAAGTTAAAGTTGCACGATTGTGTGGTAGCCCTCACTTGTTCTGTTTTTGTGTATGTTTATTTTCATTTTTATGTCGCACTCATTACGTATAGGCAAAGTCAATTCTGAAAATTGTCATTTAATTGTTTGAATATATATGCATGAATACACATGCATGAAGATCTCTCTGACATGCGCACAGATACTTTGCCCACAAATCGATCCGCAAAGTGTGTGCATCATTTGCCATTGATGCGTAACGATCGTCCGAAAACGCGACTTCTGTATTCGTAACAAGTAATTTATCTGAATGGAGAGATCGCACAAACTTCAAACGATTTTTACCATATGTTTTCGATGCATGGATCCTAATACAAAAACTTAAAAAATATATAACTTATATTAATTCAGTTTATTTATTGTAATTTATGAATCTTTATATAAAAATAATTTGCCATCATGTATGGTTTCCAAATCCCGCTGAAGGTTTTCAAATCAGTGCAATGAAGCTTAGTGTAGTATAAGTTGTTGCAATTTATATTCAATTAATGCTAAAGAAAGGCATAATGACACGATATCCTAGGGTTGTATTTTATACCATCCGAATTGTTTCTCGATACATTGCAGGGTTGTATGTTCTTATGTTTCTACTCGTAGGCGCCGTGGTGAAAAGGACGGCCCGCGTTCAGCTAATTTGACAGTAATGTTAGACGCTTTTTAACGTTAGGATCGCGTGAGCAAATATTTCAGTCGTTTTACCAGCATACTGGAGTCACACAAGTTAATAAGGTTTTTTTTTCGTAAACAGTAAATTCTATTCGAATAATCGCCATTAAACCATCACCAGTATCGTCAACGTAACCACCACCTCCATCATCATCATTATTATCACCATCTTTACCGTTCCATAAGCGTAACTATCATAACCACCATCATCACATTCATCATTAATATCATAATCACCAACATAACCATCATAACCAACAATACATCATCAGCGCTTCCATCAACATTGATATTATCACGCCAATCATCACCGCAATCACCATCATACTCATAAACATTAACATTTTCACGACCGTCATCGCCGCCATCATCACCAGCATAATAATTTGCTACTATCGCCACCATAATCACCACCCTCATCACCATCACCAACATAACCATCATCACTAACATCACCGAAATTATCAACATAAATTATCGCCTCAATCATCACCACCATCATCAAGTCACCATAATCGCCATCATCACATTTACATAATCACTATCATCTCATTCTTTATCACCACCATCAACATCACCGTCATCAAAATCATCATGATCACTAGTATAATCATTATCATGACCATCGTCATCACAATCGTCACCGCCATTATCACCCTCCTTTACGCCATCGGCAACAACAACCTAAACACTACCGCCATCTCCATCAGCAGACGTACTACTATTTTCACCATTATCACCAACACTACTATCACCAACATTATCATCATCAACTCAGTCATTTTACTATCATCGCCGCCATAATACCACCAATAACAGCAAAGAAAGAGCAACAGAATATCATGCATTCAAACATGCATTCAAAACAGTGAGCAGTTTTTTAGAAAAAAATATCAATTTAATCTTTTTCGAGCCCGACACCTTGTCCGCATTTCTTTTACACTTTCCGTGCGTTTCATGCTTAAGGAAATCATTTAACTACAATATTGTCATCGTGGAAAAGCCACGACAGTAAGTCATTAGGACCGCAGATTTTTGCCTTCCTCTGGGGTCACGATGATGGTGCTTCCTTCCTCTGGGGTCACGATGATGGTGCTTTTGTCGTCCTAATGAAACTAATGACGCGGATGTATTTCTATTTAATGACAATTTAATTCTATTTGCAATTTGATGCTGCATTAAAGAACACAACGTATTTTCTTTGGCGCTAATACTCCTGATGTGTTTAGTAGTTCTTGAAGTTTTTGTACCTATTTACATGTATACAATCTCTAAATACATCATGTCATATTAGGACAGATAATTTTGTTTCGTGTTCTGAAGTGCGCAGTTGTAATTATTTAAATATTATAGGAACAACTGCGCGGTTTACATTGAAGTCTTTTTGCTGCCCTTTTTACTAGCAACATGCTATAAAAGGATTAGATTATTACCCATTTATAGAAAGTTATTATTGTCATTTTAAGATGAACTTTTAAATAAGCCTGTTAAATCAAAGAGTTCCTTTCGAAAGTAGACTGTTAGAATTTTCATTTCGGTCCTGTCAACTTTTCTCAAACATTTAAACTTTACCCGTATCACAAACGGAAGTTTACTTAAATATCCTTTGAAGAGCCCATCGAGTACAAAAAATTCGGCTTTTCTGTTAAATGTCATTTTCATTGCATGTTACCTATCAGGCTCTGAAAAATAAATACCGGTGTTTCAGCTAAATATTTGGCTACACAATAATGCGTATTTCGATCCCCAGGTCATCGATGATTTCCGTGAAAGTTCGTTACTTTGACGTCATAAAAATAACTTTTCTAAAGGTCAGCGCTAAGAAAGCGGTGCCTCTTATGGTATAGCTTTCAGGAGAAAATAATTTAGCAGGCTATTATAGTAATTCGCAGTAGTATGGAAATGTGTTAAGTGTTTAATATGAAAGAGCTGTGTATGCAGAGAGAAACGGTACAGCTTGTAATTTAAAAAAATATCAGTGTAGCAGAAAAAAGTGGAGAAAGCACATTAGCGAGCAATAAATAACTTTGTAAAATGATAAAGAAAAATGGACGTTAAAGAAAAATGGACGTCAAAGTATCCATCGACATTGATTGCTAGTAAATATATGTCCCGAAATATGTTAATGCCATTATTAGTACAGTAACCATTTGCTATTTATTTGAATGTTTGAATCGCATGTTCTATGTGGCGCCATGGATGTTGCACACTCATAATCTTTCTTGTTCAATAAAAAGAAAATATGAAAGTCTATGTGAGTATTGCAATATATACCAAAATTTGAGAATGCCCAGGACTCAGGATTTCACATGCAAGTCACATGTAAAAGTAAGAACAAATCTGTGATGAGTCATAAAATACTGGATTGCTTAAACCGGGCTTACAGAGCTCTAACATTGCACTTCTTGCGTGATTTCTCAAATGCAAACAATGAAAACCTGTCTATTTTAATAGAAAATGTTCAAGCGCTGACGTTTTCAAAGACAAGTTATGACGTCGTTAAAAGGAAAGAGTGACGTAATTGAACGATAATGTCTACATTGTATTTAGAAGAGAAAAAAGTGGATTGTGAATGGAATAAAAGTTTTGAATAAATAAAAAATGACAAGAGAAGAATTATCGTTTCAATATCGATATCATCGCTTATGAAAGACGTACACCAATGGTGTAGTTCCGCATCCGGCGCCGGGTTAAAGTTTTTTTGGCATAAGAATGACCTGAACAAATATAGATAAATACAACATTTCCTATGACCTAACCCCCCCCCCCCCCCCCCCCCCCTTAAAACCAGTGATACTCCAACCTTAAGACAACACACTCGTTTGAATAGCAACATGTTTGCAACGTATTAAGTTATTAGAGAAACTGTGTTTGTTGGGTTTATCATTCCACCAACAGTATTTCAGTTATCTGGAGACAGTGTCCACTTGAAGCAGATATAGTGCGGCCTTCACTGTGTATAGCATGCCGTGGACCCCTGGCATAATACCACACCCTGTAACATTATTATGACACCGGGTCAACCAGTCGTGGAACTACCCTTATATTTGCTCGAGCGTTATCAGCGTGGGAGCTATACCACTACCATTTTTAACGACTGATATGTCGCGGCCTTGGATCGAAACCGGGACCTGCCGTACCTGGAGGAAACTGTGTGAATCCACGATCTAATGTGGTTTAAAAGGTTTTGCTTTATCAACAAATATGAAAACAAACGCTAATTAATAAAATGTGGCCCATGGTCTTAAAACTGTGACACGTACTTTTACCAAGCCTAGGTTTAGTGCCACCTCAGCCCCAAGTCTTTGACCTGAAAACGAAGACCACGTGTTGGGCGGGAATGAACAAAACTACACCTAATAACCCGTAACAATGCTGAGACAAATTTTGTGAGGAAAAAAAGAGAATGTGTTCATTTACTCGGTCCAGTTTTATTGATTAATTAAAGCTCTTTAATTCGCTAATATTCTTTTCAAAAGAAATGTACTCGGTTTGCAATGACTTAACCACAACAGAATTAACTAAACAAGCATGCAGCCTTGGACGGGACCTGCCTTCTTCTATTGTTATGTATCCAAGTCTTTATCCCGTTGTTCCTGGTGTACTAACTTAACTTATTGAAGTAGACTTTTAGTGCAAAAATCAATTTGCGTACAGAGAAGTGTAAAATACAGGCATGACAAATACAGACGTAACTTATGCCTCTGAGCAGACGACTCTACATTGTTGGTGGTAATTAGTCGTGTAATGTCGTCTGGTTTGGCACATTTTGATCTGCATGTAAACGTAGGTCGATTGTCTAAGACACTGTTTCAGTGAGATTTTAGGTTATTGACAGTCGGTCTACGTGAAACAGTCACATGACAAAAGTATACTTGATTCTACAATACATTTCTTTTACATTAACATTCCGGTTATATTTTAATACAATTGTGGAAATATTTAACATTTAAAGAAAAAATGTTTGATTCAAGCAACCATTGCCAGTACACTGTTCTGAATTGATATCATTAAGCGGGTGAATAGTCTGGAATTTCAAAGTTTAATAATGATTCTAGCATTTTTATTTAATTTCAAACCGTAGTCCGTACAAACTATAACAAAACAAATACTAAATATAAAAATAAATACAAAAAAAAAAAAAAAGAAAAACGAACAATGCTTCATGATCTTTATAAACATATTAAAATAACTTCAATACAAATATTACACAAAAAATGAGCACTAAAAAAACCTACCAAATTGAGCAAAAAGGTATCGAGACGTTTACACCACAGAAATATATAGTTCTTGTTTACACCGAAGTACATAGTCTAATAATAGTCGATTTAGTGGTCTTTTGGTGCATTGACGAATGAACAAGGAATTTCTGGTAAATTCCAGGACTTTGTTTCATCAATAAAGAACCCGAAGGTTTATGTTAAAAAGGCTAATAAACCTACAATTCGCCATCTTTGTACCGTTTAATAATGAGTATTTATGTACATTTCCTCTAATATTAAAGTTTAATGTCGCTTATAATAAAACGTATTCTTCAAACATATAGATGCATTTTTGCTATAAGAAACTCACCTTTTAGCAATTCACGTGTCGGCACGTTCAGTATTTGCCAATAGGTGTTGGGTATGTCAACAAGGTTAGCAGGGAGGCACCTAGACACAACATTGTATTAATTATTTCCATGCCTCGTGGTAAGTTAGCGCAAGAACGTTAGTTCAAGCGGAATGTCATATGTGCAGCCACCATTCACCAAAACTTCCAATGGGAACTCCTCTGGTATTTCTGTGTACGAGACAATTACGTCTCGGAGGTATCTGGTGGAAAGATTTGTACAGAACTGCAACGCTTTGTTCGCCGGAATAAGATTACGCGATAAAAATAGTTCTTACAATATGCGATGGGTGTAGTGTATGGCACTGTTAGGCCTTAAACACGTTAATTTACCAATTTTACATTTCATATTTTGTGACTGTTACCGCATCGAAAAAAGAAAAATTACCGATACTTTAAAATTTTATGACGTCATTGTCATGCCATATTTTAAAACTACGATAGGAGTAGGTTGGGATCAAATGATTCACCCGAGAGTTGTGACGCGGTTATCGCCGGGAGCTCTAGATCAGCAGCTACCAATGCTACCAATAACTTTTCTGACCACTTTACAAAACTTATCAGAAAATGTATTGCAGACGGTTACAACCCGGGAATACTTCGATGTACTGCATTGCTTGCAATTGACCCTTTTACAGTCAAGAACTTGCATTGCTTTTAAATTACACGATGACCGGACAGGTCGTTGAGACTATATGAAAACAGTGACTTAAAGCCATAATTGGACAGTCACTGTTGGATTTCTTGTCTCTTCATCTCTCCAGTCGTGCCCTATATAGGTGGGACAACTTGAGCAGTCTCCATACCCTTTACGTGAGATTGCACAGTAGGTATAACATCGGGATTTTTTTTTAATCTTTATCATATATAATATGTCAACTGCGGATAAATCCTCGGCGTTTATAATATGTTTTTTTAAACGATTAACTCTAAACAATACTACGTTTTATTTTGTTGATTTTCTAAAATTCTATTGTTTCTTCCATATTGTTTACATTTCACTTTTGACACTTTTGGCATATGACGTCATGGCATTTATGACGTCGTTATATGGTTCTTATAATATATCAGCGCTTGTACTGCTTTATTTTATTTTAAACTACTCTCTCATTTGGAATTTTTTGGTTGCCGAGGCTTTTATCTACTGTAAATACTGTACATATGTTCATTATATCTGTTTTAACTCCCGATGCAGGTGCTTATTGTTAGTTGTGTCACTTTGACGGGATACTTTTATTTACACTGTTTGTTTGATAGAAAAACCGTCAGGAAGTGCGAGGTTGGAGCGCTCCACAAACCAGGTTTAAGCACCCCAGTTGGCCATTTTGCCGACTGACCGTTCCAAGGCGGTAACTGATGGTTTTTCTTTTTGTGTGTTATGTCTCGTCTCTGTGTTTTTTGTCACATTTACATTTACCTTGTCTGCCTTGGTCTGCAGGTAGATAAAATTTAAATATCTGTGAAAATTTTGATAGGACCTTTTCTTATTTACCTATGAATATTCCTCACACTCCTTACATTCGATAACACAAGATTACTGCGTGTGTGGCCATTTTCATTTAATGTCAATATTTTCATTTAATGCCATCGATATAAATGACCCATATGACCCAAATATACAGTTATATTTACGTTTCTCGACAAGATTTAGAATCCAAAAAGTTTTATTAATGCATTTCATGCGCCTATACTTGTCTATATATTCTGTTGTTTTTTTTAAGTATCATATCCATTTGCATTCAGAAATGTAAGACATTCCTCTTTTATCATATGATGTTTTGTGGGTTTTTTTTATTGTTTTTTTGTTTTTTGTTTTTATACAAACTAGAATTCTTGGCATTTAAACATTGCCGGAATGTATATATATGTACACCGGAATGTATCTATGTAATGGTGATGAAAATGTGCTTACATGGTCTTAATAGCAGAGAGGAACGAACTGAAAACAGACGTGATGCAACTTTGCGAAACAACAATAGCTATTGTTTTGTTATAAATAGTTTAGACCGTAAAAGACAATAGCCAGGCGGTGTGGAGGCACAGTTTAATCGAGATGCAGGTTGGTATTAATACGTGTACTTAAATATATTGGCATCCACTGATATGTTCTTTCGGCAACCTTTTGCTAGTACTTAACCCTCGCATACATGTAACAACATTGAACACTGATGAATTTATAGTCAAGGTATATTTAATTTAAGCGATATTTGTTTATATAAGTAAAATTATAAAATCAACATTTGCCATTGTAATAGATAGTTTCCACATCAGTGAAGATCCATTATCTTGGCAGCTATCTTTGATGGCAACTTCAAGTGATTTTCAGTTGAATTGTATAAAAGCGTAAGTTATATTTTCTTGTAATTTCTTCATTTCTGGTCCAAAAATTAAAAGTTATACACCATTTGAAAGCTCTTGAAATTCTAATTTTTAGAATACAATATTTTTAAAATTGATCTAAGCACAAAGAATTAATACACAGAAATATATCAAATTATTGGCTTATCATTAAACAAAATGAATAGTGTATCTTTTTTGGTTGTATTCTTTTTACCTTTGAAACAATCAAAATATAGTTTTGATATTTAAAATACTTCATAAAAGCTGTTAAATTTGATATAAAATTTAGTAAAATAGACTGAAAAATAAAAACACAGAGGTGAGTTTAATACAGCACATATTTCCAGATTTTGGCCTGCATTAGCTTCTGCCTTCAATATGGCTGCCTTAAACTGTCTTATCAGTGCCTATGACTTCACATGGAAACTATCTATTAATAAGAAACTTCTTGACAACAACATTTGAAAGCAGTTTGCAACAAAACCTAAATCATCATGTGCATAAACATAACACTGTTATATACATGCAGTTTGTTGGAAGGAACACCATCATTTAGAACGTTTAACTCAGATTTGTTGAAAATTCTAAGTGTTTATATCTGTGTAACAAAATCGCATATCAGATAGCAACTTGACTGATCGCTGAAATCAGATCGTGAAACATCCCGATGCGGTAAAACAACACTGCCTTAGCAGAACAATAATCCGTACCATTACGAGATTAAAGTCCGTAACAGAATACTTGTGAGTGTGGATGCTTGGGCGTTTTAATTCCAATCTTATGTTCAGAATCCTCACAGAGACTAGGAGCTGTCTCCCCGTGACAGATTGGAAGCTGTTTCCCGTGACAGCGGTAAACATCTCCCTGACAACCTGGCCAGGGTTCTTGTCTGACAACTCAATACAGACAAGGTTTCCTTTCTCCGAGGATGGTAGTTCCCTATAGATCTTCTTTATTTAAAAATCGGATCGGACATTTGTATTTATTTATTTTTGTTGTTGTTTTAAATACCCCTTGTACACAATTTATATGAACGGTCAGCATTTAGAGGCATTTTTGTAATCTTCCAAAAAGTCTGTTGAATTATGAAACCACAGTCTTCGAATAACAGTATCGTATAAAAGAATGTATACCGGTACATGTCATTAATAAAAATATATTCATATATTTCATTAATTAATATAGTATTCGTCATACTTTACCATTTAACCATGTGCCCTGAAAGAAGACGATGAAGTCACATATTGCTTACAAATCGTTCGATAAAAAAGCTCCGCCTTATAAGGTCCTCCTCATTTCTCATTGGTTGTAGAAAGGTCAGCTAAAGTTGGTTACTTAGGCACGTAGAGTTGATTTAGTGAGAATATTCAGAGCTAAAACGCGCAGAAGCAAATGGATCATTTGATTGAGACTAACGTAATACCGTATGAATGTCTGTATGCCGCCGATACATGTCATAAAAGAATATTTCACGATTTCATTGTAGCCTTTGATGCATCTGTGATCTACTGCTAAAGTTTAAAATCTTTTTTCTACAACCTGTTCCGAACTTTAAAATAACAAGAAAATATCGCAGTGCATGCAATCTATTCTATCACGATATGTATTTATTCTTTAATATACGTTGGACATTGTTACTTCAATCTCATCAAAGTGTGCACAAGCTACTACAACCCATCATACTCCTCTTTCTTCCAATTTAAATAAATTATGTATTTGCCAATGTAATATTTCGCGTAAATTACTTAATAGCAATTGCTTAAGATGACATTACCATTTCAGCTTACGTCCCTATCTTTAAATTTTATGGCGTCATTACTTTTATCTTGGTATACGTCAACACTTGGTCTGTTTTGTTTCAAACTGGGGTTTTCTCTACACTGTTTTTCTTGAAAGACCCCACTCTCCCTGGAAGTGCGAGGTTAAAGGTCTGTCAACCGGTTTGAGCATTTAGTCTGTCGACTGACCGTTCAAAGGCGTAACAGCTCAGTTATCATCGAGACATTTTCTGTGTTATGTCGAACCCCAGTGTTTTTGTAACATTTAGCTGTCATGTGTATACCCTTTGTACCTTTTCAGATTTTTATATGTTGTAATGCTCAAGGGATCTTTCAATATTTTCTTATTCTTATCAGAACAATGGTGCATGTGCACTTTATAGGTCTTTATAAATCTGCCATTGCATGGAGCACGAATAAGCTACTTTCAGTTCTTATCTGATGTTTTGTCCTAAAATTCAATAACAGTGTCTTCACAAATGTAGTTTTTCGCGTAACTTTTTAAAAGACGTCACAAGGTTGACATTGGACAGTAGTGTTCAAGGCCATTTGACCACAGTCTTTCAGGTAATCAGAGGCCTCAAAATTTGAAATCATCCACCAGGATCGATTTGGGTATTTTAACTTACAGGCAGGCGTGTGCATTTTTACATGCCAGAAAGGCTCGCGGTGCAAATTTAGTTGGCTTCAACCGCAAAACGTGATTTGATGTCAACCAGTTTATAAATAAAAAACACACGGGCAAGTGAGCCGCTCTGTGATAAAATCCCAGACTGCTAAGACATAAATACTCATTTTATTGTTAATACTTTAAAACCGTGAACAAGATTAAAAATGAATCTTCACTACAGCACATAATGATTGAGAAAGCCAAAGAGAGCAGGAGCAAAATGAAACAAATGAGAGAAAAGAAGATAATGAAGAAGAAAAGTAAAAGAAGAACAAAAAAGCGTACAAAGCTAGCTTGGCGGTATACTCATCCTACTGTATCGTTTACCCTCGTGTCATGGAAAAATACAGTAAATCAGGAAGTGTGATCCCGACGTCACCTGTTGCTTACAAACTTCGCCCAGCGCATCGGTCGATGAAATAGCTTCGCCTTATAAGAACCTCATTATTTGTGGAAATGTGAGTCGACGTTATACACTTGGTAGGCATCGGCCTTGCCGGTAGAGGCCTTAGAATCCGACTGCCGCTACCTGTAGCGGGGTAAGAACCCTCCAAATGTAGTCCACCTGTTTGCCGTGGGTGGCGACCCAGTATCTCTACGACGAGGGGATCCTGGTGGTTAAGGTCTTTGCTGGCTTGTCAGGATATTGACCATTAAGTCAACCCTGACCAGCACACCACTTTGGTCCTAAGTTGTGGGGTAGACGGGCGGGGTGCTGGTCCTGTATCCCCAATCGGCTAACCCCTCGGACGGTGCTGGGTTAGCTTTTACTCCCTTTCGTGTTCCGTAAACTTCTTTTTTCTCAAATTTTCCCCTATTAACTATAACTCAGTTGCCGGTCGACACCCCGTTAACGGATCAATCTGGCATTTTGTATGCTTTAGAGTATATTTTATGTCGGAGTATCGCATCCTGGTATCACTGGTGTTGAGAGGTCGGAGAGCCACTCGCGTAAGACGCCCCCTTGTTGGGCTCCGCGGTGGGTGGTGAGCCAGGATGCTGAATTATTATAGCAATCTCTCATGGGACGCAAACGTAAATGCAAAGACTCGATCCCTACTTTATCGTCAGAAGATTCCGATACCGAAACACCGACAAGCACGTGCTTTCCTCACTTCATTGTTGTTGAATCGACCGAGAAAAAAAACGATAACCAAAGTATCCCCTTTTGTAATAGAAAAATCCATCAAAGGTCTTATTGCCAGTGTTGTATCAGTCAAAAAGCTTAAAAATACTGTTGACTAATAGATCCTGATCGTAAAAGTTACTCCGATAAACTTCTTAAACTTTCAGACTTCTGTTCCTTAAAAGTAAAAATGTACCCCGCTCTTCTCTGAAGTCGTCGAAAGGAATAATTCGATGCCCTGACCTTGCTGGTGTCTCTGAGGAGGATATCCTCAGGGAACTCACGCCACAGGAGGTGTGTGGTTTCCGCAGGATCTCACTTCTGAGGGACGGCCGGCGAGTTCAAACAAATACTTTTATTTTAACTTTCGCCAACCCATCACTCCCTACTTCTGTTAAGGTCGGCTACCTCAACGTAAAAGTGCAGGTGTACATTCCCAATCCGCTTAGGTGTTTTCATTGTCAGAAGTTTGGCCACCACGAGTCCCAGTGCAAGGACGACGACCGTTGCCCACGTTGCGGTAAACAGTCCGCCCAGCACAGGGAAGACGTATGTCCTAACCCACTTAAATGTGTTAATTGTTCTGGACCTGAATGACAATTACAACTACTCCTAGGATCACTGGTTGTAGAGTTCAGTCAAAAACAAGACTGGTGCTTATTCTTAGAAAATAAAAATAAAAACAAATTATTACAAAGATTAAAATTAAACTACAAAAGCGTAAAGATTAAACGTAAAAGACACATAATACACAGACGAGACATTACACACAAAAGTCCACAAGACAGTAACCGCCAAGGAACGGTTAGTTAGCAAAAGGGCCAACAGGGGTTCTTTAACCTGGTTTGTGGATCGCTCCAACCTCGCAATTTTAGAGCCTTAGCTGATGACAAGATCGGCAGAGCGGGCATTGAATTCATGACAGGTCGTTAGTGGTCAGCTAAACAGGCAGTGGACCTGGAAAAATGCAACTTAAAGCTGAAAGACATAGAAGATAAAACCAATAGGAGCTGAAAATATTATAGGAACAAAACAACAATCACGTTGGCAGAACAAAAGTAGATATATAGTTTCGGAGGTAAGAGGGAAAGAAGAATCTTTCCAATGGTATATATAGAAACAAACATGGCAGTAACTGCGCCTATGTGAACCACTTAGAGTTAATTTCCACCTATGATGAGTGTATGACCTACAGTCCACTCCAGCTGAACTTTGTATATGGAAGATGGCTGGTGAACCAATTTGTCAACTGTGCAGGACCAGAGGCATTTTCCAGCATGTAATGTCGTGATGCAAAGTAACCAATGACGTTTTAGATGGCGTCGCGCTGTACTGTACATAATAGTAGAAACACTGGAGAAAGAGAAACAACAAAAATCTCAAATCTTGAAGCCTCCAGTTCATCCTGTTCATGAAAATGGGTTTAAGAAACAACCGTACGCTCCTATTATCTCAGTTTAATACAGTAATAGAACGAGTAGGAATTGTGCATACTGATCTTAGGGGAGAAAAACAAGCATATCCTTAGGGTGTCCAATCATCCCTCCGACCAGAGATAGTGCTCTTGTTCCAGTCCCAGCGGAAGGAGATATTGACAGAGCTAACTGTGCCCTGGGAAGAGAGAACCGACGTTGCATCTGAAAGAAAGCTGGTTAAGTACCAAGAGGTAGCTGTCTGTTGCTGAGCTTGTAGCCGCCCGGATTGATTAATGACAGTTTTGATGTTGAAGTCCGATGCTTTTCCCGCACCGTCTCCGTAGAGAATGCTGTTAGCTTCTGACATTATTTGGAAGGAATAAACAATATAAAGGAGAAACTTGAAATATTTTATTATAATTTACACGACTTCGAATAAAGAAGTTAAAACAACAAAACCAGGCTTTGAAGAAGACACTAACACACTAATGTTTGTTTAGCCATGTCTCTGTAATACAAGCAATTATTCATTTTAATAGCATTCATAACAATCAACCCTATTATTACATGGATACCTATTGTTACATTCATTTCGCAAAGCTGAATCATGTTTGACTCAGTAGAAGTATTTTGTGTCTAGATTTGTTCAGATCAGATATTTTTGACCACGCCCTGTTCAACTAATGTTGCCACTCGTAGTGTGTATGTTCTCACATTGGCGCGAAATGTTGGAAATAAATTGCACAATTAGTTATCTCGCCGACGGTTCCTTGGTGGCCATTCGTTATTCCAATTGAGAACCTGTGTCCTTATTAAATTATTGGATGACATAAATCTCGTGTGAACATCACCATGATCGCATGCTCTCTGAAAGGTGCGATGCACTTTGAAAGGCGCGAAGATAATTAATTTTCATCGATGGGCTATGAACACATTTCTTAGATTCCACAGGATGCATTGTCATTGTTTGCAGATTAACACTTACGACAAGGATTGAATCCAAAATATTTACAATAACAGTTGGTGGTATTAAAGACCAAGAGATCTTATTTCAAAATACTTAAATCTTTTAACCCCAATGCTTCAGTCTATTTATATCCGGATAAACCTCTCTTTATATTTAGTTGCTTTGTTGAAAGGTTTATCAGAGTTGTAACACTAAGATATATTCTACTATAATTAAGTTTATATACAATACACATTGTGTGAAATGGGTTGTTTGTATTACTTCATTATGTGATTGCTAATTTGGTAGAAATCGTTAAGTGACAAATGTATAAATCTATGGTTGCAGGGTCTTGTCAACCTTGTTTCAAAACGTTAAGTGACAGATGTATAAATCTATGGTTGCAGGGTCTTATCAACCTTGTTTCTAAACGTTAATCGAAAGAACTGCCAACTATTTGTAGTTTGGAGTTGACAACAACAGATCGGGATGTGTGGGAATACTTAGCAAATAAATCGTAAGAATAAGAGTGATTTGATAATGGCGAAACTGATTAAATAAATTGGTTATAAGTGAACATGTCTGAAATAATCTTGGTGTCAACAGGCATTCTGAAATTCTTCCGATGTGGTATGAAGTTATTAACATATTTCTTACAACCCCAGGCAAGATTGTAATTTTTGTAGATTTTAATAGCAGGTAATTGACCTTTAAACACATACATTTACGGCACAAACTAATTAGAATGTTAAGGAATGACACTGTAGACATTTGCCTTAAATGAGGGTTTGGTGAAATTAATTATGCATGCTATTTTTGTCATAGTTTTATACTGCATTATTCGTTCACCTTGTACATATAATTGACAATATATTCAACAAATTATAAATTATTGAAATCACTTATTCACCCTTCATCTATTTTGTTTGTTAATGCGTCGATTTCTTTCTCCAACTGCTCCTCTGCAACGTCTTCATTTTCACCAGCCTCACAGTCTCTTGGCAGTTCACTGTAACAGGTCTTTTTGTGCAACATTTTCGCTCGATCTTCATCTGCAGTCGTATGCCTGTGTATAGTTTTGTGTACACCAAGAATAAACGGTAAATAATTATGCTTTTGTAGGATATTTTGTTCATCGCCAGGTCTAAGGATGATGGAAACACTTTTTTAGAACCCGATTGGCTTAATCTATTTAAGTATATTCACAAAGCTTGGGCGGTAAGAGATTAACAAAAACAGGAAACAGACTCATTTCTTTGTTTTGACTAAAATAGCCACTCCACGCTATAACGTAAGAGGAGTCGCAATCGAGCTTTCGAGTTAGAGAATCCAATTGGTATTTTTGACTTGATAGAATTTATTTTAAATGGATGCTTTTTCCAGAACCCGATCGGCATAATTTATTGAAATTCCAGTGCAGAAAATCGTTTGTAAGAGATCAATATAAAACAGGAAACAGACTGTCTTCGATGTTTTGACTGAAATGGCGACACCACGCGTTAACGTTAGAATGGTCGACATCATGATTTGGAGGTTGAGTAGTTCAGCTGATATTTTTGACTTTATAGGTTAGAGCTCTGTAAACCGGTTTAAGCACCCCAGTCGGTCCATATTGCCGACTGACCGTTCCAAGGCGGTAACTGTCGGGTTTGCTCTTTTCGTTAAATGACTCATCACAAATTTGTTTTTACTTTTCGCTTGGCTTGCATGTGAAATACCTTTGTTCTATGCCTTTTCGGAGTTTGGTATATGTTGCAATTCTCATAGGACTTTGCCATATATTCTTATTAATAGAATTTGCTGGAACTGAAACCTATGAAAAAGTCTACAAAGGAAGCAACATAAAGACGGCCCGCTTGCTGCAATCAATGTGATGAACGGGACAGCGGGATTTGGAGAGATCAAATTTAAAAACAAAAAACGTCCACAAAAAGTATTCCCGCGAAAAATACATAGCCACTTACTACGGGGCGTTTATGTAAAAAGGTCGCCAATGGAAGGATGACTTACCCTGAATAGTTATGGTATATTGTGATGCGGGATTCGTAACTGATCTAGTCAAGGCAACAAATGGCAACTGTCTCAAAGAAAAGTGGTTTGCATGAGACTTTAAGGAGCACGTCACATCTCCATAGCAACGTGTTTATGAATTGTGAAGTAAAGGAAAGCGCTACTCACATATAATGCTGAAATCAGATTAGTAACTTCCGAGTTATTTGCTCAAATAGATAAGACTAAAGGATGGAATAAAACATTTATTTAGACACTTATTGGATGGCATCATAATTGATTGCGAATGACGAAAAACAGACTATTTACGCCAACAGAAGGGGCCACTTTATGTCATAGGATCAGTGCTATTGAAATGACAGAAAGCAGACCTTTATTCTGTGATGTGCACCCTATATCTGACACCATTTTTCTCGAACCCCATACATAAATTTACATTTTCAAACTGGTCGTTTAAAGTTTCACAACTTCGTCAAGGCGTGCATGTTAAAGGACTACAATCAATTCTTGAAACATCCGTCCATTCCAGACCAACCGACTTAATGGAAATGATAATGAGGATGAGTGTGTGAAAACAAAGGCAGTAAGTTTCATACTGCCGACAGTTCCCACTGAATCTACCCAGTGGCTTTTCTTTGCTGCGAGCTAGGAGCTCAAGCCATCCTACGCGGTGCCAAGCCCCTACCCACCAGCCCAACAACAACATCTGGATCACCGCCCATAGGGAACACTTATCATCAATCGAAACAAGTCTGGCGAGAAGAGGCCTTGGCCGGAACGCCACTCGAAGCAGGAGATCCAGCTGAATGACCAGCAACACAAGAACTAGACTGCCCAGAGTGCACTCTCCACAGTGCCAGCATTGTATGTAATGTTACCGGGACTTCTTCCCTGTGTCTCGAAGGCAGCAGTCTTAAAACCATGCTGTGCTAATAGGATAAAGTCATGGCGGCGGCAGTCAGGTAGCAACAGCCAAACTAGCATCAACAGCTAGAGACTCTACATGTACGACGTGCCCACGTATGAATATGGGTTCATTGAGAGAACTGGTTCAGCAAAAACAATGAAAAGGGTGGTTTTCTCTCTGTGTGTAATATCTCGTCTCTGTATTTTGTCGCTTTTACATTAACTTGTGTGTATGTGTAGTTTTGTCTTCTAGTAGTTTAATTTTAATGCACATAGTAATTCTCATAGGATCTTTCTTATATTTTCGTAAAAAATGCGTCCTGGATATACGGTATTACTATCAAATTAATCGTGTTATGGAATTCTACCGGCTTTATAGCCTTAAATGTACATCGCCAACTTTGTCTTTAATGCAAAGACCTAATGACTTCCATTGAATATTTGTAGATGTTTCCTAAGTTTTATAATCAATATCTTGCAAAATATCTTACAAATGTCGACGTAAACCATGTAAAACAGCGTCTTTTTTAAGCATAGCTGAACTGGTATGGAGGGAAAAGTTAAGTGTTAAAATGGAAAGAAATCGCAGACATTGCATACAATAATTATATTTGTTGGTAGAACAATTATTTCACTCCGCGAGAATTGCTCATTTAGTTACCTACGAACCAAAAGAAACTACTTATAAAATGCTTATGAAAAGAAACCCTGCATTTCTGACATTATTCGATAACATAGTTTTAAAGTAACAGTCTATTCACTGTGTTACTGCTTCGCCAAACTGGACTCATTTGTTTTAAATGACGTTACGTGTTGTTCGTATAACGTCATTGCTTACCTTCGAGCAAATATCAGCGCTTGGACTGTTGTGCTTCAAATTGATAAGCTTTGTTAACTCTATTTTTCAATAAAGGTGTTTTAGGGCTCTGTAAACCGGTTAAAGGATTCTAGTCGGTCTATTTGTGGACTGACAGTTATTTCTCTAATTAAGTTTTCCAAAACCTCACCTTGTGCATTGTCTAATTTTAATATTTGTTGTAATTCACTTCCCACCGTGCCATATTATCATATTGGTATCCATCAAATTAGTAATATTTAAGCTCTCACTATTATTGCATTGCATCATTTACGTAAACAATACGAAGTCAGGTTTTAGAAAAATTGCATCTTATATAGAATCGATTATTTTCATTCCGAATAATATGTTTACTTGTCATGAGGCAACTTGTGGATTTGACTGGCTTAGAAAATAGTATCTTCCAGAACAGAAAGCCAGAAGGATCAGCAAAACTTCAATATATTAATATCTTAATATCTTCTTTTTAATTTAAATTAAATTTGAAATAGTGTTTTGCAAGCTTGAAGCATTGTTGAAAATGTCCGTACGCCACAAAAGAACAAATATTGGCCAAAAAATATCATATCCTTCATTAAAGTAAGGTGATCCATGAAGATATACCATCGATGAATAAAGGAAACCTTGTCTGTTCAGTTGTCAGACAAGAACCTTGTTCACGGCCTGGTTGTCAGGGAGATGTTTGCCGCTGTCACGGGGAACAGCTTCCAATCTGTCACGTGGAGACAGCTTTTGGTCTCTGGGAGGATTCTAGACACAAGATTGGAATTAAAACGTCTAAACATCCACACTCAGAGGGATTCTTTAATCTTCTAATGGTACAAGCTCTTGGTTTCTTTACTTCGGGAACTTCCAAACGTCTATTTAAGCAATCTGATTGAGATTTAAATCAGACTGAAATTTGACAATTTCTCGGTAAAGTAGTCAGTTGGAACATTGGAAAAAAGGTGTCATTCTGAATTGACTAAATGCCTATACATGTAAATACAAGTGATGATTTATTTTTTGTTGTTAAAATTCACATTTCCATGGGAGAGAGTTTCTTATTGATACTCCCGAGAAGTTATAATTGACTGCTTGTAATTTTGATCATTTAGTTATTTTTAACACAGTTAATGAAGATATATGTAAATAGTTCTTGATAATTTTCTTTAACCAGCCTGTGTTCGGTTCACGTGTTCGAGTGAAACACACTTCTAAATTTAAATGTGTAACAACAGCAAGATGCTGAAGTTATCTTTAAACTACAGTCACTGTGGCGAACACCAAACATTATATCAATTTCACGTTTTCTCCCTACGTAATCGTTTATTAGCTTTGTTTTACAGCCATCCATCCGTACTGTTTAATTAAAAAACTGAAATCACGTATGATTCAGAACTTGTCATTTATTTTTTAACTATTTCAACTATTCTCTGGCCACTTTATTTTACTCACTGAGGTCAAACGCCGTAGTTCTTCGCCTGTATGTCTTCGTATTGTTTGGTGCAAACAGTGAGAATAAATTGCGCAATTAGTCATGGCGTCGATGGTTCCTTGGCTGCAATACGTGATTCCAATTGCGAACCCATGTCCTTATTGAGTCATTGGCGCACATAAATCTCGTGTGAACACCGCAATGGTTGCATGCTCTTTGAAAGGTCCAAAGATAATTAATTTTCTTCGGTGTGGTATGAACACATAACTTAAATACCAAAGGATGGCAATGTCATTGTATATAGATTAACACCAATGATAAGGTAAAGAAATTTACACTTCAGTGCTTGAAATACGTGTGATATTAAATGCCAAAGACATAGTTTTGTCGTTAAGTTGAAACGAACCGTTTTTGCAGTATTATTCTTGGTTTGTTATTACTTGTAAATATTTTAATGCGTGAAGCTTTCGGATATTAACATATGATGAAACCATATTACATGAACTCATTAAATTTGCATGTCAACATATTTTCTAGAAATTATATATTTTTTATTTAATCGACATTGGCAATGTGTGTATATGTATTTAACCAAATCTTTTTATGAACATTGTATCAGTGCCCAGATATTTTAATAGAGGCCTCCAACCCTGACAAAGGTCTGGGTAGAACCCACCCCGCCACCCCTCACGCAGGTCAACTAGATCGCACATTCAGTCTTTAGGTCCGGCTAAGACTGGAACCCACGCATTTAAAAGCTGAGAGGTCAGAAGAAGTACCAGTCTGAAACCCTGCCCATCGGTTACTGGCACCTCGGTCTGTAGATTCCTAGTTTAACCACTTTGACGATATTCTGATAGTGTATGGCGGCAGAGGTCTACAATGCAGAGAAGTAATAAAATATAGTCAACGGCTAGAGATTTTACACGGAAGTCGTAACTTACATCATAGGAATAGTGAAACTTCCCGACAAGATGTGCAGCAAAAATGGCGACATTGACAGCGGAGTTTTGAAGGTATTCAGCTACAAAATATTAAATTAGTATGTCAATATAGTTTTGAAAGCAATGGTATATATTATGTCGAATGTAAAGGCTCTGTATGATCATTAAGGAAAATAACTTAAATACAACTTGTCATTTGTTCTTAAAGATTAAAAGCGAAATGCTTGGTAAAGCAACGCGTAACATAAGTTCTTTGTCGACTCAAAATCGACCACGAAGTTGGTTTGCTATATGATATTGAAAGTAAAAAGCTATTTGTTCTTTGATGCAACAGTTTTTATAAATTGAAAATCAACGCGATGAATGGTCTGGAAAATAAAACCCTGCACATTATTGAAGGCAGCGCGTTTTTCATCTTGAAGATAAAATATTATGTAATCGTGTATGTAAGAAGGTTTATGAACGAAAAGCGGTTATGTAAATGTTATGTTACCTTGAAGGCAACGCATTTTATGACATTAGAGGTAACTGTTATGTTACCTTGAAGGCAACGCATTTTATGACATTAGAGGTAGCTGTTATGTTACCTTAAATGCAACGCATTTTATGACATTAGAGATAACTGTTATGTTACCTTGAAGGCAACGCATTTTTCGACATTAGAGGTAACTGTTATGTTACCTTAAATGCAAAGCATTTTATGACATTAGAGGTAAATATTGTTACCTTAAATGCAACGCATTTTATGACATTAGAGGTAAGTGTTATGTTGCCTTGAATGCAAAGCGGTTTTTTTATCTTGAAGGTAAAATGTTATCTTACCTTGAAGACGACGCGTTTTATGACATTAGAGGTAAAAGGTTACCTGAAGGTAAAATGTTATGTTACCTTAAAGGTGACGCGTTTAATGACCTTGAAAATAATTTAATATTTACATTGCATGCAACGCGTTTGTTGTTTTATTTTTGAAGGTAAAATGTTATGTTACATTAAAAGCAACGTATTTTATGATCTTGAAAGTAAAATGTTATTCACCTTTCAAGCAATTCGTTTTTTTATCTTTAAGGTTAAATGTAATGTTACATTGAGAGCTACGCGTTTTATAACCTTGAATTTAACAGGGTATTTAACATTACAGCAGTGCGCTATTTGACATTGAAGGCTACGACTTTTATTACCTTGAAGGCAATACGCTGTATCTGTTTGAAGGCAATCAACAATATGAGTTTTAAGGTAACGATATATGATCTCGGAGGTAGCATTACATAATCTTGAAAGCGACGAAAGCTTATTCTGAAAGCAACATGTTGTATGATGTTTAAGGCAGTATCCAGATGACGTTGAAGGCAGTGGCCAGATGACGTTGAGGGCAGTGGCCCGATGACGTTAAAGGCAGTGTGCATTATAATTCTGAAGTAAACGGATCTATTATCATTAAAGCATCATTAAAGCCGTGCGTTTTATAATTACGAGTTGCTGTGTCCGAGCCGTTAAGTCTCCGACTTGTAAATCTTCAACCCTCAGTGTGTTCCAGTCCCCGTCGGGAGGTTTTCCAGCTTACAATGTATCTGTAGTGCGCCGCCGGTGGTTCTACCTAGACATATATCTGTGGTCTTTCCATATTAGTTACTAGCTGGACGTCGCCAAATATGGCCATAATTGTGTCCGTGCGATGTTACAAAGCAAACAAATAATTATGATTGCAAGAAGTTACATGATCTTGAAAGCAACGGATTATATGATCTTGAAAACAGTGTATTAATTGAGCTAAAGAGAAATACACAATAGGGATTTTGAAGACAAATTACTTCGAAATACTAGTTTTAGGATCTTGAGCACAGCGCATTGTTACATTGATGCAAACACGTAATGCCATCTCAAGGGCGCCGTTGACATTATCATACAGAGAAGTACACATGAATGCAATGCAGAGACATTTTGCTAGTAATAATTACGGTTGATTCTTTCGGAGGCAAGTAAATAATACATTATTGTTCCAGAAATAATATATAATAATCAAGGAAAACTAGCAACCATTTAACACACGAATAATTTAAACAAATGAATATCCGATTTTAACTTAAAAGTCAATAGACAGTCTCAATAAGTGTATCAAATGAATTGATGGTCATGCGTAAATAGAAGACAAAAAACCTGTCACACTTAGATCAGCTATGTTTGCAATAATATGTCTCTCGAAAAACATAAACATGGTGTGAAGAGTCTACCCTATCGCAATCTGTGCCTAGCCATGAACGTGTCGCCGAGGGCCTAAACATCTCGTGTATGGCGCCGAGCTGTTGTGAGAGACACTGCCTCTGCTGCCTTTATTTGTCCGTCCCTCCTCGTATGGCGACGCCTTGGCAATTGATAGAAACTGATCCGCATTCAATCTGAAGTGATCTTCACGCGTTTTAATTCGGTTCAAAGATATACACTCATAGAACGATACTTAGGCATTAAAATGTGAAGTTCACCCCTCTTCGGTCGGGCCACTTGAAATGAATTGTCCCACTCGAGTCGCTGTGTATCAGCCGATAACAATAGGTCCATTGCGGAGCCGGATTTGTCTAAATTTTAATTCGACTGCGCACAGTCTCAAGAGCCTCATTTAATGGCTCTGTTATCACCGCTAGGTGTCGCTCCGATGTGTTTAATCGTACCTGTATAAATAACGCAGTCTGTCGTCTGCAATCTCCGATGAGAGATCGCGATTTTTACGTTGTGCAATAAGATGGTTATGTTCTGCTTAAATAACATAACAGAAACACCCAAAATTTTCTTACTCTTTTTTTCCCAAAACATTTTACCAATCAGCAGATGCAAAAAACACACTAAACGTGAGTTGTAGCAACGTTTTTGACAAATTCTGCAATTGACAAAATGTATAAATTGAATACTAAATTACGTTGTGCTATAAACTATAAAGTTGTATCTGTAACTAAACCATTCGCTAAAAGAAATGAATCGATGTTAAGTTATTTAGTTCCTTGTTTTGTTAAGTTATTATTGTCATACTTTATGAGTTTAAGATTAAGCATACCGTATCATACTTAACAGCATACTTTGACTTCTGGCGACATCCAAGGCACGCCCGATAGCTTGCGCATAACCAGGAAATAAATTGAAAGATTACAAAGTCCAAGTAGGACAACTGACATTAAAGGTGGTACCCACAGTTTGCCGACATCAAATATATGTAACATCTTACCATTGGGTGGAAAATTTGGGTATACTTTCTGCATCTACTCATACTTTAGTCTAAATAAATAGGATTTTGAACAAGTACCTATATTGTTAGACAGTGCAATTTGCGAAAAACACTACAAAAGTTATTCTTTCAAAATCTATAAATAAACACGATAGTGATCTCTGCTGAAAATACATATCGATGGCATAGCGGACTACCCAGATGACGATATAACATGATATCAAAAGGAAATTGTCGTTTGGTATTCTTAATTAAAAACTATCCGTCTCTGCAGCGCGGTTCAGATAGGAAATACCTGTTTTACATGACGAGTGGGGATTTATGTTGTGCCTCATTGTTCACACAGGACTAGGGCACCAATAAACAGCATTTTACTTGGCCTTTTTTAGATAACAATTACTTCTTTCGCTTTTTGAGATTTTTTTGGTCAAAACTATCGGATATCACCTTTAACTAATGTCTGAACGCATAAGTACTCGGTTTATATTCGCTGTTAATTTTTTTTATTGTCTTCTACAGTCTTATTGTTTGCTGCATTGGCATGTTTTTGTAATTGCAAACTGCAATGAAACCCGCGGATTAAGCGGCTCTTTTCATAGAAAACACACATCATTTTATTGTCAAAGAGTTGCGAATTCTTGTTGGTGTTGTTTTTGTCTGCTACATCAATTTCTCCATTCACAGACCTATATCAACCGCTTTCTAACTTCGAACAAGAATGCTTAACATATAAAAACAAGATCTTCAAAGTGATGTATATTTTTTCTGTTTAATGAAATATCAAAATCTTATTATCGGACAGCTTAACAATTGATTGACAACTGAGACCAGTTTACAAGTATACTATCATATAAACATCAATCGTGAAAATGAAAATTGGTAGATGGGATAAACCGAAAACCGTACTGCGAGCACAAAATACCTTTTCCTTGAAGAAGTTAAAAAAAGTAAGTTAAGAAGGTCAATTAAGGATAACTAACGCTTTGTGTAAGATCTTACCATCGGGTGGATATATAATAAACAATTAAGTCATGAATTCAATACAAGTGCATACCATCGCCTTCGAAGTACGAATAAATTCCAATATTTATATACATGTAAATGAATCTCGATATAACCATTTAATTCAGTCTTAAAACGGAATTTACCCAAAACGGAAAACATTAAATTCGCATTCAAATAATTTACAACGCACATGAAAAGCTTCATATTCACTTGAACGTTAATAATTATGGAAATAAATTAATTTCTATTCATATTTCATACCATATAAACATCAATTACGATATTCTAAATGACGTTACTTTGATTTTAGCATCATAGCCGCAACCTAGCTGTCTGTTCAAATTCGACTTAAAGATGTTTCTTGTTAATTTATGAACGTTTATATTACATTGACATGGTGATAAACTTCCACACAAATGGTGTTCATTTAGACCATAGACAATGTTAGCGACGTGTGAAATAAACAATAAATTTCCAATATTACTTGTTATATTTTAGATGGTGGACGGCCGATAACAGTAATTGATTTACAACAAGGAACCTTTAACGTTGTATGCTGGCTCGCGGATATTTTCTCACATGATAAAATCTGGTTATTTATTGTAGCACTCTGTGGTTAATATTTAGTTGTTGTCAAGATCGGTAACTGAACACTAACCTAGTAACGGATGCAAGAAAAGGTGTTCCCAGCGAAAAGATATGTGGTCGACATTTTTAATCTTTGATGGGGTTGGTGAAAATGGTGTTGATAGTGATGAATTGATGATGATATTGGTGATGTTGTTGATAATGATGACGATGTTGATTTTGATGATAATGTTGTTGTTGATGATGATGATATTGATGATGATGATGATGATGATGATTGTGATGAGATTATGATAATGACGATGGTGATAATGTGGATGATGATGATCATGGTGATGATCACGTGGAGGAGCAGGCGGCGGAGAAGGAAGGACATTGGTAGCACTCATGCTGATCATTACCATGATTTACTAATGCAACATTTTTATAAAGAATTTTCAAATAAATCAAAGCGGCATTATCAAAAAACATTCGAACATCCTAACCGCAAAACTGGAGAAAATCACTGCTCTGCAACGAGATACGTAATCAGAAACGATTAGAAAGCAAGTCAACAAGTGATGGTAATTCCAACTCTACCATTACCGTCCATTTGTATTTTCCCAACTTGTTGTACCTGTCATTTAGTCCACCCCGGTCAGCCGTAACAACAGGGTTGGTTCCCCACGCACGACGGCGAGAAGATCGTGGGCGCCGAGACCCAAACACGGCCTGAACATACCCGGGTATTTGGAGGTTAGTTTTCCAACATTTATTCTATGAATTACGCCCTCTCTCCCCGCGATCGCGGGCTAATAAGAAAGTAACCACAGTAACATGGGTGGGTTGATACCCGCCCTCTGTCATCCCCGGGGTGTCCCATTACCAAGATACGGGGAACCAATACCCTTCCAAGGAGCGTATGGTAATTTTCAGGAGAGCTTTCTATTCTCTTTTTTTCAGATCTTCGGACGCTGTCTCTACCCGGAGACAAACATCTTTGATTGAACCTGTCAGGATGTCGGAGTTCAGAGTGAATAAAGATTTCATGTTTTTGTTTGTTTGAATTGTGTGTTATAGAATCGGATAGATTCTGTTTTCTCTCTTAAATGATTGTTTGGTAGTTGGTCAACTTGCCCAAAATAGATGAACATAGAAAATAAAACTCGTGTCGGCGTAATAGATTTTTGTAAGAAGAAGAGGGAAAAATAACGAATCGCGTACTATTTAACTACGTTAGCATCAATTTTATCTAGTTTTATATATAATATAACGTTTGCGCGGTGTAAATAAAAAGTAATTACACTTTGGACATCCATTTTGAAATGTCCGGTTTTTGCATTACGATATACAAATGTTGAACAAACAATTCTTGTTCTTGTGAACACCAATCATTAATATCTGCCCCTATGCTCTAGTACGGAAGTGTGCTCGGTCCTCATACCAGAGATCCTGATTTGAATCCTATGTGTTGCATTCATTATGGTAACTTGTGTTAACTTGCTTACATGATGCATTTGTTCATGACAGCCATGAAAATAAATGGACATTCAGACATCCAAAGGCACAAGTTCCGGTTCTTTACCTACAGAATATTTTATGAGTCGCTTCTTGGTCCAAATGCATTGATTACTAGCAAGTGACCTGAAGAAAACGAGATCAAAGGTAGCGCCATCCTAAAAACAATGTCTCACTATTTAGAAAAAGAAAATTGACTCAAGTTCGATTCATAAAGCGATCGCTGTCTATACCTGTACAATACAATGATGATATTTGTCTCCATGTCTATGTTATTACATTGTCTTTATGTAATTGCTATATCGGGGGTTGTGCGTGTACTAAAACAGTACTAACATATAGGTAACACAATTAGAAATAAGAAACTGGTTTTACGTTTATGAAATACCGATATGCTTGGTGTTTTTCTCGGTTCTTTTTTTTCTGCTCCTTTGTATATTGTATACCCCTCGCAAACCCAGTCAAACGAAAACACAAGGTTGCCCTTTATCCCTAGACTCAAAACACTTCACTGCAGTCAAAGATCGTTACATAAATAGTGAATTGTTTTCCATGCGCCTCTAATAGAGAACGTTCTTAGAAGTAATTGGGTGGGCATTAAATCATCCGCATATGTGGTATAATCCCATAAACCAGAAAACAAAACAAAGATTAATGGAATGTGTTGATCTTGCCGCGTTCTTTTTAAGAAATTCATCAAAACTTGAATGTGTGTTGGCCTAAAACATAAACGACCTACGTTTATTATGAGAAGTTATTGAAGACATGTGGATTCTGGGAGGGTGTAAAGTGGGGGCGGGGAACGAGGGTCAGAATGTCTCATAGTAGCGCAGCATCAAAACACTTCTAAATGCAACCGTGGCCTTTTGTAAGCCCGATGATTAAAGAGCGCCAATGTATATGTTCCATAATTTTTCGCTTGTAAGCAAAAACTTATACGTCTATGAAACTGTTTATTAAATATATTAAGTATGTGTAGCACTTATATATCCACCGATAAAAAATACGTCATGTTCTGTTGTATGCGCCTATCATATTGCATTTATTTATGTACAGTACATAATCTTAGATATTTGCAAGCAAACTATACGTGCAAAGGCAACCCAACTCGACGCTGTCGCTGAACACCTTACAACAAATAGTGTAGAGCCTGATAAGGGAAATTTCCTATCAAGATCTACACAT
This sequence comes from Sinonovacula constricta, assembly GCA_007844125.1. Lineage (NCBI taxonomy): Eukaryota > Metazoa > Mollusca > Bivalvia > Cardiida > Solecurtidae > Sinonovacula > Sinonovacula constricta. The sequence continues at coordinate 91,761,836 of CM017555.1, forward strand.
TTTTTTTTCTAAAACAAAATAGTGTTTGCTTATAACGGCCATGGCGAAAAATTATTGTTTAGTTCAAGTTTTGATATATAAGTTTCAGTTAACGTATAGAACTTTGTGAGGTGTTGTAACTTGTGTTGTTTAGAAATTCGTTTTTATTGAAGCTTTTTTTAGATTATCATTTATTTAAAATGAAGTCACAATGAAATATAGGCTACGTTACAACAGCATCGCTGCTACAACATTGATAATGAAACACGAGGTGACATTGAAGGTTGAATACAGCTACGGCGCAAAAAAACGACAACAGATTGGAATGGCAAAATATGTTTATTAAAGCATTTAATTTTACACCCGAATGTCCAAACTTCCGAATAATTATTTTACCTGCTTAAAAAACACACAAAAAAGGTTTCCGACGTAAAATATTAAATTATTTTAGCAAAAAGATTTATTATGTTTTATGATGTTACCTATTTACGGTATCTTTGGTTATTTCACTTCATATATTTAATATGGAGGTGTGTTTAGTAGTTCTAAACGTATGATTTTAAGTAATGAAATGATTTTTCTTAAACTTTACTTCACTTATTTAGACATCAAAACTATAAATTTCCAAATTTTAATAAAAATGCAGTATGTCATACGTATAGGCAAAAAACAGTTTCTATTTTGAAATATAACATGTTTCAGTCGCATGAACGCTATTGGTTACAGGAGCTATATATAATATGATGAAACTGATCCAGCTGTCTGTATGCTGCACTGTAGGGTATTTTTCGGTACTCGATTCTCATTGCTATTTAAAGCGTATTATTTTACATGCTTCAGTTGCCTAAACCAAAAATACTAATAAATAAAATCCTAAACACTCATTGAAAACAGCAATATGGAAAGCAATTAAATGTTAATAACTAAACATTCTCGCAGTGGGTTGTATATTCTTTGTTGTTATTGTCTGTGTGTATTTTGGAACACCAATCAAACCCACCCACACTCCAGCTCGCGACCACCACCAGTCGCCTGCTGGGCAGCCATGGCGCTAATCTGTAGAACACGCATGCGTGGCATGCACAAGGAACGCACGCTTCACGTGCAAAGGCTTTGCTGAGAGGAACTCTACACGGCTTCGAAAAGGGAAGTCGTACCGCATCGCCGCTTGCAAAAGTATTGCTGTTTTGACCTTTGATTTTGATGCCATGTTGGTGGTTTTCCCGTTTCTGTTTCACCTATATTCTATTTCTATCGACATCTGATCCGTTAAAGGTAGGACTTTTAACATCACCTGACACATTTTACCACTCAGAACAAAAGCTATAACCCCGTCTTAATTTGTAACTTAAAGTATCACTTTGCCTTTATTACAGTAAAACCATCGTTGATGACTAATTACTGGTTGTATTTATTACGGAAAAAATAAATTTACTCAAAACTAAAGCACAAAATATCGCTTCAATAAACGTCAGTTAACAAGAAGAAGTATTGTTTCCATTCCGTTATTTTTGACGTACAATGTTTATTCAAAACTGTTTAAACACAGTCTGTGACAAACTCTTTGAATGTTTCAAATACACCGAGGACCCTGCAATGAACAGAAATTATTGTCCGTGGTGAAACAATAGACCGTGTATGTATTTGATGAGCAATTTACAACAATAACGATAATTACCCATAACTCATACTTATGGAATATTATTAAAACCTTCTTATAGGGTGCCTTAGATCATGTTGTTTATGTGTAAAATCATGCACAGCAATGACTTATCATATCTCTGGATTGAATGGTTTGCTGATCGGAGACGTATTCGTAATGGGGATATACTTTTCAACATTGCGTGCCAAGTTATATGTATTTTTTTACTGTTTTGTTCTGTTCTGTTATATTTATTTGCCGCGGCATGCGTTTGGTAAAAAAGTATTTTTCGCGCTCCATTTCTGTTTCATTTTTTGTCACCATTTTCTGCTATGTAAGTTAGTAAGTTAATATATATACTCAAATGATCTCGTGATTTCCTTAGTTTAAAAATAGCTTACTGTGCAGGTGGCTCAGATAGAAAATACAAGTTTGTAGTGACTGATAGGGTGTTATGATTCACTTTTTATTAACAATTAGAACAGAAATATACATATATTTTCAGACAGCTACAATTCCTTTGGTTGTTTGATAGAGAAAAATTATCTGAGAAACTTAACCGCCAAACAACAACATGCTCTTGTTAAAAAGGGTGCTTCTGGTAAAGTTTAATAACTCAATTATTTACCGCGCGTGTTCATAATCTTTTTACTGTTATGATTCTGCAGAGTTTCATTTTCCTTCTGCATTAGGAAGCTAAGTAGTTTCTTCAAAATAAGATTTGATGAAATCTTAGTTTCACATGTACATCGCACCAAGACCATTATTGTCACATTGGCGACGTTAAGCAATTATTGGCGGAGGAAAAAACCCTCCTAGAACAAATGTCTCGGTAGAACCAATGGCGCAAAACACGTCAGCTGTACCCCATACCCCACCTCCACCCCATCCCTTCTCGCCAAGACCGGAACACACGAAACCAGCAACATTATAAAAATAATTTCAAAACGCAAACACTTACTCAAAAATAAGAACAAAAATACGCCATGGGAACTACTTTATGCTTGCTTTAACTGTCGAGTACAAATTAATCCTCTTCTGCCTTCAGGTCTCTAATTTATTGCAATTAGTTTGCGCTTTGTATCTCATCGGTTATGTTCACAGAAAGACACCTCTTGTATTCGACTGAATATTTTTTTTTCTGTTTAGGTTCACTTTTATTGACTGGAGATTATAAAGACCAGACTCGGTTAGTATTTGGGCATTTTAATTATGAGGATTCGCTACTAAGTGACAAGTTTGATTGACAATGCACGTGTTTCCTTGACATATTATCATATTGTCTATTATTTATTATATGCATGCAACTATCCACATTTTTGTTCGAGCTGTATGCGAATATTCTCAGTGCTACAGATCCGGGTTTCTCCCAATATAATACAATCTCATTTACTTCTGCAAAAGTACATCAAAACTCTTGACCTACTTATCTCGAATTTGTTAGACTTTGGCAAAAAAGTTTAGATCCTGCTACCATTCGATGAGATCTTCATTATTTGCGGCTATGTCGTTTTCTTTCAGTACATAATGTTATGATGTATGCATATGAATGTTAGGTGGTCTGTCAATTCAGAATTTTTAGCATTGGTTAACCAGAAATGGAAAGCCTGCTACGAAACCACAGCATCAGCCGCCAATGTTTCCACGGAATAAGGTTGGATGATGCAGACACCCTCCCCTTAATAGTCCATCATTTGGTGACGAACATCATCTGCCATTTCATGTGAAGGACCTTTGAGGACCTTACAGGGACCCTTCTTCCGCTCGAGTGTCACGAGATTTCGCGCATCGGCCGCTTCACAAGGCCCGTCCGGAGCCGCCAAGCCTCGCTCGTCCTTCGAGCCATTCTTCTCCTGGCAGACGACACAGAATACAACAATACAACGACAGACGAGAATGAACTCAGTTCTGTATAAAGATGTCAGGCGGTGTCTTATAAAAACGACTGTCATGTAATAGAATCCGGATTTATGGCTTCTTAACACGCTCTTACAGGTACGGAGGCTGTCTCACGTGACCGCCCCGTGCGGCAACGAGGCTCGACCCTGGGTTCATCGAATACGGGAAACACAAATATAAAATGTATCTTCAAAAAGATTGTGTTTTTTTTATATTTTGTCTGCCTTCGTGCTTAAAATATCGGCCAACTTTGTGATTGAAGTGGTTATTAGTGAAGAAATATTATCAGATGAGCATAGGTCCTCGGCCAGCAAGTTAAACGCTTATAGCTGGCGTCACTATTAACATTTTTAGATAGCAAACTTGCATTAACTAATGTAAACACGTAAACATACAATTGAAACAATCTTACAACTCATCAAATATAGGTCGAAATGCAACAACAACGACGACATGCAACATACTACCAACATCGTATACGTATATGTAGCTGCATTCAACTACTCATATTTTTTTTTCTTTTATCGATATAAATACAATGTCTAACTTGCTGTCTGCATGTGAATTTTTACATTCTGTATTTTTTCTGTGCATTGAAATATTGAAAACTTCATTTGTGGCGGAAATTAAAAATATATTTAAATATTTAAGATATATATATATATATATATATATATATATATATATATATATATATATATATATATATATATATATATATATATATATATATATATATATATATATATATATATATATATATATATATATATATATATAGAGAGAGACGAGAGAGAGAGAGAGCGAGAGAGAGAGATTAGAGAGAGAGAGAGAGAGAGAGAGAGAGAGAGAGAGAGAGATGTATACTTTCGAAATTCAAATTTACTAGTTATCATATTTCATTTGAATAACATGAAGCACAAATTTAGATCCTCCAGGTAGAGTACTGGGATGAAGATGTTTCTTTTCGACTCCATATCGTCTGATGCTTAGGCCAACAGATAACAGACGATCGCCGCTACCAGAGCAAGCAGACGTGAGTTTGAGGCGCAATTAGCCACTAAGGTGTGTCTGCGTGAGCCCGTTCGGGGCCCGGCTATGAAATATGGTAGACCAATTAAATGATATAACAGATATATGCGAAGTCAACATCAAAAACATCCTTCTTCGTCTGGTACAATGGCGCGCTTTGTCTGCAGTCATAAAGATAACACATGTCTTCTTAAAGTCCGCGTCGAATTGAAGAGATTCAAAGCCAAATAGGCAGAAAACGAATTATTTATAACATTAAATTTCAACAAAATGGCTAAATAATGCATTGTCTGAAACCGTGCCTTTACTTACAGTGCGTGGATTATGCCGTTGTAAATATGGCCGAATCACACGTATCTCGATGGTATATAGTAGACGACATTTACCCGCGAACACCTTGTCGGACTGAGCGGCGCCTTCCCGCTTATAAAGTAGATTTTTCGACTGCTATAAATCGAAAAGGTCTAAATCAGGCAATTGTATTTGATGTTAGGACAAAACAAGGACAATAGAGCGTTTTAGCAGGGAGATGAATGAAGGCAGTAATGAGGAACAATCATTTCATTTCAAGCGACTTATTTAATCGGTGTTTACGACAAAAACACACGGAAGCGTCGTGGGGGTCCTATCACTAACTGTATCCCATGCCTTGGTCTGTCTATTGTTGCTAAGGTTAATTGTTCTCGTCTTGCTGGTCAAAGGGGAGCCTATTGATTCATCATTTTATATTAAACATAAATGTTACAGTCTTACCTTCACGGATTCTGCTGTATCTTTAGATGGGTTGGGGTAGGGGTTTTATTACCGTGAGGCATTTGTTAACGCTGGTTTAAAAATGTTGTTTTATTTTAATCATTTTAAAAATAAAAAATATTGTTTTAATTAATGTGTTACATATAATAGTTTACAAAAATAAGCGTTGTAGCTTATACAAGTAATATCCGTCGCTGTTTAATACTTACCTGTAAAAAGCGCCGATCTCGACATCGCACAAAAAACATATCCGATTTCTAATTCAAGCTGAATAAGATATAACTAATGCGCCTGAAATGAATGAATTTAGCATTGCAAATTTGTCAATGTTTAATCTTCTATTTTCAATTGAAATTTCAATTTCGTTTAACGCAATATCATTAGATGAATATCGTGAGAATCGAATCCGTATTAAAATACACCTCTAAACTTTCCAGTTCCCATTTAAATTCTTTGTTTGCTATGCATGAGTGGACCAGATTTAGGCAAATAGTGCAGATCCAGAGTAGACCAGTTAAAATAAGATCAGTTTGCTGCTTAGTTTCTATCAATATGTTCAGTAGCATGTGCATGAAGTTGTTAGCAAGTAACTAAAATTACACATGATATATTAATGGATATACATTGGATGTACTTTGAATGCATCGCGTGTGTTTTTACTGCGTCACTACTTGAGCACATCGCGTGTGTTTTTACTGCGTCACCGCTTGCGTGAATAAACTTCGACCTATTGTCTCGAGTTTGTTACTCTGGTGGAGCACGGAAGTTTGTACATGTGGTGGATTGCAGGAATTTCATATTGCGGTGGCAAATATCCTACATTTACACCGAGTGGAGCTATATTTATACTGCATGTGAGAAAAACTATAATATTTGTTACAAAACATCGCTACATAGGTGTTGTAAATTTGTTTTGGTATATACAATTAAGATCGACACAGAAGTTACAAGTTACTCTTGGACTGACAACGCAGATTAGCATACGGCGAGAGAGTGAAAGAGCGAAATGGAAATTAAAGGGAGAAGATTTGATATTTAAAACTTAATTTTTATACCAAAAAATCCAAGTGATTATTTGAAGGGGGATTATACTATTTTATCAATCAACTTTGTTTTGTTAACACAGACTCTAGAATGTAATCTTGCATAACACTGAGCCCCCCAGAATACAACATGATCAATCAGTTCGTAATTGTGTAATATTCTATATACATGTATACTTAATTACACTAACAAAATAGATTGATACACATTACCTAAATCTGCCATTGACATAAACAATTTGTATGTTTAACATTTGATTCCAATCCTAAACTCATAGTCCAGACGGCCATTTGTATTGAATGAACTATAACACCATGACCACAGAGATACCGACGATACACATGTCAGTTCTTAAAGTTAAGTCCCTAAATTATGCATTATTTATGTTTTAAACAATTGTTTATTTCCCTGTTATTACATTCTTGGTTTAACCAATAAAAAATGCAACGGCAATGTATTTAGAAACTTTAATTTACATTTTTTATCAAAAAACTGAAATAGCTCCATCCTGAGGTGACTTGCATCTGTCAGTATCTGAACACGCCCTATCAGGTATTCTGTATGCGAATAGTGCTCTACTCCAATTCGATCTGACAGAAATAACTCTTGCAACACGTAAACTCTTTTATTTTTGTTTAAGACAAAACAATAATGTATTATATGACAAATCGACAAATAAAGAACGGATATGATGTTTAAAAATACTTGTTCTGAACTGTTTTGCACAAGTGTAAATACCTTAACAAAATTTTCTAAAAGTTACTCTAGCAAAAATCAGAGTCAGGTCCTTACATTCAATGAAATACATATATCAAAAACAGGTTGAACATTATGTATGTATATGTATGTTACAGTTGATAAACTGTGCTTTAAAAGCCCAATTTTATTGAAATCAGAACGAATAGCGGAACAGAATACTACGTCGGATCACCAGATTTTACATAAACATGCTGCCATTTAAAATTTTGTTTTGTCTTTAGCGGCCTTAACACCTGTGAAAAACTGTGACCAAGTCACTTTGCATTGCTACTTTGTTTCTTTGTTTAATACAAAAGAGAGAAAAAAGAAGAAGCATAAACTGACACATATTATATTTATCTAGTAGCAAAACATAAATTTATGTTAATAATATTAATCTTAACTTTACTCGTTTGCTGTTAAGCAGGAATGGAATCGGGGATGGTGGCTGCTCACCGGCCACCACCCCCACCCCACCCCCGCCCCCCACTCCCCAACACGCCACCACACACAACCAGGTACATGAGTAAAGTTGTGAAAACACATACATGTACGCTTAAAAGAACTTTTTAAGTAAATTTTGTCTCATAACTGCTTAGGTCGAAGTTAGGGTTCCTTATTGTGTGGAAATGTTTAGTATTTACTCCCCTTCCCAACCACCAAAATTTCTGGATCCGCCCCTGCGATATGTTAAGCGATATTAATGGAAGTTACAGTGCATAAATATTATAGAAATGATAAACAATGGGATTGTTTGACATTTGCCACAACTGCCATTACCGTTGTGTGCCATACCAAACACGCCCCTATTAAATATGTATTTGCGCGCGTGTGCGTGTGTTTACGTGCATGTAGGTGTATGCATATTTGTTATCGTATTTTAATTGTTTCCTCATATTCTCCACTTACTTTCTTTCTGCAGTTATATTTCCTTGTTCATTAAATAAATGCAGATCAATACATTATATGAATTATTAACATAATCGAAAGGGAGTATAGTAGGTCCGGTTTTGATCCTGCAAATGCCCATCGAACCGGCAATGCCATTCGTACGATTAAATTACTAAAATCGGAACTTGACAGACATAACTTTTATTTCCACCGGTGTACATACTCAAGACACCTAAAATTCAGGCATTGTCTTAAACACGGGTGGTATGCGCAAATGCTAACGGATATTCTTGTTATATTTTAAGGTATAAGTTTGTGTTTTTATACAAAAAAATAGTTTATATCCTACGCTGATGCATCCATTGCTGACATCACTATGGAGTGCCACGCGACCCGTGTCGCAGTAAATGTCGGGACTACAAAAGACGGGCGCCGGGCATTCTGGCCAAGGTTAAAACTGGACTTTTATTGACCACTTTACTACACAATATGACATGTACAAGGGTTGCCTCTTTCTTTGAAAGGAACATGTCTTGGTAGAGGAAAAAGGCAAAAGTACTTTTAGAGAGTACCTCTTAAATTATTGGGATGGTGGCTGAAATACTATGACTAACTGACGTAGATTTTCATTTACGATGATAAACCGCGCAAGAAATATCTGACCATTCACTCTGGCTTTCTGCACAAGCACAAATGATATTTGGATTAATCATACTTATAAACATCCACTTTAGCAATAAGATGACATTTACAGAAATAACTTTACTCTTACAATGTATCTGCTTCCGTGGACTCGACAAAAGTGAAACACGAATCAGTTATCAATTGGCCAACCACTTGCGTCAGGTACCTACCAACAGGGAAAGAAATTACCAGAATTAGTCGGCTTTCCTGCCAGAAGCGTGCAAGAAGCCAAAACATTCACAAGTTAGGATGAAGATCGCTTACCTATGTGTCAAACACAGGCCGCTAATTGGTAACCCTAATTAGACTATTGGATAGATAGTCAGCGTTAATCAGCGGTCCGATTCTGGGGCATTTAATTACCGGCCAATTAATTAGGTACAATTACATAGTAGTGTGATGTTTGTACGATGATGATGATGATGATAAATATGTATGTAGTCACATTAAGGAGCATAAAGTCTTGTTATCTAAAAAAAAATCATATCAATAGTATTCAATACATATTATGCCGATGTATTAACTTATACATTCCGTAATCGTCTTATCAATACACTGTATATTGTTATACCTGTAAAATAAATAAAAGATATCCATACACAAAAAAGCAGCAACATTTTTGCAAAGGACAGAAAAACACACACATAAAAAAACACTAAATTTGACACATGTTATGTGGAAGTATTAGTTGTGTACTTGTTACCTTTGGCAAGTAAGGTCAAAAGAACACTAATTGGTATTCAATTAAAGTTGATGTTCCTAATTGGATTAACGGGGAAGGATTAATCAATTAGTGCCGGAAGAATCCGATGAATGAGAATACCTGAGGGAAAAGAGCGATAATGAGCGTACGCGTAAAGATAGCCTCTTCACACCAACGCATGCGTGCACACTCCAATAGGTGCTAAAAGAGTCAATCAACAGCTTTCTGACAAACACGTGGCGAAAACAATTGTGTTTCTTCTCGACATCCCAGCTTTGTTTTTGAAGAAAAGCAACGTACAAAAATAATTCTTAGGGTGCTAGTGTTACATTTCGAGGAATGTCATCTCCGAGACGAAACCTTAAATATCGTGGGTGACGAGAGTTCCAGCGAGAACAACAGCTGCCGCTAACACGCAGGATCCCGGGTACCTGGGTGTTCAGGAATCGATGACTGAAGCCTGTTGACTTAGTTCAAGAGGGTCTCGGACCGGTTTTTATCTTGTTTATTAATGTCATAGTTGCGTGATAAAATCAATCCGCATGGTACTTTTGCTGTAAACGTGGGATGGACTCCAAGATTCTATTTGACAATTAATCTGGTGTTAAAGTAGTACCATCCGTATTTAGACGCTTGTTTCGTCTGCTTGTTGACACTTGGCGGGCCTTGCTGATCGTCAGACCTATCGATGTTAGGAAATTGCGTGGAGCGGGAGAGCCTCTCGACCCGTCAGTCAGTCCACTTCAGCATTTGATACAGTAACCGCACCACTGTCGGCTTTAACTTCGCTCGCTATTACTACTCGGTTCGGATAGTTTGGAGGTAGTGTGGAATATTTAAAATAATATTGCATACTCCCGCATGGATGTGCTGATTGTTTAACGCATGGATATTCTATGTGGTACAGTTTAATTCTGCTTCTAAAGAGTGGAAAACGTGTTTGCTGTTTGACTTATTTATTGTGCTAACCCTGTGCATAAAAATCGAAAGAGAGAAATTTTAAATTTAATTGAAAATATTCGTGCATAGTACAAATTAAACAACAACAAGAGCAAGTAACGTGCTGGATTTATTTAAATATTTCATGTTGGATCTTAAAATATTGAAAGAAACAACCTAAGCAAACCAGCTTCGAGTTTTTATCAGCACGTGAAAAAGGCGGAAAATAATTGCACGTGCAGCTAATTGACTGGAAAGTGTAACAACATTTCGGATGGACCAGAGATCGGACGAAGATGAAAGCTGCGACTAGTCGGCGGATATTCGGTGGATTCTATACGGCTATCAATGGTCTCTATTGGATCAAGGTGAGTGTGAACCACTTGAAGAAGTGAAAGAATTACCCTCTCCATAATAAATCAAGCTAACACCTTTCACTCGCTGATAATCACAAGTGCCATATTTTTGTTCCTTAAGCAATATTGGAGGCTAACCTGGATTTGTGTTTAAACTGTGGTATGTCGCCCCTTCATAATCATTATGGGAAAATAATAATGAAGGATTAATGGAATCTCGAATGAACCAGGCAAAAAATTTATATCAACGTCTCCATTGAATCACGTAGTTTCAAAGTGTTATCCTGTACTGATTGTATGGTTTTGGCCTGTTTAAACAAGGATGGGAATTTAATTTTAAATGTCAATTTTATTGTACCTTTACCAAGCTGTCATCGGTTATTTCGATCTATGCAAAACACACATTTTGTTTCGTAAATAGAACAGATATGCAGAGATATATCGTAATTTGATTTTAAAGTTAATGCAAACAATAGTTATTACAACACGATAAATACTAACTATTACTACTCAATCATTTTCTCTGCACAATTGTACTTTATAACAGCTAATATCAAATTAAAATCACAAACACACAATACTGTAAACAGTAATGATTATACAATGATATTTATATTTAAACAACATTGGGCCCGCTTTTAGAAACAACAAGAAGCAACGCCGGAACAGATTGCTCTTTATGCTTAAAATAGTTAATGGTAAGAAAAATTGTCAAACAACACATGGCCGTGGAAATCGCAATAATTTCATAAAGGGGTTATCGTCGAAATTATTATGGACAGAACAGAAGAGACTTTTATTAAGACATGAACAAGGTACCAGGCATCTTGGTTGTAATACAATTTCAAACATATATTGTGAACTGATCTTGCCGGTATAACAAAATAAATTAAACAAAAGGAAAAATCAACCGAAGAAAAAAGAAGGAAAGAAAAGAAAAGAAAAAAATAACAAAGTATGGACGGGGGATGTACACTTTAGTTGATATGCAGAAGAAATAGTATCACACGATGCCGAGTAATATTTGCCTTATAACGTCGAAATGTTTTTTTTATTATGATATTGCCCTGCCAAAAACGTCATCACGCCAACTAGACGGCGTAAGAAGGACCACAATAATTATTTTCTTCGTAATTATAAGGCTCAAATTTGAAATAGCTAATTCGGTCATTTTAAGAAACCAATTTATATTTAGAAATCACATCAGTGAGTTATGCATACATATGCCAAACCCAGTTTCTGCTTATATCACATCAACAACCCTTCTTAAAGTCATTGTCATCTAGAAGATATACTTCAACAATCAAAGTGGGCGTGTTTTAACGAATATGTGATAAATGCTACAATGAAAGTGAACCTCGTTCTTTTATTGTGAAATATTCAGCAATATAAGTTTTATTTGATTGTCATTTCATTCACATGATTATTTCGAATCCAGAATATTCAATGTGCTATGATATAAGTGGCACAAAAACTCTAGTATTTAATTTAACTTCGTTCGGTTGCTACCGAATGATAAGATTAAGAATGTTCTATATGTTCTTTCTGCTTTTTATGCAAAAAGTCATCATGCTCAATGTGTAGAAACACAAGCCAACCTTGATATGATGTTCACGAAAAAAGAGAAGAATATACCCAAGTTTGTTATGTATTAATTTCATGCATGAAAACACCACTACACGCCGTTGTATTAATAGTCTCGTGTAGTTTGGTTTTCTTGTACAGTGTACGTGGTGATATTTATTTAATAACAAATATTTACTCGTTATATAGCAGGGATTTATTTAAATTGAAAATGGCGAGGACAAATTCTTACATGCATTGTCAATTTGGAATGAGATTACGAAATTTTAAAGAAAGTAGAAAACTTATAAAAATATCATTTTTTGAACCGAAATATCAATTAATCAATGTAGTATTTGAGAGATTGTCACACCCCTTTTTTATGATGATGTCATTTGTGCAAAAGAGTTTTAGGATTTATCACGCGTTATTAGTTTACATTAGAATTCAGATACAATTTAACATATAAACCTGTTTGATATGTGATGACACCAAGAGTCGGACAAAAGTTTACTGTTTTCATATATTTATAGTAAAGACGATGATTTGATAACCGAGAGTGATTAGTATTTTTAGACTAAAGACAGTTCGTATAGTACAAGTACCTCCACCTTTTCTATTTCAAAAAGGCCACATATCAGCCTATCTTTGTAACAGCATCTCATTATTTTCATTGATACATTGAAGAGATTCTTCAGAGAAAATGCTAATTTATTTGACTAAGCAATTTTTGTTGGTATGCAGTATCTTGTCTTACCACATGCTTATCGTCATCGCTACCATGAGCAGCAGATATGTAACGCTGTGTTGTGACACCAAATGGCTACCTTATACAACGCGCAATAAAATATAACATTGATGGCATTCTGCCTTGGGTACACTTTTATTGTGTCAACAGTCCTTGTTTGTCGATTTTCTTATCTATTATTGTGAAATCTGAGTTATATTGACTTATACCTTTATACAGGGTATACCCTTATATAATGTAACATAGTATACTGCTATAACTTAGAAGCAAATAGTATAGATCCTGATCTGACAGTACCCAGCAGACAATGTTCGATCTGCATCTACCAGTACCTGATCAATTTGTTATTGGCCTGATAGGAGTTAAATTTACATAGATTACTGGTTTATTTGGTAAATAAATGCAAAGCTCTTGAAACGATTTGAAAGACGATTACCATATAGCATAACAATATCAAAAGGTGATACACAAGATGCACTTTTATCAATTAATATTCAACTAATATTCAATTTATTATTCACATTTTGACTAAGGCTGAGGCTACATCCGTACACATTGTTATGACGCTACGTTTTATATACGAGTCACGCATCATGAAAAATCATTGTACCGACAAACAATTGTTAAATTAAAAAATGCACTGCACAAAATAGTTCTGAATGATCAATCTGAAACTTAACATAATAAATAACTTTCTATAAGTGTACAACTTTTAATTTTATATTTAACATGCATTAAGTGAACACATTCTAAATGGCAGTGAATCAACGGAAATATCACCCCATTGCAAATGTACTGTGAGTAAATCACCATCTAGCGAAATTTCTTTTGAGCTGAATGACATTTTGTGTGTCGGAAGAAAACTATTCACCAGTGAGCGACGGCCGAGATGCATATCTTAGAGCTGATTTTGCTCGCGATAATTAGGCCGATGTCGCTGATTAACATCTAATGAATAATTAGCGAGGGGTTGTGGTCACCCTCGAACGCTTTACTGTACCCCCAAAACACGCAGGAGCCTTCAATTCCCACAGATACCTCGGCTTAGACTTGTCAATTTACGCTCATTGATCTAGACGCGAAAAACAATTACATGTACATGTACAAAGAGAGGGACCGGTTTCTTGGCAAGGATGAAAGTGATTTTTAGAGCAAATTATTACGAATTAGGATTTTTTTAAAATTATTTTTTAGCAACCGACAATGAATGTATTAATTAAATAATAAGAAAATAGAAAAGAGTATAATACATTTATTTCGATTTATGAAAACGAATTCAGAAGTTCTCTCCCATGTACATTACACATTTATAAAAATATACCGTTTAATTGTTTCTTATTAATACTTATAATTGTTTTTATGATTATGCTGCTCATGTTGCTATTTACGACGACACTGACGATAATGACCACATTTTATTTTATAGTTCGCTGTTTTAAAAAAAGAACACCAAGTGTACTGAACACAACATTCCAGGGCTGTCATCAATCTGGGTTGTTATTGGTGCAGACACCGTGTTCATAGTCTTACACAGTGTCACCTAACACAATCTTTAAAGTGTGCATTTTGTGTGACCAATGATCAGTGGCGCAGATGCTTGAAACCAAATTAAGATTGTTGATTAGATAGTCATGATAATTGTCGTAAAGGCGATTTCTTGTCTTAATCCCTGTACAACGGACACCTGTAATCACCGGACAGGTTAACCGGATTCTTATCTTAAACGGTTATGTTCAAAATAAGGATAGTATAACACAACAGATCAAAATGTAGCTAAGACGTTATCTATGGAAACAAACATAGCTGGTTGGCTTAATAAAACGTTTTATTTCTAAAATCTTTTTATGGCTGTCTTTATGTTTAACGAGATACCGTTTAAGCTATGTAGCAGACAATTGATCAATTAACGTGGATACGTTTGAACTCAGTCCATCCACTTTGTGTCAGACATTTTAAAGCATGCTTTCCACCGAATAACAATGTATGAAAATATGTATCGGTTAACACAATACATAGTTTAAACTTTTATTTTTGTTTCCAATGTTTCAAAAATAAGAATGTCACATTTCTCCGGGTACAGACTAAACACAGATGATCTATCTGGCTAAAGCGATGTTAAGCTTACAGTCCCATCATCGAGGAAAACATTCGGGTTTGGTTATCAAACTATAATTCAGTATAATATCAATTTCGCAGTATTTAAAAGAAACCTATTTTGTGACTGCATTTCACATCACCATTTTGATTTAAACCACGCGACTCACCCAATTATTTTTAAGGCAGGATTTGTATAACAACTTCGCGTTTTGTGCCATATAAGGTATGTACATAGTGTAACACATTAGATTCGGTGTCAACGGGTTGAAAAGTCATGACAAGTGACCCATGGGCCCAGGGGAGAAACATCTCAGAAATACAGCCGGATCAGTTTCAATATTTGGACATATCACGCAAGAAAATTTTATCCGCGAGGAACTACTTTTTGCGGTAATTGACCGTGAAGATGTGGAAAATAATTAAGCGATATCACGTTGCGCGCATTGATATGTTTGGTGAATATTGCGTTACCGTAGCACTTATCTCGTGATGTTGTCCAGTGTGAATGAATGAAATAATTAAATGGAGGGAATGTGGAATGGTTAGATGCATGAGACTTCACTATTCACTATCAAAGTTACAATTTCATATACAATCTCAATGGTCGACCACCCTTCCTTAAATCTTCTTCACAAAATAGAATGTGTTGTATTACGACTTCACAATGATGCATAAAACGAAAGTCAATATTTTGTATAATACTCGATTTATCTGGAATTATAGATGTAATTATTGTGTTAGTTAAGGAGCTAATAAAATATATCTTTAATATAAAAGTTCTCTTTGTCTGGCTTAAAAGGATAAATAGATTTCGTTTGACACAGATAATTAATGTCAATGTTGTAATTATTAGTACTAGCAAAGTCATAATTGCAATATGTTGCACATATTGCTGACATATATCGGCATTGATATGTAACTCACGCCCTATTGTTGTCAATTTCACGTTTTATGGATGCGATAGGACCTAAAGCTTTAATTACCAACGCACTTGCAAAACTGATTTCCATTGGCAACATATTTAACTATTATTGTGTTTTATTTTAACAAGGTATAACATACATTTATAATCGGCGATCTAAGCGAATTATTAACCAGATATCTCACGTGATACGGAACACGTGTTGTCACGGTTAAAGTAAAAACATTATTGACATTACATAGAAATGCGCAATATTATTAATCATCCAGTGTTGCAAACCTCAAACCTGATACTGAACATCAGATGCATTTCGTCATACCTTTTGTTAGATACACATGTATACGATAATACTTCTAATAAAAAGCTACATTCTTATATGCTGTGTTTGAAATAGATGTTTTGATTGAACTCGATCCTTGCAAAAATAGGATCAAATTAATATTAGATACTGTCAACTGCCTAGTCTTACTCAAACTGCACTTTTTTAATCGATACATTATTATGGTCAAGCGTTATTAAAATTTGTTAACAGGTATATATGAAGATACCTTACAAAAATATCGCATCGCATGCTAATACAAATTGTGTGACGATTAATTTAATTCAATAGCGATTCATAGCTCGCGAGTTTGTCGCTTGCTTTAAGTTTCACCAAAGAAAACAACGTGGGAAACAACGCGTAAATATTGACGCTGTCTTACAATAGGGAGAAGCAAAAACTCAATTAAGTAAACAGTTGAAAGTCAACGTGTTCTAATACTCTAGCCAGTGTAAAATACTCTGGACCCAGCAGCCGTTGTGCCAACATCATCGAAAGGTCATCTAGGGCAATTGATGAAAGACCCGACCCTCTACAAGTGAATGTCACCGCCTCACAAACTTCCATCATGAATGCTGCGCAATAATACATAGTCTGGCATTATCCGTTATGAATAACGTTCCGGAACTATTTTTTTTATATACGCGGCTTCCTTTTTTTTATGTCGGTGAGTAGGGCGTTTCGTCGCGGTAAGACATAGTGGATTGGCGTTTGAATGTGTTTGGACTTACTGTTCGTAGTCCCGAAGAACAGTCCGACAGAACAAAGTCTTGTATTTCCAAACTGCGCTTCAAGTTGTTTTCGGAATGGAGTTGAGAAGCATTCTCGAGATGATTGCCCTATCGTTAACCCCTTCTCAATCAATTCATTACAGAAATATTTAGGAATCAAACAACTTATTAACTAGACAGTCAAGTGTTGCGATTTGACAAAAAGTAAACCGAATAACAATAACTTACCATGCTTTTAGGTCTATTCAAAGGGCAATAATTTGTGGATAAACACCTTGGTTTGTCAACTACGGAAATCATTCAACATTGACACCGGGACATCGGGACCGCAGCATAGTTGTGGTTATATTAGAATGACCCCTTGTTTAAACAAACAGATGTTCGAACCATTTCTCCGGTTACATTTCAAAAAGTTCTGAACGAACGTGATACTTGATAACATTATTCATTCACGATAGCTCTTCTCGTTAAGTAAAACAGCAAGTTGAAGAGAAAAGTACTCGAACAGTACTCAGCAGAGATGAAAGATGTCCTGTTTGCATTCTATCTTTTTTATTGTGCTTTGAACAATTATAAGCAAACATTTATTTTCTCAACAGCATGATTCATAGTTTTCGTATCTGCGCATTTTATACCTTGATGTGAGATTACCCAAAAGAACATCATTGTGTTATTTAACTATCTTGAAATGTTAGGAAGTTAGATACAATGCAACGAGAAAAAAGTGTTTTTTTAAAAAAAAAAACTCAATTTGACCAATTGTTCTGCCTGATTTTGATGCAGTTGTAATTTGTACGGCGGAGATGAGAAAATTTATTGTGACAGTCGAAATGGGAATGGTGATATATTTTATTAGTTTTTTTTATCCATAATGCATCACTTAGTATAGCAATTAATGTCAACAAAAATGCATGAACGATACAAATGACATCCTTTCTATACGTTTTGTCATCTTAATTAAACTGTATTATTTTATGAGACTGAAGCTGGTTTACCATTTACTAAACTGTACTCTTACGCGGAACCGCTTTACCCATTATGTCAGCTGTAGTCTTGTCCGCGGCAGACGACTCACAGTGTAAACTCATGTCACTGTGTCAGACATAGTACGCCACGCGGATCAACACAGCCTGACACACGTGCGAACTTCTTTCATACTCCCGGTGCCTCTAGCCGTAAAGATCAAATTCAGCAACTACGAATGTCAGCTAACATCGTCATGTCATTCATGAAAGTTAGTTAATGAATGTTTATATACGATGTTGATATAAAACACGGAATGAAACATTTATTTGCATTGATAAAATGTACATTCTTGTACAAAAATGGTCAAAATAATGTTTCACAAAAACAAGGTAAAACGCGAAAGCAAACTCGTATTGCGTGGTTTTATCGAAAATTTAACGGTTTCGGTATTTATTAAACATCTCTAAAATGGTAATAAAGAGACATGATAGGTTCACGATAGGCTCTGTTGTCAGTCAGTTAACAACGTTCAAGTAGATTTCTTTTCCCCCTTATGTTATGCCTAAATGAATATCTCAAAGACTGTTTGTTTAGCATTTGCACTAATATTAAATATTATTTCCACTGTATTTCTGTAATACACTTAGTCATTTTTGTTTGTATATATTTTACAATAACAAAACGTTATATTATTTCATTTCCAGATTGACCAACCGTGACATGTGATGGCGCGGAGTAATATATTCATCGTCTGGTTGATAATGGTCGCAAAGATGGCGACTGCGACGCACGGATTTCTGGGGATGCTAAAGGAAGCTGACGTGTTCGAGGATGATCGTGAGGTATCATCATTCCACAGGAGGGCCACGTCCCGACCAGCGCCGTCCGATAAACTTCCTGTTGTTGGACTCATTGAAAATCCAAGTACCGAGTACGATCCTCCGCCATCTCAGCTGGACCACCGGAAGTTACGACAGAAACTAGGACGGGACTTCGATTCGGAGTTTATGGGCATCGGTAGGCCGGTGATTGCAATTTTACAACCTAACGGAACAATTTCTGTGAAAACTAGAGATGGTCGACCTAAAGGAAAGCGGCCAGATTATATAGAGAATGTCGGGTCACCGATCCGGTACGGGAAGCATTTAAGATTGACGGGATTAGATGTGAATAGACGGACAAAAAGAAAGATAAAACGGTATATCTGGAACTATACCCATTGTCCTGTGTTGTATTCATGGAAGGATCTCGGAATACGATTCTGGCCCCAGTGGATTAAGGAGGGTCGATGTTTTAATGGACGGTCGTGTTCCATACCGCCAGGAATGATGTGCCGGCCAACCGGCTCGGAAACGCGTACTATTTTTCGCTGGCATTGTCCGCGGAACAAAAAAGGGAAACTATTAAAATCAAAATGTAAATGGATACGGATCCAGTACCCGATTATAACGAGTTGCTCGTGTTCTTGCTGAAGGTGAAATATTGAATCACGGAACTCATGTGCAAGAAAACATATTTGCGAGTTACTTATATTTCAGTGGTAACCAGTCACATCAGATTAAATATGGCGGATTTCCGGTGTACGTGAGAATAACGTTTCGTGAAGTTTCACATATTTGGTACTTTGATGCAGAAAAACCACATGGCCACATAACAGGGTGATTTTGTGGGAGAAAAAATGAATAAAATGGAGATAATAGAGATGGAGATAAACCTATGTGTGTGTAAAAAAGTGCATGAATGCATTTAACAGTCATTATTGTACAAAAATAATAGAAAATTGGCGGTCAGATACATTTGTGTAAATGTACATTTAAGCCAATGCTAAAGCATTGTGCTTAGAAAACAAACAAATCACGGACAAACATTAGTGCAAATTGATCTGCTATTGCACATGCGAGTTTATGAACTCCAGGATAGTTGACCACCAGTTTATAGAATGCTTTTACCTTTTTTGGCCAGTGATTTCTTATATCTCGTATGTGTATATATTTGGAAAATATGTAGATTATGAATTGAGACGTCTCCGGTTCTGTTGTGTTCTGTGACAGATGAACACTGAGGCTGACCCTGGGATGGGTCCTGCTGGACCATATGACTCTTAACTAATTCGGAACAATCCTCCTGAATACCTCAATGATATGTATTGTATTGTTACACTGTCTGCGAGAATAGAACAGCTCTGTTCAGTTCCGCCATTGTAATTTTCATTTTCAGATTCCGGGAAAAGCCCCACTGGGAATTCTCTTCTAAATTATACATGTTTTTTACGTCATCAATGAATATACTGTTTAAACGCGTTTGTTTTGTCGCTATTTATTTTTTATAGTTGTAATTATACTGTTGACAAAGTTCTTGATGAAGTCATTCTAAATGCTTGCGATACTGATAATTTATCTGTAACGATGCTTTCGCAAATTTGTAGAACTGGATTTTGGTCGAAGAGAAGCTATTTTTCCACCACGCGTAAAAGTATCATATTAAAAAAAATAATGTTAAACTTTTAAGAAACCCCCCAAATGCTTTAAATATCAATAAAAATATTACATATATTGTTAAGGATATCTGAACATTTTTTTTTCAAGCAAGAACGACATTAAAGCACAGTTTTAAAATAAATGCTTATGGTTGCCTTTAAATTTCACGAATAACATATTTCTTAGTTTATTAGATTTATTTTTGAAATAGAAAATTATTCATCGAAAACTAACATCTTCTTAAATCCACAAGGTCTATATCTAATTCTAAGTATTGCTTTTTGTCGAAATAACGCCAGTTTCTCTTTGTAATTTAAAGACATATTCTGCATTTTTACCTCGTTTTTTATATATTCAAATTAAAGCAGATAAAAGATGATTCTGTTTTGTTTGTTTTGCAGTACCTTACAGTTACCTTCTAACAAGTGACAATAGAAGTTAAATGGTGTATACATTACATGTATAAGGCGATTATTTTCTGCTTTTTTCCGTTCATGTTTTTTCTCAAAACATTTAAATGCGATTTTGTTATTGCAACATTTCTGAAATCAAAACTACGCTAAATCATTTGCCATATTGTAACATGTTCCATGTTTCATTTTGTTATTTAATATGTTGTTTAGTTTCATCATTGTGTTTGTTGTTCCTAATCTGTAATAAAAAGGAAAAGTAGAATGTTTGCCATGTTTTTTTATTTTATTACTTTCTCCAGAAAAGAAATCTCTTTATAATTTCATCATATTTGCTACTGAATGCCTAAATATAAAATGCATTCTTCAAAGATAGTATCGATCAGTTTGGACCAGAGTGTATCATATTTTATTGTTATCTGAAAAGATGCCCCAATATAATATTCTGTTCATTTATGTCCTACATCTATGTGAAGCATACAACTGCGTTCGACATTACAAAAATGTATTTCTTATCTGAACCACGTTACACAGTTAGCTATTGTTAAACAAAGAAAACCACGTGACCACTTACATTTATGATGACGTTTTATCCTCATTCTATGACGTCGGTATCTTTTTTTACAAGAAATCTCTGTCGTGATTTTTTATAGATTTGGAAAATATAAAAATTAAGAGCGATTTTTCCCACAATTTGTACAGTCTAACAATTAAGTTAGTGTTCAGAATCGTCTTCATTAAGATCAATACAGGAGATTTTACAAAAATTATGCCCACCTCTCCCCAAACAGGGGTAAAGTTTTGTTAATTATATCTGATAAAGGCAAACTGTAGGATACCACTTTTAATGCCTTTATCAGAGAAAGGGTTTATTTAATAAATGTCTTAATTATACAAGATAGTTAACACTGGATTAATAATATTAATCAATAATAATCAATTAAAATCCGGAATGTATATGTTGACCTGTAAAAATCAGTTGATCATTTTAATTTTCAAACTATTTTCGGTGATTTATTGATTATTATTTAACAAACTATGATTAAAATGGAAACGAAAATCGGATTTGTTTATCAAGTATTTATAATGCTAAGGCATATAGTGTAGATCCGGATCAGGCATGTCCCGCTGGCTTAGAGTTAAGCCTAAAATATGGAGTAAAATATTTTAATGAATTACAATAACTATAACAAGAAACTAAATAAAAATGATGTGAATATTAATAATAACACTTATTTTAACATATTTTTTGTTTATTCGTTCAATCTATGTAAAATAGGGCTTAGATATCAAATATTGCACATACTATATATATGCATTACGAATAAACAAACAAAACTCTTGTGGGTTTTCACTGGCATTGTTTTAAATGATCAGGATTTAATTTAACCACATCGGCATTTTATGAAACTACAATGTGCAGGGGCGTTGCTTGACGTGATATGTGAACCACTTGTGGGGTCCAGGGCATGCACCAACAGAACATTTTATGTTTCTAGATCGTACCTGGTGTCTTCTGCGGAGGTTTCGGTATCAAGATATACATGTAACTAAATTTTTAGCAAAATGTTATTTCTGATGAAGAAACTTCTCTTTTTTTTATTGCAAAATGAATGCCTTATATGTGTTCATTTTTGGGAGACCATTTGTATCCAAAGGTGTATTTTGCAGGCAGGCATAGGCGTTCTCTGCAGGCAGCTAAACTCCTGATTTGCTTAATAGTAAAGATGTGTTTCATCCCAATCGGAGAGTAAAAAAGAGTAAAATAACTAAATATTTTTTTAGAAAAACAACAAAAAACAACACGAAACATACCGAGTAAATAATGCCAGAGCCACCCAATTTAATCAGTCTGATACAATACTATTGATTTCCAGTTTATGAAAAATCACCTATCTTTATACATAATAATAAACGTAGTCTTAATATATTCAGTTACTTTCTCTTTTTATTTCTTCATTGCCATACTTGTCAACGTCTTGTCTAGTTTTTCAACTCAATCTTCGTCCCGACAATGCTTCGTCCCTTGCCTGCTCGGACCAACAATGGTTCTATTCTTCCGAACTCATGACGTGTCAGCAGCATATGACCTTTAAACTTCAGCCCTTATCATCCTGTGATTGATTGATTGATAAGACGCGGATGACTCAACCTTATTGAGTCTTCAATCCCGCCATGACTCACTGATATGTCTTGTATATCAAACAATAGATCTAAACCAGAACGTCTTATTGTTCCGGCACACGCGGAGAGACACACCCTTCATCGAACCTACTGGAAAGAAAAAAAGTTCACTAATAACAACAAGTTCCTTACAGGAACTTGGAACACTTCAAATAGTGCCTTGAAGGTGTTATCCAGCAATTTACCTGTATCACATGTAACAACAGCTGATCCCTGTTTTAGAATTTGTTCATAATTTCAACTGAAATACATACTTAAGTCTAAGCAAAGACTATTTTGAACACTACATCAATTGTAAGACCGTACAACTCGTTAAAGTCACTAAATATTTCATTCATATCTATAAATAAGTACGACTGGGATGTCTGCATAAAGCGGATTAGTCTGCTGATAATATAACGTGATCCCATAAGTAGGTTGTCACATGGTATTTGTAGATTAAAAATAACTTACTGTGCAGCGTGGCTCAGATACGAAATGCAAAGGGTGTAATGTTTCACTTTTCACGTACATATAGTACATTACTATAGTGCATTGCGTAAGTGCATTACTATAGTATATTACTATAGTGCATTACTATAGTACATTACTATAGTACATGGCTCTAGTGCATTATTATGGTGCATTACTATAGTACATTACTATAGTGCATGACTAAAGTACATTGTTAACCTCCTAAAAGATCTAATGAAACAAATTGCATATGACATACATTTTTATCATAAATTCTTAGCATGAACATTGTCGTCTAAATTAAATTAAAATTGCAAGCCAATTTAGACATGTCCACTTAAACAGTGTACAGACATATTTGTATCGTTTAATAGAATGTTAATTTGAGCATAAGGCTTTTCTTATTAAAATAGGTCATTTATGACTACTTTTGTATCTTAATTTTAATGTCATTTAAGCTGCTCTGGTAACTGATCTGTTGGGACTGAGTTTACGAAGGAAACGGAATGTACACAAATATACCGGAGTGAATATCATTTAAAAGTTTGTCAAGGTCTATTAAATGCCATTTATTTAAATACAGCTGGCACATGTGGGCCAGCATGCTATCTGAATTAAACGAGTTCCTGCAATATTTTACTACACATATAACAACGTACAAAAACACTTTTTTGTCACACAGATATAAAATTTCCTGTTTCAGACTTATATGGTATTGTTATGTTGTGTGCAAATTAAAAAAAATACACGTCTCAAAAGATTGCCTCCAGAAACAACAATTGGTATAAATAGAGTAATATCTGTGTTAGTCAATAGTTGACGTAAGGCTTCTGTTCAGGGGAACAAACCTGTCAAACATTGCACAAATATTTGTTGCCTAGTTAACCCCCCTGATTTGAAAAAAAAAAATAAAAACAAAACAAAACAACAACACACAACAACAAAAAAGCGTAGGTAAATCCGCTTTCATTGATTTCAATAATAATAAAAAAAGGAATATTTAAATAAATTGACTAAATTTAATACTTTCTAGGCAATACATTATGAAAAATGGAATGATTACTTAACCGATAAAAATATAGTCTACGAGATATAAAATTGAAAGAGGAAACAAGTAAACAGGAAAAATAAAGATAATAAGGGAATTAAGATGACTAAAGCTTTACTCGTTAGAAGAATATAACCGCCCAACCTCAGATATGATGACTATCAGCATAAACATGAAAGGACAAAGATGAAAGTACAGAAGAAGTATAGATATCAATGTGGGGGGGGGGGGGGGGGGGGGGGGCGGTGCGGGGGGCGGTCTAGTAGCGGATGGCGAATAACAAGGCACAAGTGGTGAAAGGAGGGAACTAGAAAAGAATATGGATGGTAAGAAGGAAAACAATAAGAAAGAACAAGGATAATGATGGAAACGATTATGAAAATAATGGAAAGAAGGAGAAAAGAAGGGAAAGGTAGAAGGAATGAGGAAAAGGAGAAGAGTGAGAAGGGGGAATAAAGAGGTGAAGGAGGAGGAAAGAGAAGAGGAAAAAAACAGAAGAAGACTTAACGTATTAATGCAGTGCTAGATTGTTGAATGCTGGAATGAAGACATTCTATGGTAACTAGAAAGCCTGACGTAAACAAAACGACGATGCTATGTACCGTGACATATATCAGCAAATGTGGTTCAAGCGCAATGATATCAGTATATGTACTACTTTCTGTGCAACAGATTAGGATACGGCGGTAAGTATCATTTTTAATTTTCAAACAAAATGTTTTTTGACCCTCAATAATAATGTCTTTTTTAATGCACTGACTTTGGCCATTTTTTAAATGTTTTCACTTGTGTTTTGGGCTCAATTAGATACATGTTTTAAGAATCTTGTGAACCACTAGCATTTGTTTATTGATTTTTATTCATTGCTTTGTTTATCATCCTCATCTCAGATTCTTTCGGAATTTTCGGATTTTTTTTAAATGTAACAATGCGACACTAAACTCATTCTTATGTTTATCTTCCTTTCCCTACTTAAAGAGTGACATCGTTCCCTTTTTCCAGAAACGGAAAGGATATCTTGACACACAAAGCGCCTTATATCGGGATATTTCTTTCATCACCGTTTGTTTAAGTTGATGTGATGCTTATTAAAATATAAGAAAAATCGTACGGCCTCGTTGTGATTTTGCCTCAAATAACAGCAGATTTGGGTCAAAGGAGACAACATTGCTTCTGTAAAATTACATCCAGAATTTAACAGTGCAATATCTTGCTTATAATTCTTTAGTTACAAAAGTTATCAGCATACACACAAGGGGCTGTTGATTTGGTGTCAGAAAACATATAATCTTTCAAGCATTTTAAAAACAAACAAAACAACAACAACAAAAAACAACAAAAACAAAACAAAAAAACAACAACAACATAACACCAACAAAAACACAAAACAAAACAACAGCAAAAAACAATAACTTAATATTTTACACTAACACCTCATTTTTGAAATGTTTTTCTTGTTCTCCATTATATCACTAGAGCCGCATCACCGTATTTTAGGCTGTTGTATTCTCCTATTAAAGGTAGCATCATACAGTTTGGATGCATTTTAGTTGCCTGACACGATCCCGCGAAATGATGTTTGTTTATGTCCTACATATATGTAAAAAGTAAAAAATAACATCCGACCCGACACTATAGACGCGTTTTCCTATCTAAGCGACTCTGCACAGTTAGCAAGTTAACCGCTTACTTTTGAGAAAACGTTATCTATATACTAGCAGAAATCATCATCGCGATTATTTATAGAATGGAAACAATGAGCATATCGAGCAATTTATTCCACTTAGGCAAAAGTGTGATGGTATGCAGATATTAAAGATTGTATCCAACAGTTTATCAATATTAAGTTATTATCGGATGCATGTGACAGTATTTCCCCACTGTTTCTGAAAATGAATGCATACTTTCTGGATAAACTCATACTTTAGTGTAAGTAAAGACGATTTGGGACATTACCTTAGTTTAAAAATAGCTATTTCTGCAGCGTGGTTCAGGTAGGAATGACGACTGTGGATTTATGTTTTTCAGTTCACACAAATCTATGGCATTATTAAACATCATTTTCATTTAACGCTATTTTGCTATTTGAGGGGAAAATGAACAAAACTGTCGGATATCACCAGTAAGCCAATTTAGATATTAATTAATCAAAACAGGGTTAATATATTGTTACAAACAATTGATACAGGCAAACTGCCTTTAAGATGAACCCCTTCTTCTTGTTGAGCCTACTGTGTGCCGTACACGTGCACGGACAGTCGAGATACTGCTGCACCTCACCACAGTGGGAGTCCACGAACTACGTCAGGGAGGGCAAGACTGATCACGGGGTGACGTCAATAATCACGGTAAGAAGTTAAACCATGACGTCATGACATCATGAATATACTTAGAACACCTCGGCCATTTCTTAAGAGATTAAGAAAAAGCGGCGTTTTATCTAAACAGGTTAAGTGTAACAATAGCATACCTATGTACATGTTATTGCATTTTTAGTTTATCTGTAAATATGATAAAAGTGCTTTTACATTTTTTTCCCTTTTGATTGGACACTGTTAATACTTTCATATCCAATGTAATTGACCAAAAATATAGTTTATGGCAATTAAGTCATTTATAGTTCAAGTAAACTTGAAGTGTAGACTTATTAATATAATTATCGCCAAAACTATATGCCAATACCAGTAAGAAGAAATTTACATCAATATCAGCTTTAGTCTCGAGTTTGGTCTGCAACTTAACAAGAACTTAATGACGTAAGTGTTAACATTGTTGAAGAAAATAATTAAGAGAAAAGATACCAATGTCTTGAGTAATTGTTGTTCTGGGTCATGCTGTCGCCATGTTCAGATACAGACAATATAATACTTGTTAAAGGCAGTATACGGCAGTTTAGATCCCATTTCTCTCTCTCTCTCTCTCTCTCTCTCTCTCTCTCTCTCTCTCTCTCTCTCTCTCTCTCTCTCTCTTCTCCCTCCCCCCTCTCTCTCTGTCTCTCTCTCTCTCTCTCTCTCTCTCTCTCCCTCCCCCCCCCCCCTCTCTCTCTCTCTCTCTCTCTTCTCTC
Organism: Sinonovacula constricta; assembly: GCA_007844125.1. Classification (NCBI taxonomy): domain Eukaryota; kingdom Metazoa; phylum Mollusca; class Bivalvia; order Cardiida; family Solecurtidae; genus Sinonovacula; species Sinonovacula constricta. Next base: position 91,789,478 of record CM017555.1, read on the forward strand.
TCTCTCTCTCTCTCTCTCTCTCCCTCCCCCTCTCTCTCTCTCTCTCTTTCTCTCTGTCAAACACCAAAAAAATAATTATTGTTACATGCTAAAATCCCTCCAATTACTACTTTATGCTGTCCTACATCCAAGTGAAAACTTGACACTCCACTCGTCTTTACAATCATGTATTGCCTTTCCGAGCCACGTTGCACTGTTAGCTATTTTTACCTAAGAAAACCACGTGATCACTTACACTTGAGATCACGCCATATCATCATAAAAAATAATTTAAGCTTTTTAAAGTAAATTTTGTCTGTTGACTGCTGAGGTCGAAGTTAGGGTCCTTAACTGTGTATATATATCTGGTATTTACTGCGATAGAGTTGAATGGATCTTGATTCATGCCCCCACCCTACCTCCCTAAAAAATAAATCAATAAATAAAATAAATAACAAAAACAGGATCCGTCCCTGCATCTGGGTAATTCGCTGTGAAGTCGATATCTATCTCAAACAAAAAATCCACATCGGGCTTATTTAAAGATTTGGAAATAAGGGACACTAAGAGCAATTTTTCATGATTAATATTGTCTAACAATCGAGGTAGTGTTTTTAGTCGACCTTCCCAAGATTTCAGTATTCTTTTATGTAGAAATCATGGCCTGATTCCCTCAAACAGGCATAAAATACTGTTACATGTGTTTGATATAGCTAAACTGTCGCTTTCCACCGTTGGTGGATACTAACTGACTGTTATTGCACACTGGTTACTTCATACACTGTTGGCTCTGAGCAATAAGCAAACAATGTTGATCAAGATAAGCCGCTGTGGTTCCCAGCTTTTAGCGACATCTATTATCCAATGCATGTAGATGGAGTTTGTATTGCTTATGAATACATTTAGCATGTTATGGAATATACTTACAAACAACCAGATCGACGAGAAGACAGCAGTGGACCAGAATGCCCGGATGATCGCCTCCACGTTCACGACGTACGTAAACGGCACCATGACGCCGACGGTAAAGTTGCTCCAGGACTTCAACAGTGTATGTTATTTTTATAAATAGGATCATGATGGCTTAAATTATAACTTTATTAAATGACAAAGATGATGGTGATGGCCATGATAAATGTGTTGTCGATGTTGATGACGATGCATATGATGATGACGACGGCAACGACGACGACGACGACTGTGATTATGAATAAGATATATGATAACAATGACGAAAATTATAAGTTAATTAATTTGACGACGAAGATGATGGTAATGGTCATGATTAAGGTGTTTATGATGTTGATTACGATGTCCATAAAGATGACGACGACGACGACGACGACGACATTGTCGTTGATGATGGTTAAATGATGTATGATAATTATGCTTAAAATGATAAAATCATAAGTTTATTAACGATTTTTATGATTGTAATGATGATGCTACTGGTTATTTTTATTATAACTTGTATTGTAGGGGAAACAGTACGCTCTACAGAGCGGTAAATGTTCGGTCACCGCCTTGCCCCCGTGGACCCCTCGATGTGTTCCGGGTAGGTAACGGGCTTCAAATATGGTTATGTCTTCTTAACATTTTATATTGTTAAGCATAATCAAGCTTATATATATATATATATATATATATATAGATATAGATATATATATATATATATAGATATATAATATTATATATATAGATATATATATATATATATATTATATATATATATATATATATATATTTAGACGGGACATAACCTATATTGTAAGACACTACAAACTGCGAAACGAAACACGTTAACTGTTCATTTGTTTCCCGATCTATAAATAAGCTCGATAGTGATCTCTGCTAAAATACATTGACGTCATCGGACTAAGTTGTCACGTGGTTTTCTTAATTTAAAAAATAGCTATTTTTGCGGCATGGTTCAGGTAGAAAATACTTGTTTTCAATGACGACTGGAGGTTTATGTTCACTGTTCACACAAATCTATGGCATTAATATATATATATAAGAACGAATTAGATATTTTCTTCTTTGTTTCCGCTATCTTCCCTACATTGCACCATACAAAGGTAGAAAGTGTATATTTCTTTTGAGGAAACGAAGCAGTTTACACACAAAATAAGCAGTACCTCGTCCCGAAGTATTTGTTGTCTTTCCTCTTTCTCTAAATTATCAAAAGGCCTACTTCGGTCTTATGGTATCGCCGATATTTTAGGATTCTGTTAATGTAGTGGAAAAATTGGTAAAGTTCTTAAATGTCATTACGGTGTTCACTGATTGGCGTTTACATTCTTAAACTGGCGTGCCTCTTATTTTTACAGTAATGAAGAATTCTGGTTCCAGCATAATGTTTGTTTTTATTAATTCTTACACTTTTTTCAGACTCTGCCCGTCTGCTGGAATCTCCCTTTTACGGTGTAGGACAGAATCGTCTGAAAGTGGATGTTTACGAGGTGATAACCTCGTACAACACTTTGTACCTGACCTTCACGAAACAGGATTGCATGCCTGTCTACCAGTCAGGTTATGGGTCTAAGGATGGAGGTGAGTGATACATTTTGTAACACCACACACCACTTCACTGTGTATCCACACCAAACGGAACTGTATGCCCGTGTATTAGTCAGGTTATGGGTCTAACGATAGAGTGATAATTCCACACAACACTTTGTATCCTCATCAAATGGAACTGTAAACCTGTCTAAAAGTCAGGTTATGGATCCAAGTATGGAGGTCAGTTATAATCCCGTACACCACCCTGTACCTTCATCAAACGGAACTGTATCAGGTATATCTACCTGCCAGGTTATGGTTACAGGGATGAAGGTGTGAGATAGTCCCGTGCAACACACTGAACACTAAACAGGATTGTATAATGCCTACCAGTCAAGTTATATGTACAATAATTTAGGTGAGTGATAAACCCGTATAATACCCTGTACCTTCACTAAACGGGATTGTATACCTGTTTACCTGTCAGTTTATAGGTACAAGGATGGAGGTGAGTGATAACCCCACACAGCACCCTGTACCTTAACTAAACGGGACTGTATACCTGTCTACCTGTCAGGTTTGGGGTATAAGGATGGAGGTGAGTGATAACCCCGTATAACATACTGAACCGTCACCAAACAGGCCTGTATATCTGCCTTCTAGTCAAGTTATGGGTATTGGGACGAAGGTGACTGATAACCACGTACAACACTGTGTACCTTTACTAAACAGGATTATATACCTGTCTACCAGTCAGGTTATGGGTATAGGGAGGGAGGTGTGTAATAACCACGAACAACACACTCTGTACCTTTACTAAACAGGATTATATACCTGTCTACCAGTCAGGTTATGGGTATAGGGAGGGAGGTGTGTGATAACCACGAACAACACACTCTGTACCTTTACTAAACAGGATTATATACCTGTCTACCAGTCAAGTTATGGGTATAGGGAGGGAGGTGTGTGATAACCACGTACAACACACTGTGTACCTTCACTAAACAGGATTATATACTTGTCTACCAGTCAGGTTATGGGTATAGGGAGGGAGGTGTGTGATAACCACGTACAACACCCTGTACCCTCACCAAACAGGATTATATACCTGTCTACCAGTCAAGTTATGGGTATAGGGAGGGAGGTGTGTGATAACCACGAACAACACACTGTGTACCTTCACTAAACAGGATTATATACCTGTCTACCAGTCAGGTTATGGGTATAGGGAGGGAGGTGTGTGATAACCACGTACAACACACTGTGTACCTTCACTAAACAGGATTATATACCTGTCTACCAGTCAGGTTATGGGTATAGGGAGGGAGGTGTGTGATAACCACGTACAACACACTGTGTACCTTCACTAAACAGGATTATATACCTGTCTACCAGTCAGGTAGTGGGTATAGGGAGGGAGGTGTGTGATAACCACGAACAACACACTCCGTACCTTCACTAAACAGGATTATATACCTGTCTACCAGTCAGGTTATGGGTATAGGGAGGGAGGTGTGTGATAACCACGAACAACACACTGTGTACCTTCACTAAACAGGATTATATACCTGTCTACCAGTCAGGTTATGGGTATAGGGAGGGAGGTGTGTGATAACCACGTACAACACACTGTGTACCTTCACTAAACAGGATTATATACCTGTCTACCAGTCAGGTTATGGGTATAGGGAGGGAGGTGTGTGATAACCACGTACAACACACTGTGTACCTTCACTAAACAGGATTATATACCTGTCTACCAGTCAAGTTATGGGTATAGGGAGGGTGGTGTGTGATAACCACGTACAACACCCTGCACCCTCACCAAACAGGATTATATACCTGTCTACCAGTCAAGTTATGGGTATAGGGAGGGAGGTGTGTGATAACCACGTACAACACACTGTGTACCTTCACTAAACAGGATTATATACCTGTCTACCAGTCAGGTTATGGGTATAGGGAGGGAGGTGTGTGATAACCACGTACAACACCCTGTACCCTCACCAAACAGGATTATATACCTGTCTACCAGTCAGGTTATGGGTATAGGGAGGGAGGTGTGTGATAACCACGTACAACACACTGTGTACCTTTACTAAACAGGATTATATACCTGTCTACCAGTCAAGTTATGGGTATAGGGAGGGAGATGTGTGATAACCACGTACAACACACTGTGTACCTTTACTAAACAGGATTATATACCTGTCTACCAGTCAGGTTATGGGTATAGGGAGGGAGGTGTGTAATAACCACGAACAACACACTCTGTACCTTTACTAAACAGGATTATATACCTGTCTACCAGTCAAGTTATGGGTATAGGGAGGGAGGTGTGTGATAACCACGTACAACACACTGTGTACCTTTACTAAACAGGATTATATACCTGTCTACCAGTCAGGTTATGGGTATAGGGAGGGAGGTGTGTGATAACCACGTACAACACCATGTACCCTCACCAAACAGGATTATATACCTGTCTACCAGTCAAGTTATGGGTATAGGGAGGGAGGTGTGTAATAACCACGAACAACACACTCTGTACCTTTACTAAACAGGATTATATACCTGTCTACCAGTCAAGTTATGGGTATAGGGAGGGAGGTGTGTAATAACCACGAACAACACACTCTGTACCTTTACTAAACAGGATTATATACCTGTCTACCAGTCAAGTTATGGGTATAGGGAGGGAGGTGTGTAATAACCACGTACAACACTCTGTGTACCTTCACTAAACAGGATTATATACCTGTCTACCAGTCAGGTTATGGGTATAGGGAGGGAGGTGTGTGATAACCACGAACAACACACTGTGTACCTTTACTAAACAGGATTATATACCTGTCTACCAGTCAGGTTATGGGTATAGGGAGGGAGGTGTGTGATAACCACGAACAACACACTGTGTACCTTTACTAAACAGGATTATATACCTGTCTACCAGTCAGGTTATGGGTATAGGGAGGGAGATGTGTGATAACCACGAACAACACACTCTGTACCTTCACTAAACAGGATTATATACCTGTCTACCAGTCAGGTTATGGGTATAGGGAGGGAGGTGTGTGATAACCACGTACAACACTCTCTGTGCCTTCACCAAACAGGATTATATACCCGTCTACCAGTCAAGTTATGGGTATTGGGATGGAGATGAGTGATAACCACGTACAACACACTCTGTACCTTCACCAAACAGGATTATATACCTGTCTACCAGTCAAGTTATGGGTATAGGGAGGGAGGTGTGTGATAACCACGTACAACACTCTCTGTACCTTCACCAAACAGGATTATATACCTGTCTACCAGTCAAGTTATGGGTATAGGGAGGGAGGTGTGTGATAACCACGTACATCACACTCTGTACCTTTACTAAACAGGATTATATACCTGTCTACCAATCAAGTTATGGGTATAGGGAGGGAGGTGTGTGATAACCACGTACATCACACTGTGTACCTTCACTAAACAGGATTATATACCTGTCTAACAGTCAATTTATGGGTATAGGAAGGGAGGTGTGTGATAACCACGTACATCACACTCTGTACATTCAGTAAACAGGATTATATACCTGTCTACCAGTCAGGTTATGGGTATAGGGAGGGAGGTGTGTGATAACCACGAACAACACACTGTGTACCTTTACTAAGCAGGATTGTATACCTGTCTACCAGTCAAGTTATGGGTATAGGGAGGGAGGTGTGTGATAACCACGAACAACACACTCTGTACCTTCACTAAGCAGGATTATATACCTGTCTACCAGTCAGGTTATGGGTATAGGGAGGGAGGTGTGTGATAACCACGAACAACACACTCTGTACCTTCACTAAGCAGGATTATATACCTGTCTACCAGTCAGGTTATGGGTATAGGGAGGGAGGTGTGTGATAACCACGTACATCACACTGTGTACCTTTACTAAACAGGATTATATACCTGTCTACCAGTCAAGTTATGGGTATAGGGAGGGAGGTGTGTGATAACCACGTACAACACTCTGTGTACCTTCACTAAACAGGATTATATACCTGTCTACCAGTCAGGTTATGGGTATAGGGAGGGAGGTGTGTGATAACCACGTACAACACTCTGTGTACCTTTACTAAACAGGATTATATACCTGTCTACCAGTCAAGTTATGGGTATAGGGAGGGAGATGTGTGATAACCACGAACAACACACTGTGTACCTTTACTAAACAGGATTATATACCTGTCTACCAGTCAGGTTATGGGTATAGGGAGGGAGGTGTGTGATAACCACGTACATCACACTCTGTACATTCAGTAAACAGGATTATATACCTGTCTACCAGTCAGGTTATGGGTATAGGGAGGGAGGTGTGTGATAACCACGTACATCACACTCTGTACATTCAGTAAACAGGATTATATACCTGTCTACCAGTCAAGTTATGGGTATAGGGAGGGAGGTGTGTGATAACCACGAACAACACACTGTGTACCTTTACTAAGCAGGATTGTATACCTGTCTACCAGTCAGGTTATGGGTATAGGGAGGGAGGTGTGTGATAACCACGTACAACACTCTCTGTACCTTCACTAAACAGGATTATATACCTGTCTACCAGTCAGGTTATGGGTATAGGGAGGGAGGTGTGTGATAACCACGTACAACACTCTCTGTACCTTCACTAAACAGGATTATATACCTGTCTACCAGTCAGGTTATGGGTATAGGGAGGGAGGTGTGTGATAACCACGAACAACACACTGTGTACCTTCACTAAACAGGATTATATACCTGTCTACCAGTCAGGTTATGGGTATAGGGAGGGAGGTGTGTGATAACCACGTACAACACTCTCTGTACCTTCACTAAACAGGATTATATACCTGTCTACCAGTCAGGTTATGGGTATAGGGAGGGAGGTGTGTGATAACCACGAACAACACACTGTGTACCTTCACTAAACAGGATTATATACCTGTCTACCAGTCAGGTTATGGGTATAGGGAGGGAGGTGTGTGATAACCACGAACAACACACTGTGTACCTTCACTAAACAGGATTATATACCTGTCTACCAGTCAAGTTATGGGTATAGGGAGGGAGGTGTGTGATAACCACGTACAACACTCTCTGTACCTTCACTAAACAGGATTATATACCTGTCTACCAGTCAGGTTATGGGTATAGGGAGGGAGGTGTGTGATAACCACGAACAACACACTGTGTACCTTCACTAAACAGGATTATATACCTGTCTACCAGTCAGGTTATGGGTATAGGGAGGGAGGTGTGTGATAACCACGTACAACACTCTCTGTACCTTCACTAAACAGGATTATATACCTGTCTACCAGTCAGGTTATGGGTATAGGGAGGGAGGTGTGTGATAACCACGTACAACACTCTCTGTACCTTCACTAAACAGGATTATATACCTGTCTACCAGTCAAGTTATGGGTATAGGGAGGGAGGTGTGTGATAACCACGAACAACACACTGTGTACCTTCACTAAACAGGATTATATACCTGTCTACCAGTCAGGTTATGGGTATAGGGAGGGAGGTGTGTGATAACCACGTACAACACTCTCTGTACCTTCACTAAACAGGATTATATACCTGTCTACCAGTCAGGTTATGGGTATAGGGAGGGAGGTGTGTGATAACCACGTACAACACTCTCTGTACCTTCACTAAACAGGATTATATACCTGTCTACCAGTCAGGTTATGGGTATAGGGAGGGAGGTGTGTGATAACCACGAACAACACACTGTGTACCTTCACTAAACAGGATTATATACCTGTCTACCAGTCAGGTTATGGGTATAGGGAGGGAGGTGTGTGATAACCACGTACAACACTCTCTGTACCTTTACTAAACAGGATTATATACCTGTCTACCAGTCAGGTTATGGGTATAGGGAGGGAGGTGTGTGATAACCACGTACATCACACTCTGTACCTTTACTAAACAGGATTATATACCTGTCTACCAGTCAAGTTATGGGTATAGGGAGGGAGGTGTGTGATAACCACGAACAACACACTGTGTACCTTTACTAAACAGGATTATATACCTGTCTACCAGTCAAGTTATGGGTATAGGGAGGGAGGTGTGTGATAACCACGAACAACACACTGTGTACCTTTACTAAACAGGATTATATACCTGTCTACCAGTCAGGTTATGGGTATAGGGAGGGAGGTGTGTGATAACCACGTACAACACACTGTGTACCATCACTAAACAGGATTTTATCCCACCATCTCTGTATATATCGGTTGATATAACCCGTGTGATAAAGATGAGCTTTATCAACCGATATTCGCGCACCTGCTCTAAGCCGGACTACTTTTTTGACGAAACGATCAGGAGTGTTTACGAGAACGAAACTCATTTATCCCGTAATTATGCTTGTGGTCACCCCATAAATGTCCATAATATAAATATTGACGAAATAGAGCAAAAGAGGCTATTAAAAAATAGAGGATGCGAGCGGTTTCGATCTCTGACCTGCGGGATTGAAAACTTAAGCGCAGCGTCTTTACCGACTGAGCTAACCGGACAGTTCCTCGCCACTTTCCTAAGTTTTATTTAACAATGATATAGAAAATTTGAAGAAAAAAAAAATCTATCAGAAAAAATGAAACAACATGTATTACAAAAACATGATTAAAATTGTTTAGTAATAGTAATAAAATCAATAAAAGTACGAATTTGTAGTCTGCAAAAAACAAAAACAACACTTGAAATGTCAGTTCATGCGAGTCCCCGTTGTTTTGATGTTATTTAGTGTGAGTTTAAAGAATGTGATGAAGAATCGTGTAAAAGCCTAACTTCCTAAGCAGTGTTGAAGAAATGAGCTACGAGGATTTCGAGGCAAAATCTGGCTTTAATCCGAACATTTTTGAGAATGAAATTGATCTTGAATCTGTGGTGACTGTCTCAGATTGCAATCATCTGCCTAATCTTAAGGCAGACCCTGATGATCAAATGTCGTTACATGATGAACATTCAAATGGTTTAGATAGAGCTCGATCTTTAGTCGAACCAAATACAGCTGACTGCACAGATCTGGACAAATGTGCTAAAAATCAGTCTCTAGACGTAAACATGAACACTAATCCACCACCTCCACTCCCCACATTTCTTCAAATTTCGCAAGTCATCCTGTCAAAAACACAACTATCTTCGAAATTTTAAAGCGCTATATTCAATGTTCATAATTTCAATGTCATCAACAATTAAAATCCATGAGCTACTGTTTGTTACAGCCACAAACACACACAAACCTCGAATGTAATTCGCGTTCCTTAAATGCCAAGTGCGTAGCTCAACTTTAATGCTACACGGCCTTGACAGTACACACTACATGTATAACTTTACACGAGGGTGTGATTTTTGTTGTTCTTCTTTTCCAACCATTATTTTTAGTTATCGTAATCAATAAAATTACAACCTTGTGTATAGCGCAAATAAAATAAAAGAAATAACATGTTTATTGTTTTATTTTTTTATTGTTAAATAGAACTATTTTTTATAGCCGAATTACTCTATTGCTCGCGCATGAATTTCGTGTATTGTATTGGAATGTCAGATTATGTAACGGAGGAGCAGTAGCGGTAAATTTAAATGTTTACCTTTGAAAAGCTGTTGGTGGTGGGATAAAAAGAATACCAGGTTAGTGTTGATATAGATAAATGTTATCATGCTCGGCCCGAAAATCAGAAAGCACTCGGCAAGCCTCGTGCTTTCTGATTTTCTTAGCCTCGCATGATAACATTTATCTATATCAACACTAACCTGGTATTCTCTATATATACCTGTCTACCAGTCAGGTAGTGGGTATAGGGAGGGAGGTGTGTGATAACCACGTACAACACTCTCTGTACCTTCACCAAACAGGATTATATACCTGTCTACCAGTCAGGTTATGGGTATAGGGAGGGAGGTGTGTGATAACCACGAACAACACACTGTGTACCTTTACTAAACAGGATTATATACCTGTCTACCAGTCAGGTTATGGGTATAGGGAGGGAGGTGTGTGATAACCACGTACAACACTCTCTGTACCATCACTAAACAGGATTATATACCTGTCTACCAGTCAGGTAGTGGGTATAGGGAGGGAGGTGTGTGATAACCACGTACAACACTCTCTGTACCTTCACCAAACAGGATTATATACCTGTCTACCAGTCAGGTTATGGGTATAGGGAGGGAGGTGTGTGATAACCACGAACAACACACTGTGTACCTTTACTAAACAGGATTATATACCTGTCTACCAGTCAAGTTATGGGTATAGGGAGGGAGATGTGTGATAACCACGTACAACACACTCCGTACCTTCACTAAACAGGATTATATACCTGTCTACCAGTCAGGTTATGGGTATAGGGAGGGAGATGTGTGATAACCACGTACAACACACTCTGTACCTTTACTAAACAGGATTATATACCTGTCTACCAGTCAGGTTATGGGTATAGGGAGGTAGGTGTGTGATAACCACGAACAACACACTCTGTACCTTTACTAAACAGGATTATATACCTGTCTACCAGTCAGGTTATGGGTATAGGGAGGGAGATGTGTGATAACCACGTACAACACACTCTGTACCTTTACTAAACAGGATTATATACCTGTCTACCAGTCAGGTAGTGGGTATAGGGAGGGAGGTGTGTGATAACCACGAACAACACACTGTGTACCTTTACTAAACAGGATTATATACCTGTCTACCAGTCAAGTTATGGGTATAGGGAGGGAGATGTGTGATAACCACGTACAACACACTCCGTACCTTCACTAAACAGGATTATATACCTGTCTACCAGTCAGGTTATGGGTATAGGGAGGGAGGTGTGTGATAACCACGAACAACACACTGTGTACCTTTACTAAACAGGATTATATACCTGTCTACCAGTCAGGTTATGGGTATAGGGAGGGAGGTGTGTGATAACCACGAACAACACACTGTGTACCTTTACTAAACAGGATTATATACCTGTCTACCAGTCAGGTTATGGGTATAGGGAGGGAGGTGTGTGATAACCACGAACAACACACTGTGTACCTTTACTAAACAGGATTATATACCTGTCTACCAGTCAGGTTATGGGTATAGGGAGGGAGGTGTGTGATAACCACGTACAACACCATGTACCCTCACCAAACAGGATTATATACCTGTCTACCAGTCAAGTTATGGGTATAGGGAGGGAGGTGTGTGATAACCACGTACAACACTCTCTGTACCTTCACCAAACAGGATTATATACCTGTCTACCAGTCAGGTTATGGGTATAGGGAGGGAGGTGTGTGATAACCACGAACAACACACTGTGTACCTTTACTAAACAGGATTATATACCTGTCTACCAGTCAAGTTATGGGTATAGGGAGGGAGGTGTGTAATAACCACGTACAACACCCTGTACCTTCACTAAACAGGATTATATACCTGTCTACCAGTCAAGTTATGGGTATAGGGAGGGAGATGTGTGATAACCACGTACAACACCCTGTACCTTCACTAAACAGGATTATATACCTGTCTACCAGTCAAGTTATGGGTATAGGGAGGGAGGTGTGTAATAACCACGTACAACACCCTGTACCTTCACTAAACAGGATTATATACCTGTCTACCAGTCAAGTTATGGGTATAGGGAGGGAGGTGTGTGATAACCACGTACAACACACTCTGTACCTTCACCAAACAGGATTATATACCTGTCTACCAATCAAGTTATGGGTATAGGGAGGTAGGTGTGTGATAACCACGTACATCACACTCTGTACCTTCACCAAACAGGATTATATACCTGTCTACCAGTCAGGTTATTGGTATATGGAGGGAGGTGTGTGATAACCACGAACAACACACTCTGTACCTTCACTAAACAGGATTATATACCTGTCTACCAGTCAAGTTATTGGTATAGGGAGGGAGGTGTGTGATAACCACGAACAACACACTCTGTACCTTCACTAAACAGGATTATATACCTGTCTACCAGTCAGGTTATGGGTATAGGGAGGGAGGTGTGTGATAACCACGTACAACACTCTCTGTACCTTCACCAAACAGGATTATATACCTGTCTACCAGTCAGGTTATGGGTATAGGGAGGGAGGTGTGTGATAACCACGTACATCACACTCTGTACCTTTACTAAACAGGATTATATACCTGTCTACCAGTCAAGTTATGGGTATAGGGAGGGAGGTGTGTGATAACCACGTACATCACACTCTGTACCTTTACTAAACAGGATTATATACCTGTCTACCAGTCAAGTTATGGGTATAGGGAGGGAGGTGTGTGATAACCACGAACAACACACTCTGTACCTTCACTAAACAGGATTATATACCTGTCTACCAGTCAGGTTATGGGTATAGGGAGGGAGGTGTGTGATAACCACGTACAACACACTCTGTACCTTCACTAAACAGGATTATATACCTGTCTACCAGTCAGGTTATGGGTATAGGGAGGGAGGTGTGTGATAACCACGTACATCACACTCTGTACCTTTACTAAACAGGATTATATACCTGTCTACCAGTCAAGTTATGGGTATAGGGAGGGAGGTGTGTGATAACCACGTACATCACACTCTGTACCTTCACTAAACAGGATTATATACCTGTCTACCAGTCAAGTTATGGGTATAGGGAGGGAGGTGTGTGATAACCACGTACAACACACTCTGTACCTTCACTAAGCAGGATTATATACCTGTCTACCAGTCAAGTTATGGGTATAGGGAGGGTGGTGTGTAATAACCACGTACAACACACTCTGTACCTTTACTAAACAGGATTATATGCCTGTCTACCAGTCAAGTTATTGGTATAGGGAGGGAGGTGTGTAATAACCACGTACAACACACTCTGTACCTTCACTAAGCAGGATTATATACCTGTCTACCAGTCAAGTTATGGGTATAGGGAGGGAGGTGTGTGATAACCACGTACAACACTCTCTGTACCTTCACCAAACAGGATTATATACCTGTCTACCAGTCAGGTTATGGGTATAGGGAGGGAGGTGTGTGATAACCACGTACAACACCCTGCACCCTCACCAAACAGGATTATATACCTGTCTACCAGTCAAGTGATGGGTATAGGGAGGGAGGTGTGTGATAACCACGTACAACACTCTCTGTACCTTCACCAAACAGGATTATATACCTGTCTACCAGTCAAGTTATGGGTATAGGGAGGGAGGTGTGTGATAACCACGTACAACACTCTCTGTACCTTCACCAAACAGGATTATATACCTGTCTACCAGTCAAGTTATGGGTATAGGGAGGGAGGTGTGTGATAATCACGTACAACACTCTCTGTACCTTCACCAAACAGGATTATATACCCGTCTACCAGTCAAGTTATGGGTATTGGGATGGAGATGAGTGATAACCACCCTGTACCCTCACCAAACAGGATTATATACCTGTCTACCAGTCAAGTTATGGATACAAGGACAGGGGTTAGTGGTAACCTCGCACAACTCCCTAAAACTCTACCAAACGCGACCTGTCTACCATTAAAGTTATTGGTCTGAAAACAGAGCTGAGTGATAACCCCGTCCAATGCTGTGTCCCTTCACCGAACAGGACCGTATACCTGTCTGGGTCATGAGTCTAAGGATGAAGGTGAGTGATAAACCCGTACAACACTCCAAACCTTTAATAAGAGGGGGTGGGGGTGGGGGGACTAATTTCGAACTGCATTTTGTCCGACAAGTACACCGTCTTCTCTGTGATCTTTTATAATGAAACGTTTTCGCACGTCTTCTTTTAGACACCTTATGGGGCTGCTGTTATCGCAAACCTGACAGACCTGACAGACTTATGAGAAAGCGGAGTTCGGAAGAACGAAGTATTATTAACCATGCATAACCTTTACTACTCGCAGCCAGTCTGCATGCCTTGGAAACAGTAGAACGAGTACAGAAACAAATATGTATGTCGAAGGAGATAAGACGCGTCTTTTGTGATAAGGCATGCTTCCAATGTAATCAGTATTATTTTTATCTGTTTAGACTAGATGTTCAACTATTTAAATTGTTTATTGCAAATGTACATAAAATGCAATTTAAGGATGAACATCACCGCGCAAGAACATCATTGGCTAGAGAAAAGAGACATAACGAGCGAAACGTTATGAGAACGCTTGTTCCACTGAGTGACTGTGCCTTATATACTGGGTCGAGATATTTGCGATATCCCGCGATGACCCTCACTGACTCTATACCACGTTATGACAGGGATTTTCGTATCATCTCAGCATCTCAGTTACCACACACGTTCGGAAAATGATAATGTTATCTGGATTTATATTCAGATCCCAGGGATGATGTTTTGATAAATTAAATAACTGGGAGTTAATTTTGAATTCAGTACATTATTTGTATGCCTTGAATGGTTTAAACAGTTATAGGTACACCTCCAAACAACGCTTTCAGCGCTTTGACTGTACAGCGCTAATGCAAAAGGCAAAGTGAGATAAAGATAAATTATTTAAATATCGTTAAATTAAATGATGTCAACATGTAATTATTTTTTTGTATTTACGTGTATGTTGACGTGTTCTAGTATACATTCGCGTAGTTATCTGCCTTGCGTAAAAGTACAGAACATAATTATTTTAGTTTTTGCTAAATTAAGTAATCCTAGGTTTTCAGACCGAAAGAAAATATATGGTTATGGTCCTTTAAAGTGTAGTTAAATATCGCTTGTCCGTTTTGACAAAATTCTTGTAATTGAGCCTATAGCAGAGGTGTTATAGTGAGGTACGAACGACAACTCTGCACTTAGATTGACTTGTACGCATGCCCAGCCTGCTTACACAAGATGCAAATGTGATTATAACATACAACACTTAATGAACATCGAGTTTGTAAATAAACCTCCCTCTAGAGCAACACATAGAAATACAACATCCATTGAAACTAGGTTCCCGTGACGAAAGCAGTGACCACCTCCCTCCTCTCACATATGTTGCGTTTCGCTGTGCTTCTCTGATCTCTAACCCATAACCTTTTGCCGATGTCCACAGCACTGAAGGGGGTGGATGGGGTTGACTTTATCAGGAACGGTTAACTTAACACAAAATGATATGACATCTTATACGCACCGGTTATCTAAGTTATCGAAACATTTCACTACTTTTCCGACGCAGTGAATACATAGTGCTTGCGCCGCTTTCATTGTTATTATAGCACATTATCAATCTTTTTTACTTTCTCAACTCTAGCATGCAATGGTTATAAGACATGAGCAATTTACTAATAGTACGATCCTTGTCAGACCGCTCAATAAGGATGATTGATACTTTGTTTTCTTATGTTTTATGTACGTTTGCTAAATTTCCGCTAGACCTAGTTTCAAACAGACCTTTACCCAATAAAATGGTTAATGCATTGTCATTATTTGGTATTTTATTGTTTTAAGTGTTCGACATGATTTGCATGACAAGTATCCCATAGTTTTCCCATAAATATAATAAAAAAACAAGAAAGAAAAACTCACAACATGGCCCTCGTTCTAAGCAAACGCGGTATTAATGTTTGTTTGTTTATTAGGTTAATCGTCCCACCAACAGTATTTCAGTTATGTGGAGACGGTGCCCACTTGAAGCAGATATATTGTTGCCTTCACCGTGTATAGCATACCGTGAACACCTGGCATGATACCACACCCTGTCACATTATCCTGACACCGGGTCAACAAGTCGTGGAACTAGCCTTATATTTGCTTGAGCGTTAGCAAGGGAGCTACCACTACCATTTTTAACCCGGGGCATCCCGTACCTGGAGCCGATGATATACCGATTTGCGCTACCAGGTCCATAGTTCATATTCTAGTCTGCTGTTTCTTTTCCATATCCAGTGAGCGCTGTGTCGGTAAAGGCGTACACTAACATCACTCTGGGTATAGCGGACAGGCACGTTTTCGATGTCCCTCCTGGCTGTTGAGACCAACTGGCTACAGCGGACACTTTGAATGCTCAGCAGAACAGCTTACTAACAGTGTTGATTTTTGAGCATCGTTTTTCTTTATTTTCACCACCTGAACACACCTGCTTCACAACAGTCAAATAAACGTGTTTGCAATGACTTGTTATATATACTTAATGAGATTTAATGTGTTTTGCGCTATCAGTTTGCATTTTTTTTAATAACTGTAATTGTACAAGTTAAAATAGCGTTAAATGACAATACCCCACAGCACAAAAAATAAAATGGTGGCGGTATTTCGAACGAACGTGTTTTCTTCTAACCACGTCGTTTGCTTGAAGCCAGTTCTATCCTACACACTATCACTATATAAATAATATATAATTATTAAATGTGAAAACGGCAATATTTCAACTTTTATATAATTTTTGATTTTTTATTGTTTTTTTTTCAGCTTTATTAATTTCCATGTTATTATTAAACAGTACACCAATTAAACTGCATCATCATACAGAAAAAAGGTGTATCGCGCATATTTATTTGCAACCTCAGTGTTATATAAAAGGTAACATTTCAGACATTCCTTAAAATGTCTACTAATGGAACATGTTTATGTTCGTGTCACGTTCATACATTTCTTTAAGTATTCAATAAAACTTCACAAGGTTACCGACATGCACTTAAACGTGCGTACCGCCACCCCATCCTTATTTGCCAAAAGATCAATCGCAGAGATTGTTATTTAAAGAACAAATGCATATTTATATTATAATAGTTGTAGACGCAGTTTAACAAAGGTGAAATCTACCAGTTTGTGTTAATTTGTTTACAGTCATTGATTCGGTGAATATATTTGTGGGTCAATAAATTCAAAGAACGCGATGCGACATGTAAGAACACAGTTCAAATGATTAAATTATCGATCGTTTTTTCATTTAAACGAGGCTATGGAATGATATTTGATGCGTTTCTGTTAGAAAGCTTAATTAAAAGCATTCATTTCTTCACAATACTACAATTTTCGTGAAGAAGATATCGCCGTCATTGTGAAATATAAATAATCTTAAGGTATCCGGCCCATAATAGGCCAAAATATAACAATGGAAATGGAATTTTTTTTTTCACTTGTTTAACAAAGAGGTTTATGTGGAATTGTTTTATGAAATAAAAATCCGCAAAATATTCATCAATAGTGCATAAAGGTCAATTTTATTATCCCCCCTTTTTGTCTAAAAACCCCTACCTGAGGGGTGAAAATGAGATACAATATCAAAAAGATCCATTGAGTATGAATTTATCTGTTTTGCTAAAAAGGAACAGTATATTTTAATAAACATTACCCCAGCAAACCAAAATGTAAAAAGTCAATCATTCAATTTTAAGACTAATTGTTTTGTTACTAAAAATAGATCTTGGGGAATTACCTGTTTTTGCCTTAAATTGCAATTTTGATTATTTCTTTTGAAGTATTTATAACAGCAGCTCAATTTTCACATAAAATTAACCTCTTGTTTTGTTTTCTCTGTTGTAATTTTTTTAGACACTTTCACCGTGTGGTTTTGTAGTATTAAGTCCTTAAGTATCAATATTAGTGTTACTAAAAATAGACTGCAATAGACAATTTACAGATTTTTGCTGAATATGCTTCTATTATACATGTGTCTTATTGAAATTATGGTTTAAACTTACAATACTTACTGGCATATGACATAATGTAGCAGATCAAGTGTCTATTTTCCCCGAAAAAAATCAGAAGGTCAAAGGTCAAGGTCACAAGAAGTGAAAATAACAAAATTTTACCTTTTTTCCTTACTTGAATTTGGTTTTCATTTCTGCATTCTCCCTGAATACAATGAGGTTTATATTGACCATTTAAAGGCCTTTGTCAGTATCAAATCAAACCATATGGACCCGTAGTTAATAATTCAATGTTTTGTCAGAATAAAAGTAGAATACTGACTCAGTCAGAAAAGTGACTGGAAGCAAAAAATCAAAAAATTTTTCACAAATAATTAATATATTTTTATGAAATTTTAGTGTGCAAATTGTACTAAATCACTGCCTAAAATTTCAGATCTGTCACAATGGAGTAGTGAGGTTTCTTGCCAAAACCCTGGTTTAGCACTCCCCCCCCCCCCCCCCCCCCCCCCCACCCACCCATTTTCTTTTGAATGCATGAACTAAGTCAGGACCATTGCGGTCTTCAATTTCCTTTGTATGTCTGCCCAGTTGACCCTTCAATGCAAACATGACAACCACCAACATAATTATGTTCTTCTTCCACATACTCATGACGTTGAACAGGCTCAGGAGGTAAAGACTTTTTCGAAAACCTTCCTCGTTTGTCGCGGACGACATCTTCCGCCATATTTGTTTACCTTAGTGCAAGTGCCCGTCAAAACAACTTTTTTTACAATTTGATTTTATTTTATCGTAATCATCATTACAAATACTTTTTAATCGCAAATACAGTTATGTTTTATTGAAATATATTTTTTTTAATCACGATACAATATTTATTGATCTACCGACGGAAACTTCCGATATGCCACAATTTTATTGACCTCGACAAACATCGGAAAAGGTTGATCACGTGGTACATTATGGTTCGGATACCTTAAGTTTAAAGCGTGCCCTGCAAACTCTGAATGTATTTTCACACCCCATCCATATTAAATAAAAACAAATTAAATTACAACTGAAGTATTAGCGACTTCAACATAAAAGTCATAAACATCAAATGGCATCAAGAGAATTAACAAAGCAGCAGCAGCAGCAGCAGCAGCAGCAGCAGCAGCAGCAGCAGCAGCAGCAGCAGCACCACCACCACCACCACCACCACCACCACCACTACCACACCACACCCATCAGCAGCAGCAGCAGCACCACCACCACCACTACCACCACCACCACCACTACCACCACCACCACCACCACCACCACCACCACCACCACTACCACCACCACTACCACACCACAGCCATCAGCAGCAGCAGCAGCACCACCACCACTACCACCACCACTACCACCACCACCACCACCACCACCACCACCACTACCACCACCACCACCACCACCACCACTACCACCACCACTACCACCACCACTACCACCACCACCACCACCACCACTACCACACCACACCCATCAGCAGCAGCAGCAGCAGCAGCACCACCACCACCACCACTACCACCACCACTACCACCACCACCACTACCACCACCACTACCACCACTACCACCACCACCACCACCACCACCACCACCACTACCACACCACAGCTATCAGCAGCAACAACAAAAATAACAACAACTCGTCCATTCAAACTATTTTGATAGAATGTTTAACAATGTGAGGGCGACACGGAAAATACAAAGTATCATTTCCATACAGCAATTAAACACTGTTCTTGTTCAGTGCCAATGGTACTCGCCCATCTGATAAGCAAGCGGTATTGGATATCTATTTATTACAAAAGGTTTCTCACTATTTGCAAGTTTCTTTTAGAGCTAGAACAAAGAAACAGTTGTAAGCTTTGTCATTCAGTATTATTTTTACAAATCCAGCGTGAATAAGTCGATCGGTCAACAAAAGACTTTGTTTAACTTACTTCAGATTCAAAACTATTCAATCGAGAAACAATTGCAATATATACATAATTTATTGTATTAAACAGAGATAAATCTATATGACAAATGCAAGAAAATATTGTTTTATTATAATGCATGTATAAGGTCAACTTTTTTTCAGTCCACAAGTGTTTTAATAGATGTTCTATAATCTCATGAAAAATATACGCCCCTCCCCCCAATCTTCCTTTTTTCTATCGGTAGGTGTTCCCTATCTCTTAGTATACAAAGAACTAAGCACGAATTGGTAAGGCTTATTGAAATGCTGTACTTTCAGTTCATCCAGCTAACTCTGGGAGCAGTCTATGTGTTTTGGCGACGGCCTGTTTGATACCACAAAGTAAAGTCTTAAATCTTTTTAAGGGAGAGCAACAGTCGGAACACCTCGGATAATTCACGAATCATCTCTCGGAAGTATGTAGGTAGTCTGACCTCCTCGACCATTTCCCTAAATGGGACTTCTTTTGTGACAGACGTTAAAACGAAATGCAGCTCGGATGACAGCTCACTATAGTACGATGCCTGTAACACTTCATTTTGTTGCTGTTTCAAATTGAAATCATCCAAGTTTAATTTACCCAGCGCAGCAAAGACACAGCTGTCAAACGACGCCATTGTTTAAGTTTTGTGCGAACTACATTTTAAGCATATTCTTTCGACTTCCGTCGAACAAAACGATCGTGATTTCTGTAAGTATCATTGCACCAGATATATCCGAGGGATGATTGTCCCGAGGACGGAACTACCCAGGGAGTTCCGATCGGTAGGGCAAATGTAATGCTGCACCTCCAATTGAAGAGTATCAAAATTAAAGTTAAAATACTTCAAAACTTGGGGTTGAGGGTTCAAATCCCAGTATGGGCACGAATGGTAAACTTTTATCTTTCTACTTTTTCACTTTTACAATAATTTCTGCATCACTCTACCATATTAAGAAGAAAACATGTATGATATTTTATTTTATTTTTGTAAATGAATTTTAATTGTTTGATTTGCTCAATTTGATAACAAATTCGTTACCTGGAATATTCAATGTCAAAAAACAAACAAAAAACAGAACCATACGGTAAACTATTTTTGTATTTTGCAAAATCAGTCAATAGAACATTTTGGGCAATTCAAAAAATAAATAAATAGTGTGGCTATCAAGGGCTCGGCGATTTTTGCAATAAAGTACGATAAGCAGAAAAATCGGGAAAATCAGTCTTAAACGAGTTGGGTTTGTAAACAATAAATTACATATTTGGGATAGCATCAGTCAAACCCATTAAGTAACATGTTTGGTTGGTTTGTCTAATGCTATATATATGGTATAAACTTCTCCTAAAAAGGATATAACACAATATTTGGAGTTTGCTTATTTCTAAAAAGGAGACACAATTAATACCAATTTTAGAAAACAAAATATCCATAAATGCAAAATTGGATGAAGAATTTTCTTAAAATTTAGCATATTTGTCTACATTAAAGTATACGACTCATCCGTTGATTTAATTTTCAAATTCTTTATATTTTCTAGCACACTTGCTTTACCTAAAGGATAATGGAGCCAAGTTTAATAAAAACGGCAACTCACGTACTGTATCATTGAAAAGTTGCTTGAGGGAAGATTTAGGTCCGAGGTAATAAAACTTTAAGATCGAGTCTGAGATTAGTCTCAGGCATCTGATTGGTTATAATTTGAATATATCTCGAAATTTGACCAATCAGATGTTTGAGATTGGTCACTTTCTCAGATTCCGAATTTTGTAACATTTGACACACTTTTTCTCATAAGCATTCGTACTTTAGCTAATATGCATCAAATACATTCTTTATTCGAACAATGCCAGTGGAAGTCACATAAGCTTTATAAGTTTTTATAACATAGCAATATCCATCTTCGCTTACAATAAAAACATTCAATATTTAACAACATTTAATTTTCATTATTTTATTTACACGCGATTAACTGTCCTTATGATGTCTCACGCATGTCTTGATCCATATCTCACCATATTTAATAAGAGTACACAATTTTAACAATTTTTAACAATATAAAACTGTATTGATAAACAAAAAATAATAGATAAATATATTATTGAATAAAACAATTAAAACTGAATGTAATTTAAATAATATCAATAAATTAATTATTATATTTATTAGAATTCCACAAAAATCAGCGTAATTCCAAGGACTTTTCTTAAGTCTTTAATCAGTTGACACATACAATTATTTCACATTTCACTTTTAACATATTCTTATCCTCATTTTATTTTAACACACATATTTATATTCACATGTTAGCGTATGGCACAAACAATTTAAATATCCAAAACAAGAAATATTCTTGCTGATGTCATATGTATACACATTCCAACGGCTATATGTTACCACTCTGTGGTAGTATTCAGGAAGGAGTCTACTTGTATTTTTGTTATAAAACACAACCAACAAACAACATGAAGCTTAAAGTAAATATTCTACCATGCTTTAATTATGCTACGATAAGTTTCGGCAGGTGATTATTCTGATTACGTGCGCGGGCCATTATCCGGTTTTGGTGTATATCTGAATAATATCCCAGATAAGATGGCGGACCTCGACCCAGCGCCTTGCGGCTGGTGAAAGACATTTTCCTTTTGACGTTATTAGCGCCCTCCTCTTCGTCCTCATCTCGGATGTCCTCCAGACTCCGTGACAACTTCCGGCTGGCTCCGTTCAGGTGTGTCACACTGTGCGACATCTGGTGGGCATTTGGCTTTTGTTTAGGACCCGACTTCAGAATGCTTCCTTTTGGTCCAACTGGCGCCTGCTCACTATGTACACTTCTCTTACTTTTCCCGCTATCAAACTCCACGGATTTTGGATCTATGTGATGCTTTACTAAAAGCATTCTCAAGTTTTTGTTTGTTTTTGATAGTTTTTCACACTTTTGTTCCATTTGCTGTAGTTTCTCTGACGTTTCCTGCCACATATCTTTCTGGCGGCTGTATTCATTTATCTGTTTCATGTATGATTCAAGTTTCATGTTCATTTCGAATATCTCCGCCTCTAATCTCTCACTTTTAGCTTTTCGTATCTCAATATCTTCCAAAAGAAATGATCTCGTGGTGCGCGCGCGTTCTAGTTCCTTCTTCATGCGGTCAATGGTATCCATAGAAATCCCCTGCGTATCTTCTTGCTGCCTTCGAAGTCTTTCATTCTCTTTTCTTACCACATCCATCTCCATTATTAAGTCCTCTAACTTATCTTTATGTTGAACTTTAACCGCTTCCAACTTTTCGCCGAACTGGACCTTGCTGTTTTTGACAATCAGCGGCTGGGAGTACTCCACTTGTGTCTTACCGTCGCCTTTCTTCCCTTTCTTGTCAATACCTTTCCCCCCTTTCTCTGGAGAATCATTCTTAACCGACTTGTCCTTCGCAGTGGTTGAACTTTTAGCAGATTTCGGCATTCTGTCGTTTTTAGCCTTGTTTAAACATCATTAAATGAGCTTAATCCCATTTGATAAGATAACGCACGAAACGCGACGGGCTTGGTATAGGTGTTGATCACAGTTTAATTGCCTTTTTTCCATTAAATAGGGAAGCGCACTGGTAGAGAATTGCGTTCTTTATTAAACTCCATAGTAAATACATACACTTTGTTTGGTTTATTTAGATTTAAAGCACCCTCATTTACCTCAATTTCTTTACAAATAGTTGTCACACAGCAAACGAAAATGTTGGGTGTCATGAAAAGATCTTCTGAAGCGCACCGGTAGCGATCAAAAGGATTTATCCAACCTGTTCACCGTTTCGGCTCCAAATTGGAAATCAATACTCGTTGAATTTGGAACTGTTTATGAAAATTAAATCGCTCTGCATTAATACTCAAATATTTATTTGTACTTTCTTTTCCCACCAATGACTGAAAACAATAATAAGGGTAATTGTGGTAATATTGACATAGCAGGTAGGCAATGGGTCCAATGAATAATAACGAATAAACATATGTTCAGCCATTATTCCCGGACAATGCTGTCAATTCAATGCAAGACATAATCTAAACACATAATCTTTGAGCATTATATACACACAAACATTCGTTCGGGAAGGAACAAACCGATTGAAATTGATAAATCATATATATCATTAACCTTTAATGACATTGTTGTGATTAAATCTAGCTATTTAATTTATCTGAATCGTTGTGATCGACGGGGTCGTAACGTCGGTTAAGCATATCGTAATAAAGGACATGTACTTATATCTAAAAACCTACGATATATATATAATCAATACCAATAAATCTTTTTTTATTTTTATTTTCTAGATGTAAAGTTTAAAAGCTTAATTAATTCATACATGTGTAAGTTTTATATAGTTTTGGGCATATGTATTGAATTGGACTGGGAATTGCTATATATGGTATTTTGTCAATTCATTTTCTTGATTAACAATGCGTAAAGTTAAAAAAGACATACATAAATGTATTTGACAAATGTAGCAGGCAAGTGTTTAATTGACACAAACCTGGTCAAGTTGACAGTTTTGGTGAAAGTTGCATAATACAGATAAAAAGAAGAAATGCCTTAGTTAAAACGTATTTATTAATATTTGCCGATTTCCTGAGTAAAACCAGTATTTGAAGCAATGTGCAGTAAACACTCTTGCTTTGGGACTAACATTGCGGGGTCAGTTTCGAGGTTCGTACCTGGAACCCTTTGATCCGGAGTCCAACGTCTTAACCACTAGATCATAAACGCCCACCGGAAAATGCTATTTACCTTTAGGTTGGGATGTGAAGCCTAAATTACCAGAGATGACCTATCGTTTTAAACGGCATTGGCAATTTTAAATTCGTCAAACATTAGACAGGTACACCGATACACAACTGTCTTGTTTTCCCTTCACTAAAAAACTAAAGAATAATTCAGTGCTTTTTTTTGCATTATAAAAATCATAAACCAGTCATTGTCAGCATTGTATAAGTTCACATTATGATTGTTTGGCGCTGATATATCTAAAGGAGTCTACCTTAGTCAGACCTAAAAGTTGCGTGACACCTATTCGACAGTTGGCCTCTATCCAATACACGTAACACAAGTTAAAGCTGCTTTTAACAGAACAGAACATATATTTATTCAGACTTGGGCATAGTATATAATTTAAAAAATAACAACAAAAACAACAACAAAAACAACAACAAACATACAAAGTAAATAAGTCATAATAGTGCAAGAAATAACGTGAATTTTGTCTACTGTATAGGTTATTAACATTACCTCAATTGTCAAACAGTACAAATCAAGAACTATATCGCTTGAAATATCCATTATTTTACAATTAACACGAAGGGGATTTCAGCTAAAAATAGATATTGACGTCAGGGCTGATTACCCGGATGATCATGCAACTTGTTCTAAAAAGAAAGAGGTCACGTGGTTTTCTTATATTAAATATAGCTTACCGTGCACTGTGGTTCTAACAGGAAATACATTTGTGTAATTAAAAGTAGGGTGTTATGTTTTACTTCTCAAATGAATGAAAGGTATCCATAACAACGTTTCGCGGTATCTTTTCACGTAACAATAATTCTTTGGGTGCATGAAAGAATAAACTGATCCAAACTGTCGAACAACACCTTTAAGACAAGGAGTAGTTTTTTTATCATTATTTAAATGGTAATAACAGAGCTGTGTACTTTCGATTTAATGTGTCATCTTTCTATTTTACACGTCGGCCGAGAAGTTTAGATATCGAATCCGAAAGACGACCTTCCTTTTCTCGTTGAGAGAAATTTGTTACTTGTTTTATAACTATGGATTATTTTCCTTTTGTAAAGTACCGGATATCTTTTTGATCCCTGCGTTAGTGATCCTATAATACCACACATTTGTTGCTGCGTATTTATCATGTGGGAATCATCTAAAGATGTATTATTGCCGCCGCTCCTGAGAGCGTTGTCTCTTATGAAATGCATTTTTATGAGGCCGATAGTGTAGCAGTCAATAAAACGAGGTCGCAGTTGTTCTGTGAGACCATTGTTGGAGAAAAGAACCGAGTGTTCCGTTATTTTAACTTTGCAGCTTGCAATAATAAAAGTAGCTTGCAATCATAAAAACTAGCAGGCATTAGTAGGACTTTGCAGCGGTTTGGCGACGTCTTGTTTAACAAGAGAAATCAATTATGCCGGTGTTAGCAATGCACCTTGTAGTAACATATGTAGCAGACAACAAGGACGAAAGCAAAGTAGCAGAAAGTCTAGTTTCCATCAGAGTTACGGTTCGTTACTCTAAAATATGTATGTGATGAATCGACTGTTTATATAAAGAGTTTAGCGCCCAGGACATCCATTTTTTGTTTATAGCGCATGCTCTCTACGTCGCCTTGGGTATCTCATATCCGGGCTCTTTCTTGTTGATTTTTGCGTACGAAAAATGCCATCTTCTCCACTACTATGACCTAAACAAGCAGCGATAGTAGAACTGTTAGTGTATACCATGTTAGTGTATACCATGTTAGTGTATACCATGTTAGTGTATACCATGTATGTTAGTGTATACCATGTTAGTGTATACCATGTTAGTGTATACCATGTTAGTGTATACCACATCTCTTTTGCCTTTAAATGACTTTTTGGTACGAAGTGTCCAACCTTATTCGTAGTTATTGTCGTAGCTTCTTATTCCGAATAGGTTAGATTTTACTCTGCATGTAGTAGGTCGTACCACATGCCTTTCGCTGGTGACATTTCGACGTAAGATGATAAACGTGCGACATTTCTTATGCTCTGCAGGGTTTTATGTTATGACCAATAACAAGAATTCCCGGAAAAATCAGTTGTATAAAGATCGGGCAACATCTAACACCCATTTTGATCTAATGCGATCAAAAAAAAAAAAGAAAGATCTTAAACTGACATATTCTAATTTCATTCAGATTTCACCCAATAAATTTTTACAGATTTTAAATAAATAATAATTAGTTGCATCAGTTTTTACAGAGATCGGCGGACAGTTATAAAACTGCAGAGTGTGTTTCAAAAACGAATCTAAGAACAAAAGTAATTCGTTTTATTTCTTTATGCGTTATTTCCAGTCTTCAAACGATGTTGTTATAGATACATAGAAATGTGAATATTCCAATAGCGTTTGCATTATGCGTTTTAAGATTTTTCTTTTAATTAAAATGAAAAAATCATTGGATTTTAAAAATACAACGATATTTCTTCGAACAATTGATTATATGGATAAAACATATCATTTTCTTTTATATAAGGTTTATTTTAGATTGACTCAAAATTTCTTAGTATAAGTAAAAAAAACCCTACTTTACTCTTCCCAAATATGACCCCAGGTTATGTCTGCTACCCTTACGCTCCCTCTCTCTCCCTTTGCCTCGGTATGTTACATATGGAAGTTACCCATATATCTGTATATTAGTGCTGATCCTGATCTCCCAATAATGAAATATACACGAGTGTGACCACTGACTAAATATCGCATCATGCAATGCGCAGTCGTAGTATATTATCACAATGGCTATCTGGTAGTGAGAAACCGCCCAGAGGGATGAAATAGTTCAAGAGTTAAGAAGATATGTTACCACAATGTGAATAAAACAATATTACCGTAGCTAGTGTCCTTCCTGACAAATTGGGCAACTTTGAATCTTGTGAGTATACATTAACAATGCTAAAACAGAAAGTATGGATCCAGATATGCTACATATAGGCCCCTATCTCGATGCCCTCTATGAATATATAAACTGAAAGTCTTCATCACTACATCCAAGTCTATTGCTATGTATTTTGTTACCTTTGCATGTAAGAGATTTGTATAAAACTGAGGACATAGTTAGCAAACTAACGATAAACGTTGCTAAAAATCACCCGCAAAAAATGCAGGCCCTGGTCAAAGCTCCCAGCAGGGACCTTGCTGGTCACGATCTACGCTAGTTGCCTAAGTCTGATCAAGTCGCGGTTAGCAGGATAAGAACAATATTTTTTATATAAGTAACGCAGACTATGGGATATAACAATATAAGTTTCTTTGGCCATCTCGGTTTTATTGGCGTAAAATGCGTGCGGCTGTCCATTTTATGACATTTCTTGACAGCATGGTCATACATTGTGATGTGTCGATAGATAGCCAGGTTGGTGACACACAAGGAAAACATTACACACTGTAACGCTTCACAACTCACAGTGCATTTCTAATAATTTATCTTATTATAGTCATCACATACATGTATTTAGTTTTCCATATGTCGCGAAAAAGAATGAAACGAATTGCGAAAAGCCGCCGTCAAGTTGGCTATATGCAATAGATATGTGACGTAAAATATGATACCATCTTAACGTCACAGTATTCTTTACATTTCTTTTGAAAATATTGCACAATATATTTGTTTCATTTTACGATCTGCATGTACAATGTCTGCATCTTAACGAATTAAAAACTGTAAATTATATTTAGCAATTTATATATTTATTTTCTTAACATTTCTTCGCAAGACAGAGGTATCAGGATAAAAGCTAGAAAAGCATTATATTTGACTTGCGAAATCCGTATACATATATATTTCCAATACTAAAGTTAATGCCCTAATGTGTAGACAATATAACGTATGAAACAGTTTATGTTCAATTTGTAACAAACTTTTTAAGCTTTTCCCGCGAAATCGTTAAGTATCGTGTTCTTAATTAAGTAGTCAGAGCTAGTAACAAGGGCAAATGAAAACGTAAACGCCTGACGCTGAAGATAGTGGAATTATATTTCATATATTACCAAATTTGGAACTGCGCGATTTTCTGCTCTAGTGTTTACCCATGTTGAATACGCCCGCCCGCCCCCTCTGATTTCTTTAGATGTATTTTTTAATAAAACAAACAAACTGTGTTTGTAAATTGTTTATATGTCCCACGATAATGGAATAGGGCCGCGCCCTTCACGAAGTTGTCTCCCTTGTTTGTGTTATGACGCACACATGTCCACTCGTCCCCCTTTCATTCGGTCACGCAGCAATGGTTGACTGATTTACAACTCTTATTAGTAAGTGTGCAATGTTGAGATGGATGTGCCATCATTAATTGACTTATTTCATAAGGTTGATTCATCGTTCAGGATTGGATGGCATACAGGGATTTTAAAGTGATTTTCTGTATTTAATATTTGGATATTAGAAGTTCCAATCATTTTCGTTTTGAATCCGAATATATGATACCCATCGGATAAGGATACAATACTTCGTTTATTTTTTTCATCAAATATACCAAGAGGTATGTACTTTCAATTTACATATTAAATGAATTAACAATAATTGTTGCATTGGTTATTAATATGACTATTTACTTAAGATATGAATATCTTTTCAGACTCATCTAGATAAATCTGTCTGGAAAAGACAGAATAACTTAAATGTAAATTACACGACCCCTTTGTGACTATTTTCCTGATGCCATAAGTGTTCATACGAAAACATATAAAAACATGTACAAGCACGCTGTTGTACAAGTATTAGTTTATTGTATACATGTAATGTAAAAACGTGTTTAAGAGAATGGTTAATGATATCATTTTTCAACTTGAATTAAAAAAGAAACAACACATACGGCTCTTCCCGGTAACTGATTTCTCTAACTAAGAAGAAATCCTTACCAAATCCCCAGCCTTACTGAAACCAGTAATTTTGCTTTAAACTCTTCAGATGTTGTCGACAGTTTGATTTAGGAACTATACATTAAAGGGACTATGCCTCGAGCATAAATAGCATCTACTTGTGACAATTACATAACTTTATCTAGGCAAGCTCATTCACAACTTGTATACATGTCATTGTAATGATAAACAATCAAGAAAACGGTTTGATTGAAAACTGTGCTGAATCGACCACTTTGAAAGGATTGAAATATACATGCATTCAGTAAAAATACAAAATACCGGACCTGGTAGCTCAATCGGTAGAACGTCGGCTCCAGGTACCGGGTTCGATTCCAAAGTCATTTAAATGGTAGTGGTATAGTTTGGTTAATGGCTGATGTTGTCTATAATATATAAATCAGAACAAAAACTTGTACGGTTTAGTTGCTAATGTTGTTTATGTTGCTGTTTTTTGTTAAACAAATTTAACAACTACAGATATTTTGCAATTAAATAAACATGCATTGAATTACGGACACTTGTATTTCATCTGGTTTCGCGGACATAGAGAGGTTTGCATGGTGTCTTGGTGAAAATAAATAAAAAACCTCTCAACAAAGGCTAAAAGGCACATAGCTTAACCTCTAAGACAACTCAGTAAAATAACATATTTTGAAAAAAGACAAATAAAATTGTAAATTGTCAATCAATTTGTTGTCATAAAGCAATATATATTACGCTTGGTCTTTTTGACATAAATATATATCCTACAAATGATGTCATTTATTAAAAATAATTTTCTGTGCAGCAACTTCTTTAATTGTGTATTGCCAGTATCCATCATCATTGAGTTGTTTTTTTCTACATGACTGTAAATGCCTCTTTGTTTGTTTGCGCAGTACGTTTTATGCATCATGATTATTTCTACTGTCACTGTTATATTTTTATTTGTAATTAGCAAATGACTCACACATTTGTTACAATAATCTTGTAATAATAGTCGAATGTGATACCAAACTTTTATAAGCTTGAAAGAGGGACAATACCACTTTGATTTCCCTTGCCATCGTTTTGAAGCATGAAACTTTATACTTTATTATATGTCTATTATTTTATTATTTATTCGAATTCAGACTTGTACAAAATCATTATTTGTAGGCACCGGCCAGCATCAGCATGGCTGCCTGAGATGAGTCTGGCCGATCTATACAACGATAAACAAAGCTAGATGATTTACTGTATAATAATTGTTTGTCACTTTTCCCTGACCCGACACCAGTTGGCGTTAATCAGCATGTACCTGTCACGTACTGAAAGCGCCGCCATAAAATAGTTCGCCATATTTATGCGCGCCTGTGTATTGCGGTTGGACTGGAATGATGTCAATCGCTGGACACCGAACTATTCATCAATTGTGATCGCAGTATTTGTACCGAAATGACGAGGGACACTAAAGTGGCAACACAATTACACCAAACAACAATATAAATAAACTGCAGGAACATGCACGCCTGTGAGAGATCCTGTGCGCTTTAAACAAGATCCCTATCCTGGGTACTAAGCATTGTCGATTCATTACGTTATATGTAGGACTAACGAACCGTAACTATGATACGATGGGAACTGGACTATCCGCTACTTTTGTTTTCTTCTTTGATGTCTTCTAGATCTGTGATTGCATGCGATCTTGTAAGAATCGGCATACTCGGT